>JBAIZL010000005.1:17257083-17284583 GCA_036971475.1 Prosapia bicincta
TCTCTCTCTGTCTGTCTCTCTCCCTCCCTCCCCTCCCTCTCTCTGTTTGTCTCTTTTTCTCTGTCTGTCTGTCTCTCTCTTCCCCTCCTTCTCCATAATTTACCCTTTTTGTTGTAACAGAAAAATAGTTTAATCGTATTAATGTCTAAATATGATGTAATAAATTTTGTTTTGACACAGAGAGAAAACTAGTGTCTCCCGTATGCAAGAAGATGTAACCTATTTTTATATTTTCGAACGAAAGTAATTTGTGTTCTTTAAGTCAATCATCCAATTTAATTAATGATATGAAAAGGTTTATAATACACACAATTGTCTAATTAAAAAAACATGGTTTGGGGATCATAAAACACGTGAGCCCTGGGGCAAGAGGGGTCGCGGCTCCCTAGCTTACTCCCAGCTTTAAAAAACTATATCCTAGACCAGTGCATTTTTCCAGATAATTATTTTAAAGATTGGTGAGTCGTAGGGCATGAAATGAAACTAAAATATTTGTATACAAAACATGTTTGTTTTCCGTGAATATTTACATATTATTGTTTTAATATTTGGGCCTACATATTATTAAAATCAAAAGAAGTTCTTCCTGCTAGTTTCTATATACCACTTGTATGAGTAATTTGATTATTGTGTTTATTTTCTTTATATATTAAGCACCGCGTCCTAGTAGGACTGTGGTCATTTTATAAGTAGTAATAGGTTAAACAAGGTTTAAACTTGAATTTTTTAGCTGCTCAATTTTTTATTAAGTAATGCCTTCACGTCCAACCCCTCCCCCTACATAAGCTCTTCTTCCATATGAGCTCTCATGTGCAGGGTCGCAACCCTGAAGAACGTTTCTCTATCCCTAGAAGAGTAATACGTAAACCCTTAATACCAAATGAAAACTCTTTATACCAGAGGAAAACTCTTTATACCAAATGAAAACTCTTTATACCAGAGGAAAGCTCTATACCAGAGGAAAACTCTTTATAGCAGAGGAAAATTCTTTATACCAAATGAAAACTGTTTATACCAGAGGAAAACTCTTTATAGCAGAGGAAAACTCTTTATACCAAATGAAAACTCTTTATACCAGAGGAAAACTCTTTATACCAGAGGAAATTCTTTATACCAGAGGAAAACTCTTTATACCAGAGGTAAACCCTCTAGACATCTCTATTCTACGCTTTATACCAGAGGTCGGTAAACTGTCGATTGTTTTGTCTAGGGAAAATTTTGGACATACCTAAAATCAGAAAAATTGTCAAAGGCAAAATTGTGCCACCCTTCTCATTGATCTTAATATCAGACAGAAATAATTTGGTACTTAAAAGTGTTGGTATAATATTGCAGTAAACAATTTTGCCAATTGGATTTAATATCCACTAGAAATGTATGTTTAGGCTTATAGGCTATACATTACAATGTATTACTTATGTATAAACCTTATTTTTACTTAGTGTTTTTTGTAGCTCACTGTAAGATTTATAGGCAGTAGAGTTGCTCATTAGCTTTAGTCTTTGACGTCCACTGCATAGATTTAGTTCCTTTTGTGTATAACAGAGCTCAGTGAAAATAGGACCAATGAAAAATATCTACGGAAATCTCGCTTCAGATTTTAAAACAATAAATATTAGGAAGTTGATAACCTCACAAGACTACTGAGAAAGGTGGGTTTTGGGCGATTAATATGGGACAATAATACATAGTCTGCTATTGTAAGACCTTGAAGGAAACCTTCCCCTCCGAGTCTTCAAGCTGCTGGAAGTTCTAACAATGTTGACCATACATTTGGTGAGGGTAAAGTTAGGTGCTGGAAGAAAATATGTAAGGAATTTCTTAAACAGAAATCCAACTCTCAACTTATGCAAACCACAATCTATGACTTTAGTAAGATCCAACGGTTTCACAACGGAAAATGTAAAGATATTTTATGATTTCTCTCGAACTGGAGTTGAAGAAGATTAGCAAGAAACCAATGAAAATTTTCAATATGAATGAAACGGGAATCGCTGTATTTCAGTCTGTGTTTAGGCTACTGTGTTCTGGATGAAAGAAAAGGACGGAATGAAAGAAACGTTTAGACTGAAAGTAAACGTCCTCTATCAAGAACAGTGGTAACAGTGTGACGTCAGTTGCAGTGGATAGCCTCTAACAAGAGCTACGTAGTTAAAACTTCTAGTAACTTTCGATTTTCTATTAATTTCTATTCATTAATTACCAGGCATAGACCTAATTTATTATATGTAGTAGCCTACTAGGTCCTTTTACAATTTTATGCAGAAAGTATCGAAAATGTCATAAGAAAGTTTTTTTTTCTGGTTTACTTTTTATTTCCTTATCCGATATTAGGAACCAGTTTTTCTAATTGGTTAAGTGTTACATTGTCTAAAATATTTCAGAAATTGTAGAAAATGTTAAAATATTATTACCAAACTGTCAAACTATTTAAAAAATATGTTTAATTAGTATTTATGATAAAAATGAAAAAACAAATTAAAAGCAACTATAGTAATAGCAAAATGCGAGTGTCCCTGAACGCCCGGCAATCTCGCACAAGGACAGAGGATTACGACGGGCTGCACACCTTCCGGCGCTCTGTTTATTCATCACCTAGTGGTGCTTCCTTGATCAAACACTAATTTTTTTAAATTTGATAACACACCTCAGAAAGTTTAGCATAAATTAATTCTGTACATCATTACGAGAAAATTGATACCAAACAATGTACAATTTATTGTCACTGTTCATGAGGGGATAGATGAAATAAAAACACTAAAATCGTTAAAGGAAAACACTTTACTTAATACCTTAAAGTGACTAATAATTACTACAGTAAAGTATGGGTTGTTTGGTATCATTTTTCTTGTAATTTTAAGTAGAATCAATATATATTAACTATTTTTAGTTGAAATTACAACTTAAAAAGTTAGAGTTTGGTTAGAAGATACAATTAAATAACCAATGAAGCGGAAATATGGCCGGTCTCAAGTCTGTCCTAATCCCCTGCGCTCGTAAGAGTGAGCGTCCGTGCGTGCGAGAGAAACTGACCTGGCTTCCAGGGGAATTCGCATTTTGATATTGATATAGTTTTTACATGACTAAAACAACTGTTATACGATATCCGGCAACCTCCCCCTATCATTTAATCTTTTGTTTTCTATTAATTCCGGAGCGGATTCTATAAGAATGAAATATTATTTACGTTTTATTGGTGTAACACTTTACTTTACATTATATCTTTCTTACTAATCAAAATATTTACTTTAAATCTCACTTTCTTATGAAAGTATCCTTCAGCGCACGTTTAAATAGAGACATTTCATAACCCGACTCTAAATAAACCAAAAGGAACATCTGTTGATTTTTTTCTGAGAAGAAAAATTTAGATTATTAGTAGTAACATTTTGTTTGATAGGCTGTTGGAATTATTAATAACGCGTTCATTAGACCACTTGAATATTCCGGAAAATTTAGTGGCCTAGTAGTCTACCTTAATTTTAGTTGTAGACCTAGGAAATAGAATTTCATTGTAATACAAAATAAAGTTAATGTTAAGATAATGTATATTTTCTGGAAAAAAACAATGGAAAACAGGTACCGTGACTAAAATTTAATGTTTATGTTAAATATTCAACAAACTTAAAACGGTTAAATATAAATGTTTTAGTGATACAGACAAATATTGAAAACATCCTACGGGAAAAATAGACCATTATTTTGAAGAACTTGACAACAATAAATGGCTACAATTTTAAATATAGAAGCTCCTTATGAAATAAACTAATAGAAAGCGAAGAAACCTTTAAAATGAAAAATACGAACAAAAAGAAGTAGAGTTATTTTTATACTTATGTAACAAGATACATATTTAAACAATGTATTGTTTGGTTATGTTACATAAACCATTGAATTTGAAAATACTGCCTAGCGCTCAATCTATTGGATTACTTTTTAACTACTTCGAGTGCTAGCCAATTCAGTAAAGGAGTTTTAAAGTAAAAAAATCAGAACTAAAAAAGTTCCATTTTTTTCAACTCTAACATTCTGTGAAAAGCATTTAAAGATTTTTCTTTACAGCCTCACCTGTGAATCTCTTCGAGTTATTTTCAGATTGAGGGAGGTAAGAATTTACAAGTGAATTGGTGTTTTAGAAGTAGGCCTACAGTATGTTATTAAATGTATATAGTAAGAGAAATAATTTTACTACTTGAGGGTTTCTCAATGGGAACCTTATAAGATTACTGATGATAAATAAATGGAAAACCATATCAATTAGAAATATATAACAAATTAGGGAAGATAATTTTATTCAGACTATTATTGCTAGTCTATACTTTTTTTATTTTATTTTTTTATCGATCTGTTTATTTTATACTTTTACCAAAAATTAAAAATGTTCGAAAAACAAAATTAATTTAAAAAAAAATACCTTACAACTTCCAAGAAATCTTGCTGCCTTATATAAAAAGGTTATAAGTTATATTAAAAGGTACTTTCATTTAGATTTTCCTGAAAAATGTTTAAAGAAAAGAATAGTATGGAAATAAAAAAAAATTAGGAACATTTTTATAAAAGAACTAAAAATGTATAGAATAATATCTTCTACAAACATACATATACATAAACCAGTACAGATCGTCCCAATATTTCAATATTAGCTGCATTTTAATAGATGATTAAATATGTATTATTATTTTTAATAATGCATTTTATTAGAAATATAAATATTTGTAAAATTAAAAACAAAAACGTGGAGCGTTTGCATAGATAATTGTAAAACTTCTATGAAGTAGCCAACATTGAGGAATCTCACATAGCGTTCATATCATTTGCATATCAATAATTTGTTTTTCACTTTAAAAATTACTAAATATGTAACAGACAACCCAGGATGGGAAAACTGTTAATATTGTAGTGCTTTAATTCGTAATTATATTAACTGCCTTACTTTCCACCTACCCGTGGCGCTGGAGCAAATTTAACACTTAACCCCCACGACTATACCTCTCCAACGCCTTATATTCACTCACTCTTATGCACTTTACGTTTTAGGGAATATTATCCATCCCCGCCACTTTATTCTGTTTCTATAAACAAAATAACTCCTAGAAGCTTTCTCGTCGTACTAGGCGGATCCAGTTTATCTTTGAAACATGATGCATCTTACAATATGCTCTTGTTCCAACATACTGCCTATCCTTTGATCACAGCTCACTTCGAAATACTACATCAGGCTATAGATACACAGTATAATCTTCCTTTTGTACATTAGCAACGGTTTTTGCTCTCCTACAGGGGTAGACCTAGATAGATCGTGACCACAAAAAGAGAGCCTGTGTGGCCCTCTTCCTCAAGCATGAGTCCTTGCCCATATCCTCTTTAATTTTAACTTACTTCCAAGGAATATACTAAATTCCTTGTCTTATCCTTTCCTACCTAATCCTTCTTACGGATTGTAGTGCTTTCTTATATTCAGAATTGAGGCGGATAAAGCCAGAGTGCCAATTCTCAATCCTCAGTTTTTAAGGAATTGAGTTAAGGTTAGAAATAGGTTTAGTAATACGTACTTTTTACTACCAGAGTGGTCTATCTGAGTAATGCTATTTTTCGATAGATAGCAGCACCTAAACTTATTAAACCTTAAAAAAAAAATTCTAATCCTAAAAAAGGCTCATGCACATACAACATCCACACTCATTTCCTCACTGGGTAGATACGACCCCATCCACGACACACGGCCGCTGTTCTTACTTACCGCCTAGATCTAAACATAATAAAAAAAATAATAAAAATATACATACTAATAGATTCTGCTTCACAGTTATGTTCCAGGTGACGCAGGGGGTCATAACTTAGCCCCAAAGAAAGAACAGTACTTATTTGATTGCATGCCTTTTCAGTTTCGAGTAGGCAGCAGAAGAGGCACATGTCATTCCTGCCATAGACCCACTAACAAGGTATTTGCAAGGTATTACCTCTCCTTATTCTTTATCATAAGGTGATCCAAGCCCCCAGGGTTCCTGTATGATCTGTCGTGCGATTTTTCCTAGCAGGGTTTCTTTCTTGCCAGGTTTTTTCATCCCGCTCTTAGCGCTACACTTGCCTTACTGTTTCATTTCACTACCTTTTTATTTTCCATGGGAAGAGCTTATGGGCTTGGTACATGGGCAATCAATCCTGTTTCCTTCACTCGCGGTAGGGATACTAACCACATGCGCATATGAGATGGAGGTAGCTCGCTAGAGGTTGGCTACCACGAGGGCTGAGCGGGTTTTGGGGGCCCAGACTAGGGTTAAACAAAAACAATTCTATTTCTAAAGCTATAAACAAGTAATATAAATAAATTCCTACTGAGAGTAACAAAAAAATTTATTTTAGTTACCCTAGAGCACTATTTATGATATTGTGTGGTAACCATGGCAACAGTTTAAGGTTGTACAATGGAGGTTTCGATGACAACAAGATGGAGGAAAACAAATTCATATACATCTTTGAGAAATATATTTCTAGGTATTGGAAGGTTGGAACAGTGACCAAGGCACGCTAGACTTCTTACATTAAGATTCTCAGTTGGAATCCGGCTGAACTCCACAAACATTTTAATTTAATTAAGAATAAATTTTTGAAAAAGCCGTAATAACATCAATTGTCATCGACTATAGATTTAAAAAATGTATTTGAACTTGGTTGGATGAATAAAAACGTATTTTATTAACGACTTATATATCAGGAGAGTGTGCGCTTAATAGATGAAATTTATTAAAATATTCAAAGGCCTACTATTACTATTATGCGTCAGTTAAGTTTCAGGTGACTCAGAGGCACGTCCCCAGAGTCTTAGCCCTTACGGAAGTACTAATTTCGCCTTGCATGCCATTTCAGTTTCGAGTAGGCAGCAGAAGAAGAATCCATGCCATTCCTACAATAGCCTCACTATCAGGGAATTTGTAAGTAATACCATACTCAACCCTTAGCATAATGATATCCTAGAATCCAGGGTTCCTGCATTATCGAGGGTTTTTCTGGCAGGGTATCTTTCTTGTCTGGTGTTTTCCTCCCGCTCTTTGCGCGACACTTACCGCTCTGTTTTATTTCCCTACCTCCTGATTTTCCATGTAAAGAGCTTATCAACTTGGTCCACGGGCAATCTATCCTTCTTCCTTCACGCGGGATAGGAAAATGTATTAATCTTGTGCATTTTGTAAATCTTTAGCAATTTTTATTATCTAAGATTATACCATTGCAGGGGAGACCCATTCTGGCTCTAACGTCCTCAATTTAACACTTATATAAAAACTAAAGTGTACATTTATTAGCAAAAGAACTCACTCGTTTTTTTAACAGTCTATCTTTTGAAGTTTCAACTTTTAAGTATTGGTCTTTAAAAGGCAAGCAAATCTTTGTTAATAAGTGTACATCACTACTAGTTCACTGGCACAGTGAATAAACTAGTGTATATAAACTCAAACTAACTCTCACTAAACACTGGTTTATTCTTACAAACTAGTTTCATACACTATCGGTTTCATCAATGGTTGAGTAACACTTATAAAAGCAGTATTATCGCCAAAATTACCCTGTATGACAAAATATTCACTCCATTTTTATTACATTTAGTTAGTAAGATTTATTGTATAATTCAATATACTGTATTATAATTTAAAAAACTTTTTAATTTAATAGCATTTTATCTTGATGTACAGTAAATAAAGTAAAATAAGTTGCGTGATAAGACCACTGTTTTGCAAACTAACCTACACTGTATGCCTACTTAACTGTCCAACGACAAAATGCATGTCGATTGGACTAATGGTGCAACAATGCATAAAGGACATCCATTCATCCATTTTCCAATTCCTTCTATTAGCTAACTATCTCTTTATATATGAGTCCTATAGAGTTAAAGTGAACTTTCTCCAATATTTTCAAAATTGAGATTATACATGAATCTTGTAGGAAATTTCATAATGGACATGTTTCTGCATTCAGTTTGTGGCAAAAATATTAAATCACACCAAAAAGCATTTATTCAGAACCAACAAAAATATTAATTCTAAGTTCTATAATAAATTCCTCAGAATATTTTTGACTGTTCTGAAAAATGAGGTGAGTTGGAGAAAGTGCGGTTTGATTCTAGAGGGCTCATATGTAACTTATACAAACTTTCGATCGTTAATAAAATAAGTTTGTGTTCATACAATCATGTTCAAATTCATTTTTTAACATCTAGTAGATGTCAATTGATGGTAATACATTAAAAAATATTTATTCATAATCAAAATTTAAAAAATCTGATGTCTCAGTTGCATTCACACTGAATGACTAAATGTTTGAAAACCAGCATTTTGGCACTGAGTCAACCTCTCTATTGCTAGGAATGAATTACTTAAGGCCTATATGAAATTATAAGAGAAAGGTTCCTTGCAATGAAACAATGCAAGAGATGGATAGAATGAGAAATTATATATAAACATCAGCTTGATAAATTAGAACCGAAAAAAGCGAATAACAGTGAAAACAAATGTAATAGTCCAACACCATATAATTCATAGAGGAAAACTGAAAATTGCCAGGAAATTTGCTTTATATTTTGGCACTTAATATTACGATTTTCCCGTATCTGTATAAATACTTATACTAATTGTAATTACAAAATAAAAAATAACTTGAATAAAATTTTTCTTTGTTGACCTCAGTAGGAATTGACTTTAAATTATTATTTTTTTTTCTATATTACCTGTTTAATGACGTGGCTATATATTATTATTATTATTATGTTTTAAAGTATACTTAGTGCTATTTTTCGTTTTGTTTGAATTATTTAAATTGTATATATGTTTGTAATAGTGACATTTAATAATATGCTCCTGAAGATGATACCATAATACGTCGAAACGTCGAGAATTATATTAAAAACTACATGACGTGTTATATATTAGGATTGCGAATAGAAAGTATTCTAGTTTGCAATGCTTTCTTGATTTGTCAAGGAGAGAAGGGCAACCCTGAATTTTTAACGAAAAATAAAATAAAAGAGTTACTTAGCACTAGTGTTTAGTGAGATTTTGATTAGGGCCTACACTCTTTTAGTGATTTACCTTTGGTGAATTGTTCTCACTAGCTTAGCTCTAAATAAGAGTATAAACACACGAGTATATAGTTCGCACAAGTGTTTATGTAAGTTGTATTCCCTACATCATAGCAGTGTTAGCTCTGACTGCTATCCCACTATGTAGATTGTTCTTATTAGGTACACTTATGATTTCTTGATCTAGTGTGCAACATTTTAGTTACTTGAGGAAACTGTTATTAGTACCATTATAATATTTATATTATGGTTTGGATTTGAATTAGTGTTTACATTTGTTGATTCCATCTTCGCGTGAGCTACTAGCAATCATTAAACACTTTTAAATGTTTTAAACTTGCCTATAGTAGCACTTACTTTGCTTGTTGAGGACGGCCGTTTCGGTAGATGTGTCCCTTTGTTGTGTCTGAGTTGACCAAGGGACACATCTCCCGAAACCGCCGTCCTCAACAAGCAAAGTAAGTGCTACTATAGGCAAGTTTAAAACATTTAAAAGTGTTTAAATTAGTGTTTAGTAATAGTGTATATTAGTTTTATCGGCTCAGAGTTGATGTATAAAATGTTTCATCACTGTACAACTCTTATTTACTTTTGTGTGACTCTTCTCTCTAGATTGAAATAATTGTTGTTGTTTTTTTGAAAAATTATTAGATGTATATTGTTATGAAAATCAGTGTTCCTGTTAAATTTAATCAGGAATATTAAAGAATTGTGTATTTGCTATTTGTAAAATGGTTAACAGTATTATATATCATAAATCTATAGAAGAATACAGTAAAAGCTCTCATATTTGGATCAATGAGGCGACAGCGCGATCCAGATAACAAAAAATCCGAATATGGGAGGGTTTATGTGATAATATACGCATTTACTACATAATCACAACCTTTCCAATAGGAAGTAGATTTGTGATTGTTCTGAGTAAATAAGTTACACTTATTGAAGATTGTAATTATATTTTAATAGCAATATAGAACTGAGCGTACAATTTGGTTACATGCCTTTATGTACAATTCCTTAATACTGTACTGTATGTACATTAATTATCAGTTTTGATTAAAACGTTTTGATACCCTATCAAGATTTTGATATACCTTGCGATTTTTCTTGCTTAAAATTGGTGGTCTGACGATGCCATAACGTACGTAGAGTAAATAAGCAAACATTTTAGAATAAAGAGGTAAAAACATGAAATCTAAAGAATTAAATATGAAATATATCCAGGAATCGATATAGAAGTTAAGATATATATCCAGGAGTTGAGGTTATACCAACACCTAGTAAGCTTACTAAAAAAAAAAAACAAAGTAAGTTTTATTAATCACTTAAACAATAGTTTATGACTATCCGAACTTTGAATTTAGTAAACTTGTTAAAACTCAAGTAAGTTTGCAGTATTAAGTACTAATTAGGAACAAAAGTTCAGAATATCTTAATTGTATAAGGGCATGATGTAGTTGATTTTAAGACATGGAAACGGAAAATGTACTACTCGCGAAACGTCTTTTTCTTGTAGCGCAAAAATAATGGAAACGTCTGTAAATGTTCCGAAGTGGAAACTTCTTAAGACGCGTCTGACACTTGAGTTTGCGCATCATATTTCAGGTGAGATATTCTGTGGCTGGTTTCTCAGCGGAGGCCGAGTTAAAATTGCAGAGGCTTCTGGCTGTGTATTTCTCTACAGATCATTCCTGTGTCTAATTGTCGGGAAAATAGTTTTGTAAACAGATTTAATTTAACATAGAGAATATGTTTAGGAAGGTTACTTTGTTTTGATAAGAATCTGGGGGAAATTATATTATTTTCTAATTCGTTGACAGCAAATATAGTTACTTATTTTACAGACTCGTCAGTTGTTTACGCTATAGCTGTTGACTAAGTTGGGAATATGTTTGTTATGTCTCAGATGGTATTAGATTGTAACGGCAAACTAGCTTGGATGATTCAATAATTTCACATAAATAAAAACTATACGTTATTGTTGGCAGTTTTAACATTTGAGCGGTTTTCTGAGTTCAATTTAGTAAAAATTTCAATTGAATTTAATGGTAAAGCTTCAGTTAAGTTACACTAGGTTAGGTTAGCTTATTTAATGGGAAACAATATCTAAAAATGGCTTTCATATAGTTATGTGAATCTACAATTTTTTTAAAATTTCTCATTACGTATTTATCAAAAAATTATTTATAAACAGAAATTTTCCTTACAGTCCTCAAGAAAAAAATACGGTGTGCCAGCTACATACAAATACGCCTACATTATGATGTATTTCTATTAACGACACAACTCTACTTTACCCTTCAATTAGTTTTAGAACCAAGTTGACAAAATATTGTTGCAATACAAGAACCAGTTGGTGTAGAATGTAAAATTGAATTTAAAACCTCAAACACATATAGGCTCTATTTATTTACACAGGTTAGCTTTCATTGGTTACAATTTTTGAATTCAGTTGATTACGACCAATTATAGACAAGACAATTTTTAAAAACCTTGAATATATTAAATATTATTTTAAAATTTTAGTCGCCAAATTAACATTAAAATGTTTAATGTCGAATAAAGTGAAAAATTTTGATTCATAAAGCAGGCTTCTAAATTTAATCCCATAACGAACAATTCCCATTTGTTATTACACTACCTTTACATTATAATTTGTTTCAGTTCCCCATTTTGCCAACAGGGAGCTCTGGTCATAGAGAAATGTCTCGTGCTTCGAATTACAGTTGTCATTGGATGAAAGGATATTATTCAGTATTTTGGCAAGTTTGGAATACGTGTGCTATTCTGGTTAAATCTTGAACAATAAAAATTTCTTCTTTGTTTATTTAGGTTATTTCAGACTTTAAACAGAGATATGGATAAATTATTGACTTTAATGTTAACATCAGGCTGACCAGTGAGATAAAATATTGTAATGAAAAGAAAATAGGTTTAAACCGGCGTGTGTAAATTGTGACGTATGGATGTATGGTTTGGGGATATTTTTCTATTAGTTCACACGCTCTTTATATATACAGTATCCTGTACAAATTTCCAATCGCTTATAAAATACATTTCTAATCATCCAATCAAGTTCAAATACATTTTTTTTAAACCTATAGTGGATGAAAATGATATTAATACGGGGTTTTCAAATACTAATATAATAATTAAATTATAACAATTTGGGGGTCTAGGTCGGATTCGAACTGAGTAGGCCTATATTTATGCCCAAAGCACTGAGCCAACTTTTCCATAGGTAGAAATCTATTTCTGAAAGATGTATATGAATTATTCTTTTGCCCCCATTGGGTTGTCGTTGAAGTCTCCATTGTACAACCTTTAATTGTTGCTATGGTTACCACACAATATCATAAATAACGCTCTAGGATTAAAAAGAATAAAATAAACAAACAAACTGGATCAATCCGGTATCGAACCTTTCATCACAGACAGACAATGTGAAAGGAAAGCGAAAAAAAAAACTACAACACAATGCAAGCTACGAAAAAAGCGTATAAATAGTAACAAACATAAATAATAGTCCAACACCATACATAGAAAGAGAAATGGAAAACTGCAAAGATATTTGCTTTCTGTTTTGCCACTTAATATTATTATTTACACACATGTATATACATATTTTCAATATTAGTAATTATAAAATAAAAAGAAACTAAAATAAATTTGTTTTGTCGACCTCAGTAGAAATTGACTTTAATTTTTTCCATAATACTTGTTTAGTTAGCAGGCGCTCAGCCATTATAACTGTTTCTGCCTACGCGGCATAGGAAAGTATTGCAAACATTGGTAGGATTAAGGTAGGGACAAAAATACTCTAATACTTTTATTAGAGAATCATGGTACCATGAATAAACCTCCTCTCCATCATACCTCTTACATCTTTTGTATGAGAAAGGAATTTATAAACACAAACAAAAATTTATAAACTCAATCTTTTTTATAAAACTGTACATAATGTCAGACTACGTTAAATTACGACGTAACTATTTTATAATATAACGACAAAGAATTCGGTTGAGTTAGGTTTAGATAGAAAAAAAATATTTTTTCTAATTTAAGCTAAACGTGTAGACTACATTGTATTATTTATCCACTCATTAATAAAATTTAATGAGTTAGTTTTAGCTTAAAATGAGAGAAAAAACTCTCCACAAAAAGGACGAGGTATGCAACATAGTTGTTTAGTCCCATTTGGCTTATAATAAGTGATAACATATTATTTCATATAACAGCTGATTCCATGTTATAGGTTATGTGGTAGAACAGCTGTTTTAACGTATAGGTTATGTTATTTATTTATATTAATTGTAATTATTTAATAAAACGTAACTAAAATAAAATTTGTTGATCTGAGTAAAAATTACTTTAAAAAATTTTGTTTATATTACTTTTTTGTAATTGAAAAAACTGAAGGTTTCAATTTTTTTTTTGAAATATTTGCAAAATAGATTTTTTTTAAATAGTCAGACCCCTTGAATTTGCTGGGACCCTTCTTTAAACCGACTCTGATAAAACACTGCAATAAAGAGTGGAATTATCAATAATGTTTCTATTTTTGGTTTTGTTTACGTATTAATAGGAACAAAACATTCGTACATTGAAAATGTACGGAATGGAAACAGCGTTGCATCCGAATTTCTGTCACAGACGTACATACGACCGTCGCAAAACAAAGTTATATATTATATACACATGAGAATATTATTTCAGAGTGAAGTTGATCATATTTGACAGTCACCACAGAGTTTCGAAAATTCACAACGGTAGAAATTAGTTTCGAAAAGTTTTAGACCAACGTTGTTTGAAGTAACTGGAATGTAATGAGTTACTCGCAGATTTTGTTGACGTTCGGTGAATCTATGAATTGTTGAATCTATGAGTTGATGCCAGTAATATCATCTCTTGCACGAATTTACAACTAAGCAATTTTTTTAAAAGCTTACATAGATAAAACCTTTCAACATTTTAATCAGCATAGTCATAAAAATCAATCAATAATTTAAATAAATAAAGATTCATAACCACAAATAAAAACTTTTTATTTAAATTCTGATGTACTTTTCAACTGCAAACCAATCATAACATAAATAAATGAAACCTGTAAACCACAAATAACTTTTATCTTTTATTTAAAATCTTATTTACATTTCGATTGCATAGCAATCGTCCTCAGAGGTAATTTACAATAAAAATACTAGATACATAATAGGTATTTTTATTGTAAATTACCTCTGAGGATGATTGCTATGTAATCGATATTTACATAAGGTTTTATATAAAAGAAAAAAGTTATTTGTGGTTTAGAGGTTTCATTTATTTATGTTAAACATTACGCCACAGTTGTTTTATACAGTTGAAAACAAATCATCTTTAGAAGAAATAATTACAAAAATAACCTAATTATGTAATTATTGTTGTTATTCATTCTTATTTTGTAATTATTGTTATTGTAACCTATTTTGTATTATTATTGTTTTAATAATTTCCTCTGAAGATGATTGCTTTAAAATTGAAATGTACACAAGGATTTAAATAAAGGTTTTTGTGGTCAAGAGGCTTTTTTTAAATTAAAAATTACGACACAAGTCCTTCAAGCTGTCAATGAATCAATTTACTAGTTATATTCTATTACCACTGTAATGATTATAAAATACAACTGACATTTAACCTAAAAAAATATATTTAAAATTTGGTCTATAGTTTCAAGGGGACCTGGCAGCATGAGTATTATGGCCTCGAGATAAGATCAATATACAATATAGATAAGATCAAGGTGAACATAAAAACCTCCTGGTGGAAGCATCACGTGGGCAGGGACTCTTTCGTGCAGCAATCAGTGACCCTATCGGAGTTATAAAGAAATGTCACCGCTACACCGACGTGTATGAAGAAGGAAAGATGGTATTAAGTAAAACTAAGGTAAGAAGCTAATGCTCCTCTTTTACTATTTTCCTCTGGAATATGGAAAAACTGTAGTTCCTAGTGGACAGGGTATAGCTGGTCAAAGGTAAGCTGGCGCGCGAAATCGAAGGGCGAGGGTAGAGGAAGCAAAAGACCGTTCCACAGACATTATTACACGAGGTACAGTATTTATATTACAATAATGTAGATCTGACAAGGCCAAAACCCCGCTATAAATATTATTTTATTTGATTTGTCATATTAAGTAGATCATTTACATAAAGGTTTGAACAAATTTCCAGACCGCATCGCCTGCAATTTCTTAGTGATGGCCTTTGATGCAACACGCACTTCAAAACCATTTTTTTTCAATATGGCTAGTACAGGTTTTCTATTGATCGATCGTGCGCCAGCTTACGAGTGCAGCTATACCTTACCTCTTACTGGTGTAGAGAGGGTTCTCCGGCTACTAAAATCCTCTGGGATCTATTGGAAATAGGGCAAATCTGTGGTTCCTGGCGGATACTTAGCTTACCTGAAGATAAACCTCACCTGAGTTTAGAGGTTAAGTGTAATGAATGTCTACTGTGTACTAATTACACTGGCTTGTACAAAGAGGTATAAGAAAGCATAGATGGAGTTATGTAGGACTATGACAAGACGCTTGTGCAGAGTCACTTATGTGAAGAAGACCCGCTCTAATCGGGTTTTGAGGAGTGTCTACCAGATACCCGGACAAGAATAGTAAATCCGTCTACGTATCTATATTTAAAGTACCCCATAATGTCATTGCCATTCGTGTTACTGTAGTAACCTAAGGTACAACGATGTCTATATAGCATCGTACACCTTATACATTTTGTATAAATCCTACAACTTCGAAAGTAGTGGACACTGTCATGTACAAAGTTTTACTAGATAGGCCTACGGCTATACAAAACTCTTTATGCCATTATTTTTTATATATTTTTGTATGATTAGTTTTTATTTCCAATTGTATTGATTATGACTGAATATGTCCCTCATATAGCAAATGAGTAACCGAGGGTAACAACCCCTTACAGTTCTAGGAGAAAGGTCTTTTTTTAGACGTTGATCCACTTTGGAACAGAAACAGGATTTTCCACCAAGGCTGTTCCTTCACAGGCTTATGGCATTTTATAAAAAATGGTTTAATAAATAGGGGGTTTCAAGGCGAATCATAAACAAATTAACGTCATATAGTTTTCAATAAAATTTTCGACGTTTCGATATCTTATAAAAGAAATACGCTCGCTATTTTCTAATGTAGTATCTTATGGACAATAAAACTTTCATATATTTTATACGTTTATAGTTGACGTTAAATAGCTTTTCCCACGAATAATTTAGACAATTTAACGTCATATAGTTTTTAATACAATTCTCGTCGTTTCGATACATTATGGTATCATCTTCAGAAGCTTAAAATTAAATACAACCATCACAGACATTCATAAAATTTGAACCGTTCAAAAACCAAACAACTCGTTAAACTCATATACAATCTCTGTAACTGATATTCAGACAATTAAATTTGTTGGGCTTGAGGTGCTTTTGGATTGAGTGTTTTTCAATTCCTTTTATTAGCTCACACTTCCTGTTATATATTTTGAACAAATTTTTAATCGTTAATAAAATACGTTTTTATTCATCCAATCAAGTTCAAATATTTTTTTAAAACCTATTGTAAATAAAATTGATGTAAATAGAGTTTTTCAAATATTTATTCAATAATTTAAATTTTTAAAAATTGATATCCCAGTCCGATTTGAATTGAGAAACTATATGTTTGAAATCCAGCACTATTGGCACTGAGCCAACTTTCCCATAGCTAGAAATCAATTACTAATAGAAGTATATGAAATTGTAAGAGAAATATTCCTTAAAATAGTGAATCATTACAAGAGGTAGAAAGAATGAAAAATTATACACCATCATCAGCTTCATAAATTATAAATGAAAAAAGCATATAAATTGTAACAAACAAAAATAATACTCCAATACCTTATCTTGTACACAGAAGAAAATGGAAAATTCCAAGGAAATTCGCATTCTATTTTGCTACTTAATATTGTAATTTTATCATATGTATACACACATTTATATTAATTGTAATTATAAAGAAATAAGAAGTAAAATAACATTTTTCTTTGTCGATCTCAGTAAGAATTTAATTTTAAAAATTCTAATTTTCTATGTTACTTGTCTATTAGCGTGGGTATATTATTATTAAAAAAAATATATAATTAGTGTTATTTTTTTAATTTTTTTTTTATTTTTAAAATTGTATATATAATTTGTGTTAGTTCTATTTACTATTATGCCCCTAAAGATAATACCACAATATATCGAGACGTCGAGAATTATATTAAAAACTATATGAGGTTAAATTGTCTAAATGAGTCGTACAAAAATATAATTTTAGTTATAGACATATATAATATATAAATGGTTTGTTGTTCATAAAGTTATTATATTATAAAATGGCAGTTGCACGAATTTTCTAGCAAGTCCTTCGCCCTTGACCAATAGTTTTGTTAAAAGTGGTTTTTTACATAATTAGTACAGTAAAGTATATAAGCAAAAAGTATGAAGATAATTAGTGGATATAATTTCGAACACAAGATAACGTATTAGTGAGGGATGCCATTTTGGACAAATGATGTTTTGGATTTCACTCCATCAACAATTACCTATTATTATTTTATTTAATCCCATCTCAAATTTAAGCTAATAGTTCAAACTTTAACACATAATAATATATAAAACCTTGCCGATAGTAACATTTACTGTCTAAATAAAGACGGCGTTTCGAGGCATGCGTCCCATTATCAACTCAGGCCGTAACTAAATTTATGGACCGAGTTACGATTCGAGGTAATAAACACATCTCCAAATACGGCGTCCTCATTCAAACACATAGTAATGCTACTATAGGCAAGTGTTTACATATCAATATATGTTTAATTGTATAAATATTGTTTATATTCCAACAGAAATGTTTTAGAATTTCCGATTTTTTCAATTCAAACTTTTAAATTTATTTTAAAAAGATAGTGCCACAGAATCTTTCTGAAAAGTCGATTTCTTTTTTAAAAAAGGTATAACTTTGAATTTATTTTCATGATCAGGCAACGTTATTATACAAACTTCTATGAACTGCATTGTACAAAATATAACTCGTACTTTCATTAGTTTAGTAAATGTATACAAGTTAAATATTGTGTTTTGCGAATTTAATTTTCATTTCATAATAATTTACTTAAACCGTTTACAAAATTCAGTTAAGCCCCTAAAGACGTGGTCGGCTTTTAATCAATTTTCCAGACCACAAACCAACTTGAATTTTGATAAAATAATTTACAACTCATTAGTCCAAAAAGGCTTTGTTCAACCCTTGGAGCATAAAGTTAGAAAGAGAATTGTACAATTTATATGAGGTTTGATATAACATTACGTGTTTTAAACTCGTGTTTAATTTGTTCTTTATTTAATTATCAGAGCATTTTTACGGACAGACCATCTAAATAACTCTTTAAAATTAAGTACATTTGTTTTTCGTAAAAGTAACAAATGAAATTAAATAGACAGAGTACAAGTGAAAAACTTTTGGATCCTGAAAATATTCGTAACTTAGGCTACTTATTAAAATTCTAATTTTAAAAATATGTTACATATGAGTCAATGTTCATACATGTTATCCCCGAAAGCTACAATATTTTATGTTTTCTTGTTCTCTAGAAATATGTAATAAACGTTTTGGCGCTGGTTATTGTAATGCCATTTTCTTTTAACTAACTTTAATCTATTAATTCATTTTAAACATTTTCATTAATTTTTACAATAAGCCAAAGGTATATGCATATATTTTAATAATTTCATATACTTAGAATTTTAACAAAATTCTTCAGCCGAATTGAAATAGTGAATCTTTAGAACTTTTAGTTTACAGCTAAAGAAATAAAATAATTTATTTAAATGTACGCATGCGTGACCCACTGTTTGGTCAAACATTATTTGTAGGCTTTTAATTTAAACGCATCAGAAGCCTACCGGTATCAAAACACCACTGCACGTGTCTTATAAAATTGCATTTTATTTATGCAATTTATGAGGTGAAAACTTTTAATAATAAATTTCAACACGAAAATCTAAGAAAACAAATTATACAAAGCTAGATTTCTTTGAGAACGAATCAAAGTAATTCAGAAAATAACAACAAACGCACGCGATGCATTTATTGATTTTTAAAGTGCAAAAAGTTTGGCGTCCTATTTGTTACTGTGTGGCTGCAATGTATTGTTGACGTAAAGACACGACAATTAACTAAGCCTGCTTGATCACTTACCTAGATTGTTATTCAAATAGCATTAATCACAACACTGCACAAAGTGAGGTTAGACCGTAATTCACTGCCGGATTGGTCATTCATGATATGAACCGATGCAATGCAAAACCGTTACGTTACGTGTCATCAGCGGGCCCCCTTCTTACTTACTAGAGGGGAGGCAAGGGAGGGAGGAGGGAGGTAATAATTCGGGGTGAAACCTTGCTAAGGGTGGGGAGAGAGGGAGTCCTGCTTGCAGACAATACAAAAACTTGTCCGATCTGGCTTTGTGACCACAAGCTACCTTGACGTTGCCAGAGTTCGCACTACGCTACCGAAGATTTTCTAAGTTTAGATGCAACAGATGGGAATAATTTCAACAACTACTTGGTGTAAAACAGAATCTTAAAACAATTACATCCACTGGCAGGTGTTTATTTTTTCTGAATAAAAAATTTTGTTTTATAATTATAAAATACAACTGAGAGCTTATTAATAAGGTTAACTTATAATAAGATCATATGAATCGGAAGCTTATTAAAACGGTGATTACAATAAAGTTTTCAAATAAACAGGCAAATTAATAAAAAAAAAATGTACAGCTGGTTTTAGTGGAGTAAGGCTTACAATTTATTATTAGTTTTAAATTAGTAAGAATTTATGAAACATATGTTGTGTTTACTTGCAAAACCAGGATCTTTAAGAAATATTTGAACTTTTGCAGCCAAATTTAATAAATTGTAATTGTACAAGGCGCCAGATTAAATTTTTCTCAGATTTCCACATGTTACTTAAAAATATATACTAAACGATAAAAAATTGATTTATGTTACCCAATAGAAATAGAGGTTAAAATTTTAAACAAAATCTTAATTTATAACTTGAACGATTATGGCGGAGTGTAATTTTTTTACAATATTACATAAAGCCACAACATATCCGATGATTATAGGCTAGATTAGAGGAAAACAAATATTTTCGAACGTAAGCTAATCGGTTGATGAAATGAAATATTTGACTATTTGCCTTGCACAACGTACACATTCAGCCTAAGTTAGGAAACGTTTTTCTAATTAAACCTAACTTTAACCGAATCCTTTCTTGCTATATTATAAAATAGCTACATAGTAATTTAATGCTGTATAAAATTATGTACAGTTTTATAAAAAAAAGATTAAGTTTATAAATTTTTGTTTGTGTCTATAAATTCAGCTAATTTTTGTATTGATTCACATTTTAATCACTGTTTCTAATTTGTGATAATTATTTTAACTTTTGTCTTGTTCAGAATGTATTGTAAACATATGTAATTAAGGTAGGCCTATGCCAAATATTGTATGCAATTTAATTAAACTTTGTTTAAGTGAAGTTTAAATGACTGGAGCGTTTGTGAACTAATTCTGAAAACATTTAAAAGACGTTTTAATGGAATTTTAAATTTATTCTAACATTAATGAAAATACTGAAAAACTAGATAACTATAAAAACCTATACTGGTATCACACAGTATTGAATGCAACTAAAGTTTAGTTTGAAAAAAGTTTAAAGTTCTTCCTCTAAATGTAGGCCTACATAGTCTTGTTGAATTTTAACATTTCGCTTCTGAATTTCGGAATAGAAATTATAAAACAATGTTTAAGATTACTTATTAATTTAATTCTACATCAAGTTAAAGTTCGAAAACCCCAAACGAGTTTAAACTTTGAGCTATCGATAGTTTACAACATTGATATCATCTTAAGTGTTTGATTTTATTTATTTAGAAAATAGCACTTCAGAGGAATTTATGAGTAAGAAAAACTCATTTATTATTTTGAATATTATAAAGAAGTAATATAAATAAACACTTTTAAAGTCAATTCCTAATAAGATCAAGAAAAAATGTTTATTTTATTTACTTTTACTAAAAAATAACAATTAATATAAATAAAATAACATAACCTATGCGTTAAAACAGCTACACTACAACATAACCTGTAACATAAAATCAGCGTTTTATGAAGTCATATGTCATCACTTATTTTAAGCCAAATGGGACGAAATTATTATATTGCATATCTAGCCCCTTTTGTGAATGTTTTCTCCTATTTAAAACTAAATTTAATTAATGAGTGGATAAATAAAAACTATTTTATTAAGGATTGAAAATTGGAACAAGATATATATAAGGAGAGTGTGAACTAATAGAAGGAATTGAAAAAACGTTATTTTAAGATACAAACAAATAATTTAGGCTAATTTTAGATTTAGGTACGCTAATTTAGGCTTGCTATGCTCGCTTTGTCATCGATAGATTAGGTATTAAATTTATACACATCAAGCTAATAAAAGAAATATCCTTTCTAAAATAATATTCAACAATACAAAACAACAATATTGTTATACGCAACAATGGTATATTGTTATACCAACAATATTGTTTTACGCAATATTGTTATTCAACAATATTGTTATAACGCAACAATGGAAGATGTACGCAACAATGGCAGATGTACGCAACAATGTCAGATGTACGTAACAATTGGTAGTAGTAAATTACTAGTGTCTCAATTATTCAGCCTTCAAATACCTGAATTTATAAGATGTAAGAATGTTAAATCGACTAAATAATTAATGTTTCAAAAACATATTGCAACGAGGAAATTAATTATTTTTGGCGTAACGTTCCCATTCGACTTTTATTAAGGTTTCAACCTTAAGACATTTGCTACTCTAGGCAAGTGGCATTCTTAAGTTAAAGTGTGTGATTGTAGACTAGTAGCTGTAGTCGAAGATGGAAAATATCAAACAACTTAAAAGCGAGCTGCTATTGCGAATCACGAGATTAGCAGCACAAACTCAGGTTTCGTACACAAGGGGCAGCACTGTTGCCAGATTTTGTAAGGGTATCAGCTGGTTCGTATCCTGATGTTTTAACATGGTTTGGAATCCACTGTAAGAAGCTTTTTGAGCTTTTCATGAATGCGTATTATGGATGATTGCGCGAAGTGCCCTGTGCCTGAAATAACCGAACCATCAACAGTAGCCTGTGAGACGACCAAACATGAGCAGAACACAGAGTTCTGAAAATGAAAGCGGTGAAAGTGAAAATGTTGAGATGGATTGAGGGAAATACAAGAAGAAATTAGATATAAAAGGAAAGTAGAAGTAAAGCTAAAAAAATTATATACAATGTGATATATAAGCCTACAAAAGACGAAATTTGGGAAGATTGTGAGAAAATGCAAAATATCGGAAGGAAAACATGCCAAGTGAAAGAATACTTGATATTACATGATTAAGGATGTTTTAAAGCATATGCGTTAAGAGTTCCTTCTATGAAAAGAACTATAAATTATCATTATGCTCACTTTTGATATTACTTTCAAGCAGACGTTTTTATTAACTAAAGGTTGTTAAATTGTTAACTTACACTTGGAGGAAACGTTTTCGTCTTACGACTTCTTCAGTCTCGTATGGCGAAGAAGTGTAGGTTAACAATTTAACAACCTTTAGTTAACAAAAAGTCTGATCGCAAGTGATCAAAAGTGTAATAAGAAATTAACAACCAGCTCGTCATGAACAGCAACAAGATTTCGATATAATTTTGTTTCGTTCAGAAATTTATTCCAACGCCGAAAACTTGTCCATAGTCTTCCAATTAGTTTTAGTTAATTCAACAGTTTTTAAGAAAACGTAAACGGCCCTAAGGCTAACAGTTGTAGGCTATAGCTGTCAGATACCCTAGCACCTATAGTTTGTTTTTAAAAACACTTTGAAAGACTTCTAGGATTGATTGTACGGAAAAGCATATTTTTACAACCTTTTTTCAGTACTTTAAAAAGGTTTTATAAATAAACGTTTGTCTCTAATAGTTTACACTTTTGAACAGTTTTGATCAGCTTTGGTCACTAACTTGAACAACTAAAACAATATTTATGCTCAGAAGCCAAAAGTGTAGCTAATGGGAAAAGTATTTGGCCTCAGGTCAGGTCCAATTGCTTGACTTTTATTACAGTGTAATATACGGGAAATTAATTTAATTTTAAACCTTTTGTTTATTTATAATCTCTTCATTAAATTCGAAAACCTAATCTAAATACTCAAGTTTACGAACAGCGGAACTACTCTCAGGGGTAGCTCTACCTGCGTCAGGGAGGGCATTAAACTACCTCGGTGGCTGACCTCTAGGGACAACGAAGCGTGAAGACCAGTTAAACATCCCACCACTTTCACCCACTGACTCCTGTGTCACAATACCTGTTCTTAATTTCCTGGTGAGATAATTTAGCCGCTGGTATAACTATCATTGAACGGTTTTATATAGCATGGTTTTACAACCATCGGGGCAGTGCAGCGGATGCTACCTTTGCTGTTTGATGGGGCTCATAGTCTCGCTCCTATGATGTGCCGTTTCTGAAAATTCTCATTTACAGCAGTTTAATAATAATATCTTGGCTTTATTGTTTTTTGTGTGGTTTGTTGGCTGATTGCTCTATAGGCATTTGTGAGGTCATTTACATTTAAATTTTGTACGTGGTTGTTCGGTGTATAATTTTTTGCTGTTGAGTGGACAGATTTGTTTTGACTTGGATTTTTGTGAGGTGTGGATTTTAGATGTTCGACCTTCATGGGGGCTCGTAAACGAGGCACAGGAGTCGATTCCTGCGCATCGGAGGCGGTGCCGGATCTGTGACTATTGCCGACAGATGCGGATGGGAGGAGCGCTCTGCTCGATCTTTGAGTGATGTAGTCAGTTTGGCAATGAAATCATCTATGGAACGTTAGGTCCCGCGGCTATTACTGTGTTTTTCACTTACCACGGGGAGTTTGTGATTAGTCTGAACGTGACGTTTTGGAAAGAGTGCAGCTTCCTCTTTGAAGCATCGCTCAGAAGGGAATACCAAGCGGGGGCTGCGTAGGTGATGATGGGTCTGATGTACATTTTGTACACCATCAGCCTAACGGACACTGGGAAGGGGTTCCCAGCTCCGCGAATGACAGGGAAAAACTTTTGACGGGTGCCAATAGCCTTTCCGATGACACATCGGAAATGGGGCTGAAAGGTAAGCTTGTTGTCAAGCGTCACCCCTAGATACTGTACTGTGGTTTTCCATGCTATGGGATTGTTGTTGAGAAAGAGTTGTGCGACAGGACAAGCTCGTTTGTTGGTGAAACAAACGGCTTCAGTTTTGCCCGTGTTGACTGCGATTCTCCACTTCCGAAGCCACGGTTGGAGAAGGTCTAGTTGTCTCTGCATGTATCAAACTCCAAAATTGACATTAAGGGTGCGACACTGAAACATGGAGTCGTCAGCAAAGAGTCGCGGTAGGACAGATGGGTATAGGGGGACGTCATTGGTGTACACAAGGTACAATAGCGGCCCCAGAACTGAACCTTGAGGCACAACCTTGAGGCCTCGATCGGACGTCGCATGGAAAGAGTACCTCCGACGGACGCCTGGAACCATCTGTTGTCGAGGTACGAATAAATGAGGTGTACATAGCATGGAGGCACGGGACTGTTAGCCAGTTTGTACATGAGGCCCTCATGCCATACGCTGTCAAACGCTTTGCTGATATCAAGGAATACAGCGATGTTGTGACTTTTGGTGTTGAAGCCATCTGCAAGGGTGTTAACCACATTGGTTAGTTGCAGTGTTGTGGTGGCCACTGCGGAAGCCGTATTGCTCACTGCGTATGGTAGGGGCTATATATTGAAGCAGCCTATGGTTAAGTAGCCTCTCATAGACCTTTGAGACGTTGGGTAGGAGTGATATAGGCCTGTAGTTTTGGGGGAGAAGAGCACTTTTTCTAGGTTTAAGGAACAGGACTACTTTTGCTCCCTTCCACGACGTAGGGTAGTGGCCGTCCCGCGCTCTTCAAAGCTGAAGTAGAGACGTTATAGAGCGCGATAAAGAAGAAATATAAATGCGTCACTTTAAAAACAGCGCGACTGGAGGTAAAGAGCTGCAACAGTCGGAGAAGATATATCTGTTATAATGAACGGAATCTGATGTCTTGTATATATTATGTACGTTCAGGACTCTGATACACTGCACAAGAATATAAGAACTATTATTTAATTAAATTATCATTTTTATCAAAGTTTCGGCCGTGCACTGTATCTTATGGCCATTTTCAAGAAATATATTAAAACAATATACCATACACATACAATACAATATAAAACATAGATACTTACGTATTATACGGAGGCCCTTATACATATGTTACTTAAATATGGTAAAAAATGCACATCGCCCACCCCCAATGCAATGCGTATAAAATGAATCAAAAACATGTCCTAAAGGTATATTGATAATTGTTATTTTTGTTATTGCAACGGAAGGTTAATTTTATAAATCTGTTTGAAATATACCTATGAAGTATCCAGTTAGGATATATTTGTTGTAATTTTATACATTTAACCAAACAAATATACACATATAAGGCTAGAATAGAGATCACGTGACGTAACCTGGCCAAAAGTATTACTCTGCGAAAGTAGACGTCTAATTAGGTAATGTATAAAATTACAACCAAATCTGTCCTAACTGGAGACTTTATAGGTATATTTAAATATATGTATACGTAATAAGGCGCGCTGTTGATACGCGGACGTAGTATTTCTTAGTACTCCGCACTGAATTTTTTACCCAGCTTTAATTAACGCGATAAAAAATAACCTTTCGTGTAAAAACAAATTGTTATACGTACGGCCTTGGGACATGTTTTATGTAGTCATTTTTGGAGTAGTGTAAGAAAAATCCCTCTACAATAGTGTCCTCCGTATAATACGTAAGTACCAAAACATGTAATAGTAAATTTTAAAGCTTATATAACAGATATATTGCCATAAGTTTTTCGATAAACTGCTGGGTAAGCTTTAAAATTGACTATTGCGAGTTTTATGTAGGATAGTATGTGTACATTGTTTTAATTTATGTCTTCAAAAAGGCCAAACCATAATGAGAATGGCCAATACGATGACGAAAAAAAATAAAATCTTTTAACCTTTAGTGGATGTTAATTGACGTTAATACAGTTTTTTCAAATATTTATTCAATAATTAAATTATAAAATTTGGGGGTATAGATGGGATTCAAACTGAGTATCTTTTTGTTCGACGTTTAGCGCTTTTTGGCACTGAGTCAAGATTCTCTAGCTAGAAATGTACTTCTCAAAGATCTATAAAAAAACCTTCATGGTATAACCTTAAAGTGTTGCCATGGTTACCATACAATGTCATAAATAATGAGCTAGGATTAAAAATGAGTGAAAGATAAAATAAACAAACTGGACTAACGTTATCGAACGTTACTTTACAAACGGACAATGCGAAAGAAAAGCGAAAAGAAACTACAACACAATGCAAACCACGAGAAAAAGCGTACAAATAGTATAGATAGTATAAATAGTAACAAACAAAAATAATAGTCCAACACCATACATGAAACGGAAAATGGAAAATAGCAATGAAATTCGCTTTCTGTTTTGCCACTTAATATTGTTGTTCTTATATGTATATATATATTAATTGTAATTATAAAGTAAAAAGTAACTAAAATAACATTTTTTTGTAAATGATTTAAGTAGGAAATGACTTTTTTTGAAAAATGTATATTACTTGTTTCACAGAATTGTCTTCTCATTTTACGACAAAGTTTTCTCGCCAAAGCTGTAGATTTCCTTTGTAGTTTCAAGGAGATCCCTCAGTGTGACTAATATAACCCAGGAAGGATTGTGAGCATCGGTGCGACTCAGGTGGGGTGATAAAAGCCACTGGGAGAGGGTGTAGGGAGTTCATGTGTAGGGGTGCGTACCTGTAAATATACCTACTCTCTAAGGGGGCTTTGCCCTTATACCATCTTGTAGGAAAAAGTATAAGGGGTAGACGCAATTAGGTAGGGTCCTAGGGAAGTTACGGTATCGTGTGGGCAGGATAGCTTACTTTAAAAGCAATAAAAAGTAATAAAATCATACTCTTTTATGGTTTTATTGGCCTTTTTTTACTGTTAAAGACAGTTTGTCGTTACTTCCGTAACCGCAAAAAATACCTACTTTGTAAATAGCTTACACAATTTTACCACGTATTTATTTGTTCGGTTTCCGTCATATCTGTCTGTCTATCCGGTGGAACTTTGCAATCGAGTTTATACTAGCTTCCCGATGACATAGAGACTTGAAATTT
>JBAIZL010000005.1:17289583-17357083 GCA_036971475.1 Prosapia bicincta
AGAAGTTTATGGGTGCCTTTTTATATTGAAAGAAATTTCCACTGTTGGATGTTTGTGACAGCTCAGAAAATATATATAAATTCACCGAGTATTTATATATATATATATATATATTGCACTCTGAAGAGATGGATTTATTTTTACCAAAGAAATCACGTTTCGAACATTATTTGACATGAATAAATTAATTGTTGATTAAAAAAATATATCCAACAAGCTCCATAGAATTTGTTTTATAACAAATGCAGAATAGGTAAAGGAATCAATTTAGATTTTTAGCTAAATTTTAAATTAATCACCAGTTTACTTTTTTTATTAGTAAACTATTTTCCAGCAGCTATATTGGCCTAAAATTACCGACATATCAAAACTATATTAATTACATTTATGGATCATATTCTTTTAAAATTGAAGGTGTACAAATATTCTTTAATTAAATTGTACATCAATCTATTAACAACTTAAAGCAACTGTGGCGTAAATGTTTATATTAATTAAAACAAGCTCTCACCACAAATTCAACAAATTTTATTTTAACCTTATGTACATTTCGACTACAAAGTAATCAATGATTACTTTGTAGTCGAAATGTACATAAGGTTAAAATAAAATTTGTTGAATTTGTGGTGAGAGCTTGTTTTAATTAATATAATCAATCTATTAATTTTTGCTGGACGAAATTTCCCAAGCTTTGCTGAGAAAAGTGTCCCCTTTTTCAGTGTTTTGAAGGAGCTAAAAAATTGAAAACATGAATTGGTATAAGTATGTACATTATATATATATATATACATCTTTAGAAAGATGAAGACACATTCTTTGTGTACTTTGCTTCACCATAAGGAGAAATGACATTGTAAGAACCTTAGACATTTTGAATTTTGTAGTCCATTACGTTCCGTTAATCACTTTTACATTAGTTTGTGACTATCCAAAAAGTTTGGATAGTGTTAAACTAATGTAAAAGTGATTAAGTACTTGGAAAGATAAAGTAACATTAGGTAGGCCTACTTGGCTACTGGCAGAAGCTATAGTCAGATAAATCTGGAAGGCTTTTGTATGCAATATGCTCTATGTAGCATTTGCATTTCAGATTTGTCTGGATATTAATCTTTGAACAGGCTCACAAATAAAACTAGCTGGATAGTACATTACAAATTTAAACTAAAAGATCAATTTTGCCCTTGCATTAAACTGAGTTCAACATTTAGTCCTTTAAAGTAAAAACATTACACAAGTGACAGAAAGCAGAGGTTATAGTCACATAGCCTTTATCTTTTCTAATGCAGTTTTGTATTTTATATTCAGTTAAGTACACACCAGCAGTTGATTGCATTAAAAATTATTTTTTTTTGTATGGAATATAGTGTGAATAGTAAAGTTTTAACCTACATTAGTGATACAAATATGCTTTTATGCACTGAACCTCATTTCGGAATATTAAATGTTCCTGAAAAGTGATCCACAGGATTAGAAAGGTAAAAAACTAAAATAAAGGCAACATATTTATGTAAAATGTATTTTAATATATTGAAATATATACAATTATAATTAATTTTTGTTGTGAAATATAGCCTAGTAAAGCATTAAACTTAAATAAAAATTACTAAGACAATACTAGAGCCAAAACATTTGTTTAATAACAAGAAATATTTTAATTGTTTTATTTTTTTCTTATAAATAACAAAAATTATTTTATTATACACAGAATAATAATGAAATATTTACAATTTATTTACACCACTGCAAACATGACAATCTGGTTGCTTTTGTGTACAACTTAAAAATTAGAACTAAAGAATAAATATGGGCGCAGAGTTAGTGGAAAATCTTTTACTGAAGTACAAAATATAGTGACAATAAGAGGTAAAATTTATTTCTTGTTATTTTTACACAACTACTGAAAGCCTTTTTTAATTACACAATGGCGTAATTAAAACTCATTACTTAAAAAAATTCAAACAAAAATGGCAAAGAATTTAGTAAGTAATTTTAACTGCAATTACTAAAAGAGTGGAGAAGAAAAATGTTGCATTGCTATATTCAATATTACTTTCTGTAAGCAGAAAATCTCTATTCTCACTATTCGCAAATGAATTACATGGCATATTGCTTTACTTCATTTCAATATTTTTTGTTAGGTTAACAAATTTTCAATTTTATGGAAGTTTATCTTTATATTTAAATAAACATTTTATTGTTTTCCATTTCTTAAAATTATTAAAAACATGTGCATTAAATTAATTATTAATATATTATGTACATGATAGGTGGTCCCATCTTACTTGTGTTTGTTATAAACGTTAAGGGTTGTCTTAAAAAAATTACAATGATTTTCTTTGACATTTTTAAAATTACCGTGACCACTTAAATTGACATAATTTTTTGTTAATACTCGAAACCTCCTTTATGGTACATAGCTTACTTTTTCATATTTTAAGGATTTTGGCTCTCCTTTTTATCAGTTTTAAAAACAAACAATATGTTGCTTATGAGCCACAACCACCCAGATATTAATTATTATATTATCTTTAGAACTTCCCCCCAAAAAAACTGTAGACTGAGATTTGCTTTGGATATTAAAAAAAAGGTTTGTTAAATACAGCAAACACAAGCCAAATTTTAATTTTTTTTAACAGATATTTTTATAACTACAAAATGTGAAGGAATTTTTTAAATTGGGAAGGACGTATTTTTATTAATAAATTTTGTATTCTTCCCTCTTTTGAAGGCCATAAGCGTAATATAAGAGACAAATTTTATTAAGTATAAATAGTTACTTCTGATATAGGAATTCTGTCAACTAGGTATTTCGTAATGAGTGCAAATTCTCTTTTAAAAGACAAGGGCTCAGGATATATCCCTTACGAGTATTTACAATAAAGATTTTAAAAAATTGCTATTTCTAGTGATGTAGACAAAATGTGTGCGTCCTAGTACGGACTTTAACTTCGATTACTACATTTCTTATTCAATAGTTTATGATTTTTTTCATTTTTTTAAAAAGTAACATTTAAAAAAATATTTAATTATCATCAACCCTACAATAAAACTATATAAAGAAACTAGAAAATTTAATAGCATCTTCTAAAGCACATTTACTACAGACTACCTCAGTTATGAATTTTTATTTCTATTCAATACTGATCACTTCTTGTGCCCCCCCACAAATATATATATAGTTATTATATGTTAACTGTAAACTATTATTCCTTCATTAAGTTCAATTAATTTTTACCTTGTGACAATGGACCTTATGGTCACTTGACCATTGTCGAATTACTTAATTACTTAACTGATCAGAAGTAATTTACTTCATTAAAATAATTCAGTGATTCAACAATGGTCAAGTGACCAAAATTGATTTTAAATATCTTATATATATATAGGTTAGTTCTAGTAGAGCTTAAAGCTTATTTAGGAATTTTTGGACTTGATAGGAGACTGACAGACTTACCTCAAGGCAATAGTCCAAAACTGCAATCTCTTGGAAATAAGCACATATAAAACACTTAATACACTTTTATTTGAAATATTTCGATCAACATGATCTTCTTCAGTCAAGAAAGAGAAAAACAAAACAAAAAACAAAGAGGTTTATATATATATATATATATATATATATATATATATATATATAAAACATGTTCAGTAAGGACAACAATGTATAAGTAAGGAAGAGTGGAAATATGTCCCAAAACATGCTTTTAATATTTATTATTATTTGATTAACGATTTTAAATAGGGATTGTAAAGAAATATTTGGTTAAAAAACTACTTATTTCTACTAAAATACTTTTATAACGACAAAAACAATATTTGCTAACAATCAATGCAGGATTATAAAAGAAAAAAGTAACAATTTAAAATGGGTTTATCTATTCATTATAGGTGAATGATCAATCTCAAATGCACACCCTCTTGTCTATGATTGAATATATTTATTTTTAAAATGCACCTACCAAAAAATATATTTTATACACAAGTTTTGAATAAATTACTTTATAAATGATTTTGTTTATAATTATTGTGAATACAAGAACATTTAATAAGGTAACTACCCCAAAGTTCAATATTAGCCAATTAGACGTTGAAAAGAATTTTTTTACAATATAATAAAAATAAATTTCAATCTCCAAGGAAATCTTTTCTGAAAAATACATGCTAATTAGTTTATGCTAAACAGCTGATAAAATTATTCTGAATGCTGTAGTATTTTATAACAATTTTGTTGTGATGGAATAATCTCCATCCAATTTCTCGAATATCTGTGACTATAGAATTAGACAACTGTAAAATATTTCTTTCTGCATGATAAGAGATTATCTGCTTACTTCAGTATGCAACAGAGGCCCTTACATTAAAAGACAAAAAATAGTACTGAAATTAAAACATTTTGTATATAATTATACTTATTGTTCAATGGCACTTTACCAATAATTTATTACAAGAAAATATTATTTACAAAGAAACCTTTTTTACAAATGAATGAATTCAAATTAACCTGTTAAGGAATTCCAGTTTTAATCATGTACAAAATATTAAAAAAAAAAAACACAATATAGGCCTATATATTCTAGAGCCTAAAAGGAATCAAACTAAGTGAAATGTATTAACTTGCTTGCTGATGCATTTCAAAACAGCTGTTTCATTGTTTTCACTTAGTTACTCAAATAATTATTTATGATTTATTTAATGAGTTCAAGATGATTACAACAACCAAATTGAAAAGGAATTGTTATCAAATTTGGTAGAAACATATCATTCTTCATAATATAAAAATAATAATGAAACAGTTTTATACAATAAGATATATTAGAGCTCACTGTTTGCAAATTAAAATGTTAATTTTTTTTCATTTAATAAAAATGCTTAAGTGAAACTAATAAAAATTATTCTAATTAAAAAAACAAACTACCTTTATAATTAATGTATATTCAACTCATTTTATACAAGGTAAAATCACAGACGATTCACGCCTATCCTAAATAATTTATAACACACAGTAGGTTTGCTTTAATATAATTTATGATCTTTAACATATTAATAAACTTAATGTGAAATGTTAAAGCATTTAACTATATTAAATACAATAAACTAATCTACTATAAATACATATATATTTTTCATACAAACTGAAAACATGAAGAAAACTAGTATACAAGATACGGCTATTTATAGTGTGGCTTCTTTCTGATTTAAGTTTGCTTAAAATTAATGCAAAAACCCTATATATATATTTATGTTAGTGAATTAGTCACTGTCGAGTTAAAGAAAGGAAGGCATAAGTGATATAAAAATTATAGTTAACTATGTAGTAAAAGTGATACATTAACATTCAGCAACGTAAAGAACAATGTTAATAAAAAAAACTGAAATTCAACGCAGTTAAAACTATAGAGGAACTTGAGGGAAAAACAGAATTACCTGCAGAACAAAAATAAATGCAAAAATTATGATTGAAAATACAATTTTATGAGTTGTTAGAAAAATTACCAAGTGTTTTAATTCCTTTTCCAAAATGTTATAGTAAATTGAAATATTCTGAAGTACAAATTGAAATTTTGAACTAAATTTATTTACTAACACATTTAGTAGCATATTTGACATCTATACAACATTGTAGATGTAAAAATATTCTCACTTCACTGAATTTAAATAGATTATAAAACAATTTCAATAAACAATATTAATTTAAATTAAAAATCATTAATATGCTATAAATGAGACTGGTGGCCCATAAATCTAAAGTTAAAATGCACGAGTTTATTTAAATATGGCTTGTTCATGCTCATAATGCAACAAATCGATATTTGAGTCAAGCAGAAATCTTTGTAAAATATGCTGTAATATTAAATTCTTATTTTTCTTAAAAACTTTTTGATCTTTTGAACAATAAGGATTTTGCATAATCTCCTGAATAATTTATAATAATTCCATAATTATTACCTCCACCCACCTTGCTTACCTCTCATTTAGTTTTTCATGCACCTAAAACTATAAATGTTTACTTATGATTTTTTAATACAATTACTTTCTGACAATTTGTTACTTATTAACAATTCGTTAAATAATTTCCCTTAATATTATTATAATACAACATTAAATGTTTTTACACTTAAAACTTAAATACATCTTTTGTACTTCTGATATAATCTTATGCACCAGTATGTGAGATTGTCTTTAAGGAGATAATTTTGTCAAACAATAGAAGAAAACTAAAATCAAATCACTGGGATTATTAATTTTGAAATCAGTTTTAGAACAGTAAGTGAATAGAAAATAAAATTCGTAAATAAACCATTAATTTTTGCTAAAACAGATTGATAGCAACGATTTCTTCGATTTTCACAACATAACATTTTACAGTAACTTGTAAATTAAATTTTTATTTAATCAATAGCAAAAAATTATTCTATCTAGCTGTGGATTTCGACTAATGCAGTCCTTAATACTACCTCTTTCTTATATTGGGTTTGACAAACCGTCATTAAAATACACCTATTCGATTAATTAGAAAACTGCAACCAATAAATATATTTTCGACAGCACAATTTTGATATATAGATACAAATTTAGAGAAATTGAGTCTAACAATATTTATACAACTTATCTAAATGTATCTTAATATTATCGGGCATTATGGTGACTGTTCTCTCAAACATGTTTTTTCAGACTAGTTTTGAAAATTTGTGAAATAAATTATATAGTTAGCTTTCAAAGTAAACTTAACATACTGTAATCTCTACATTTATTTCAGTGAATTACCAAAAACAATAAGACAGTATTCAAAATTCCTTATTTTATAACTTGGACGCAATTAGATTGTTTCATTAAACAGCATAACTTTTAAAGTATTTGTTCTTGAAATTTTTTTTCAGGATAAGATAGTTATAAAATTAAGGATATGTACGAGGTGATAAAAAAATATGATGAATGAAATTTTATAGCGGAAAGTGCTAACGCTACATACATATGATGTAATTTCCTCTAGTTGTGTGATCTGTTGAGACAGGCAGCGACAAGTTTCAACACGCTGGAGCTTGTCAGTCGACTACCAGAGCTGCTAGAGTGAGGTAGCGTTTATCGTGTCTGTCGCGCATCATGAATTTAGAACAACGCATTAACATTAAGTTTTGTTTTAAGTAACAAAGGAATGCCAAAGAAGCTCACGAAATCATAAGATCTGTATATGGTAATAATGCGGTAACTCTAAAGACTGTGTACAAGTCGTATGACCGATTTAAAAGCGGAAATGAGGCGGATGAAGAAGAGTAGCATTCGGGACATACATTAACCTAAAAAACAGACGACAAAAGTAGAAACAATGGTTTGTCCAATCAGGCGAATGACTATTCGAGAGATATCGAAAGATCTTAACATCTTGTACAGTTCAGAAAAATGGGCGAAAGGTTTTCTTCTTCATCATGACAATGTGCCTTGCCACACCTTGCTTCTCACGGGGTTTTGGCAGAAAAAGTGTTCCTGTCTGTCCACATGCGCCATACTCACCCAATTTAGCACCATGCGACGTCTGGCTCTTCCAAAGAATTAAAACTGTGCTTAAAGGAAACGTTTTGACACCTTTCCTGACATTGAGAAGGCCATGACCAAGCAGCTAAACGCCTTTCCGAAATGTTTCTAGTCACAGATTCCATGTTTGGATAAATACATTGGCAGCCAATGACAGTACTTTAAAGGAGATTAAATCAAATTCAATGTAAGTGTACTTCTTTTTTAAATAAAAAATTATTCATCGTATTTTTTGATCACACCTCATATGTGTAAAAACGTGGAAATTGATAAAAATTTTGAAAACCGGAAAACACGCGGGCAAATGCAATTACAGTATAGTATTAAATGACATTTGTAGCACAAGTTCAGAATTAGAATAAGTTCAAATGGTAATATCTTTTTCCTTGTATTTATCCATTATATTTCCAATTTCTTAAATACTTTTATGTATTAACATCAAATGATGCTAGGCATTACTTTTGTGTAATAATCATTAAAAAAATTACACTTTATAAAAGAAGAGACATTTCCTGTTAATTCCGTATGCATTACGGTCATAAAAAAGTGAAATTTACTTCTTATTCTTATTAATTTATCTTTATTTTCAATATTTCAACAACTTATAAGTTTTGGTACTTGAATGTTATTTTATTTCCAACTTTCTTTGACCCACTTAATGTATTTTATGTGTGATGTAATTATTGTATCAAAAGCTTCATTATACTAAATATATCATTTATCTTTGCTTTTAAACTTGATAATACTTAATTTATATCAACAGTACATAAATTAAAACTCATTTTAATCTTATTTCATTAGTAAATTATTTAAAAATTAATAAGCTCTAAGAGGTAGAAATAACAACTGTGAACAATCAATGTAAAAGGAAAGGTGGAGCTGACACACACAAGCAAGGACGGGTCTACTTTGCCAGCAAACAAAGCCAAGCTGTCTAAAAACCCTCATTTGTTTCTGTCAAAATCACAAGCTAATGTTTGCAAACTATAAACAAAAGTTTACTGAATAATTTATTGAAGAAATAAAATTTGTACTGTATAATGGAAAAGTAGGAAGAGCAATCATGCAAAACAAAACCTAAACAATTATAGAGACATTTCATTTAAAAGCACCTAAAGGATCTAATTAAAATTTATTTCAAACGAACCAGTTAATTGTAAAGGGAATGAAAACAAAAATAAAACTGATTTCAACTGAATGGCCTTATCAGAATAATACCTTACCTTTAATTTATGCGTAAAAATTAAAATTTAATAATTCCACTGTTGCTTAATTTCTGAATACTTTGTTCCTCAGAAACATTAATTTGATTTTGTGTTTGTCTATATAAAAACTAAAGGTAAAGTATTATTTTACTGTACATTTTAACATAAATAAGTCTAATATTCATTATTTTTAAATACAAATAATCCCTAAACCTAAAAACTACAATACACACACATGGGTTACTTATTTCAGTTACAACCTAAAATTTGTTATAAAAAAAATAATAAAACACGTTCAAATATATTTCTTTAAATTTGATGTCCAGAAATTTTTACAGATCAAATTCACTGTATATTTTTATGTTTTGTTCTTTTAGTTATAAAAATAAAATACAAAATTATTTTAAAATTTTTATACAGACATAGTAAAATGTGAAGTCGATATATACACTGTATCACTTGTTCAAAAAGCCACTAGTTTACAATCATAAGCATTTACAGTTTTCTTCACACTTTGTATTTTATCAATTTAAATACATATTACTTATGACCATGAGTACTCATGAATCTAGATTAATATGACTAATATGTACAAAATTTTATAAAATCTACTAGTATTAAACATTTGAATCAATCTCTGTGTGTTAGAAGTAGCACTTTGTATACACATATGCTTAATGAACAAGATTTTGTAAAAAGTATCAATTAAATTATGCCTGATGCTTAAAACTAACATTACACAACATTATGTACATTTTAATTATATACAAATATATATACAAGACAGACAATTTTTAATCTAGTTTATTTACAAGGAAGTTTGATTCCTTGGAATTTTTATATAGGAAATCAGAAATTTAGTTATTATTAGTTGTCCTTTTCAATAAGTCCATAGAAATATTTCGATGTATTTGAAATACTGACAGATGGTAAAATGATGTATAGTTGACTTTACTTTATTTATCAACACTTTTGTTAAAACAAATTATTGAATGTACAGCAGAGCACACATAAGCTTGGGATACAATGTAACTTGTCATTTGAAGAAAGGTATCTATTAATAGAAATTGGAGAAAGTATAAGCAAACTGAACTCTCTCCATACCCTCTTTGTTGTTCTGCTATTATCCCACCTTTTCTCACATTACAGGCTAATGCACTTCCTTGTTCTGCTATAGGTATTATAATTCATAGTTTTTTTAGGTTAGTTCTAGTAGACAATAAATCTTATTTAGGAATTTTTGGATTAGATAGAAGACTGACCGACTTACCTAGTGGCAATAGTCCAAAACTGCAATCTCTTGGAAATCAATAAACACATATAAAGCATATCACACTATTGAAATATTTTGATCACACAATGATCTTACTCAATCAAAAAAGAGAAAAAGACTGAAGTGAACCACAGATATGTATAAATATCCAAATGTCACAGATACACAAGAGAGATTGCAGTTTTGGACTATTGCCATTAGGTATGTCAGTTTCCTATCTAGTCCAAAAATTGCTAATAATTCATAGTGTTGTATAAAGAGTGCCTTTACAATCACCCCACACGAGTTAATAATTTCATACATTTTGTTGTGTAAGGCTATCAGTGGAGTTTGAACTTAATAAATTGTTAACTTACAAATCGAGTAAATTTAGGAAAAATATACAGAAAAATTAAGTCTAATGAAGATCTCTTAATAAGATCGAACGAAAGCATCAGTTTTAGTAAGTTTTTTATTTTAAATTCAGCAAGTCAATTTATTAAATTCAAAAATTGTAGAAAAACAACATATTTTAAACATTTGAAAAATCATATTGTTCAAGTCTACGACAAACAAATCTTTCTCATTCAATGTAGTCTATTCAACATTTGCATTTTATATTAATCAATATATTTAATTGCGTGGAATAGTTGATAAAAAATACAGAATTCAAAAAAATTGGTTAATTTAGTATAAACTTCTACTGAATGATCTGAAATATAAACCAACACAAAATCAATCAATAGAATAAGGGGTGAATTTTTTTAATGATTTTATGATCATACAATTTCTGAAAATTAGTAAGTCATTTGTGTCTGATTATAGGCCATTATTTTTTATTTTGAAATTTATTTAGTGTTTTGACTGTTTATAATCCATAAAACAGAAGCTCGGAGTGAGTATATTTCCAAGCGTGAAGGAAAATTTTAAAAGAGTTAAGCAAGGGAAATTATCATCAAGCTCAAGGATTTTATGAAATTGAAGTACAGTAGGTCAATAATCTGAACATCTCCTCTAACATTCCGTTACACGTGCTGCGGGTAATCCCTGTTTTTTAAAGTAATTTAAAATATTGCTTAGCGTGTGCATATATCTGAGTAAAACTCGGACATTTTCCTTTTAACCATCACTCACCAGAAAAAACCGATTCAGTTGATCTTGAAATGGTAGACCAGCAATAAAGAGAGTTTAGAGTGGTTTTGGCGGAGAATCCTAGCCTTTGTATACCATGATGCAATTCTTTATGTTAAAAATTTTATTTTTTGACTTAGTGAAAGCGTAGAACAAACTTTAGCTAGAAAGTGGACAATCGGATCTTAATACCGATGAAAATCAGTTTGAAACACTTGAGATTCTGAGGTGGTCACGTTATGCCAGTTGATTCCAGGCTTTCAAAAATGCAATGAAAATGATGCAGTGGAATGGTTAAATCTCAATAAAAATGACTCGGGCTAAGAAATCCTAGATGATAAAGACATCTTATCTTCAATGCGAGAAGCAGAAAATCAAGAATGCAGTGATAGCGAAGAAAAAGACACAGCAAACGACGCTGTACCTTCATATTCTAAAGCTTTTACGTTATTAGAGAAAGTGATGTCTTGGTACAAAGTGCAACCCTATCAAACTTCAGCTCCTCCTACTTGAGTAAATAAAGAATTTGGCTGTCAGAAAATTAGTTTTGAAACTCATACCCTAAAATTAGCAAGTTTTTCATATAACAGATTTTAGTGATTTCGTACAGTTGTGCTTATTTTTATTAATCTTAACATTTACAGTATAACGAGGAATTTCTAGATTATGTTGGAAAATCTGAACCCTGCCCAGTCCCAATTAGTTCAGATTTTCGACGCTCTACTGTACTGTATATTTTTTATTGTCTGTAAAAAAGTATGTGCAAATGCAACAGGGACAAAAAAAAAAAAAAATCAAATATGGTTAAATGCCAAAAAAACTCTGGAGCCTATCAAAGCAAATTTAGCTTATTCCATAACTAAAATTAAAAAAAAAAAAAACAAACGCCCCAAACAAGTTACTGGGATGACATATTTAGGCATAAAATAACATATATTTCCCTTAGTACAAAAATAATTTACCTACTACTGAAAAAATAGGATGCAAATGAATTTCAGTTGTGCTGCCTTTAAAACAAGTGTTAATATAATTAATTATAAAGGAAATGGAGGGGGGATGAATAAAAGAAAACTAGACCTAACACATTTATATGGAAACAAAATTTAGGCAAGCGATTTATTTGAAAAAAAAAAATTAAAATTATGTTTATATGGACGACCTATTATGTCTACTGAATTATAGATTTGTCCTATGTCAACTGAAAAGTTGGATAACTCAGAGGAAAGCTCCAAGTGCCCAAATAATAAAATACATAGACGGTTTATGTTATATGGTAGTGAGGTATGATATTGACAAGCTCTTTAATTCTCATTATCATGATATTGTGAAGTGGCCACCATACCATTTCAAATCAAATCAAATTGAGCTTACTTGAGTTCAGGTAAAAATGAGTATTGTAGGTAGAAATGTGATATTTAATATTTTAAAGCTAGAAAACAAACAAAAATATATAGAAGTATTTCAAATTATAATAGTTGATGAATTGTTAAAATAATGTGAGTGAGAATAAAACTGCAAAAAATTAGCAAGGCACTAAGGATTATTAGGAAAAAAATAATCTAGTCTTTTGTGATAAATGCAAGAGCAGAGAAAGACATTTTCAAACACAAATTAAAAAAAATGTAAATTCTAAACTTAACCAATCTTAATAGTTTATAACCAGAGTAAAACTTATTTTAGAAAAAAAAATTGCCCAGTTTTATATAATATAAAAAAAATGCTAAATCATCTTAATAAATAAGTTTCTACGAGGTAACAATATAATTACCAACCCCCATTTCCTGTTAGATTTCTCTATACCATAGGATACTTATTACAACCATATAGACTATTATATAGGCTATTTAGTGTAATTTTTAAAATAAACACATTTAAATAAAAAATGTTTTATATTTTACTTAAAATACTGATATAAAAATATAAATGGAGTATTGTTGCACCCCAGATTGAAAAACAAAGTAACAGTAAAGGCAACATTTTAACCTTGTCTAGAGTTTCAAATTAAAAGTACCTAATAAAACAAAATATGCTGAACTTGTAAAAACACAAGAAAAGAATAAGGGAGAAAATATTTAGAATAATATAATTAAATCACAGCACTCTTGATTTTGTTGTGGCTTTTGATATATTCTATGAATAGAAACAAAAAATCTATTATGAAAAGTATATATTTGTCCACACAATAAATAAAACCATTTCTTTCCATCTTCTTCATTTATAAAATAATATCTATAAATGAGTATAAATAAAATTTCAGTTCTAATTGTAATATATAATAAAATATAGAACAATGTTTCTTACCCTGCTGTTCACTATTGCAACTGCAGTTTTAATTTTTACATAAAGTTTAAGACGAAGGAACATTATACTTAAAAAATTAAATAATCTGATTAACAAAGAACCTTCAACAAATCTTAGAGCTAAAAAAAACTGTTCTTAAATTAATGTCCGAAATACAAAGCGAAAATATAGTAATGTACAAATTTAATCAAAAATGAAAAGATATCACAACACCGGTTCAAAAATTTCTATAAAATGGCAATCACTTGATATTTTCAATTTGGGTGTGTTTTCTTGTACTATGACGTTCAGTGGGGTAATTGGCTGTAAAATGTAGATGTTGATGTATAATATTGAGGCTCTATTAATGGCGGCGGTGGTGGAATACCTGGAACTTGACCAGCTGGAAAGTGAGTGGTATAAATTGGTACTCCTGGTCTTCCTACAGATGGATAGTACAACTGGGGATAATGTAATGCAGGTGGTTCCAGAGGCGGTGGCGGTGGTGGTAATTTTTTCTTGCTTTCTTTATCTTTTGTAGCAGGTGGTTCCGGGTTGGTCCCTGTAGGAAAAAAGTATATAACAAATATCCTAAATCGTTTTAATACTATATTTAAAAATAACTACTTATTTAACTATCCTGAAATTTATTCTAAATTTACAATGCACTGAAACTTTTGTTACTGCATTTAGTTATGCACAAATTAAATCATCCATTAAAAACCGAATATTAATAAATATATCTCTATTGACAATGTTAATAATGTATAAAATCTACATTCCTATGAAAATTTTATTTTTAAACTACAAAGTCTTAATGACTAACATCATTTTCCTGTAGGTAAATTCAATCAATAAGACAAGTTTAATAATTGAAGTGAATGATAAATAATAAGTCATAGTTAATTTTAATAAAAGTTTAAATTACTACTACTCATGGTTTATATTTAAATCAATGTTGGATTAAATCTCTATCAATTTAAAATATTTTCTAAAAGTCATTATTCTGAAACAAACTAAGGTAAATTTATAGTACGCAACATAAAAACAATTGTTTAAAAACCTAATGCACATTTTGGTTGCAGGAAACTTATCCAATTTTTTCCTCTAAAGATAACCTCGTCAGAAGATTGAAAATCATCTTATATTAATCACTGAATGATCAATGATTCAGTATTTAACAATCTCTGTGGAATCATAAGGTTATTACAATTTTTGTACTTATAGGTCATTTTGGAGGGTTTAGTTAAGAAATTAGTAAACCAGCCACCACGAGAAAAAAATAAATTGAAAGGAAGAGAGTTTATAACTCTCTCTATAAGAAATCATTAGACTAAACTATTTTCATCCACAGTGTGCTTTGTAGCCATTGTCAAAATATTTTTGGAAGTGTCACACCATAGTTACGTCCTCACAAATATTTAATCAGGGTTTTTACCATTTATTGTAGAACATAAAACTAAAATTTGATGTACAGGCAAGCATAATTCTCTCATCTACTACAAGTTTCTTTACAAGTAACACATGCTGTCTCTGTGAGGTTAGTTTATGTTATCATAGAATCAAGTGATGAGGTTGAGATTGAAAATGAATTTTAGTCTGAGTGCATCCAGGTGGTCAAAGGCTCATATCTCCCTTCCCACCTCATTGCATTCTATTGTAGGTATCTAAAGTACTTCATATAATATGATTCCTTAACGTATATCCATAATACAGCTGTGTTGTATACGAGGTCTGTTCAAAAAATATGTGGACTGTTTAAATTTCGCAGCTCTAGTTAGTTTCAGGAGATTCCGCTTGGTGTCGCTAGGTTCGTATAAATCAGCTGATTATAACGCGGCATTTCAGTCGCAGATATCTTCATTTGTTGATGAGGTACACGCAGTTTAGTAAAGTGTTTTTTTTGTTTGTCGGATTTTAAAATGGACAGCCTGAAGGAGCAACGAATTGCTGTGAAATTTTGTGTAAAACTAGGGAAATCTGCAACAGAAACATTTGCCATGCTTAACACGCCCTACGGCGATGTTGCCATGAAGCGTACTGCATGTTTCAAGGGTGGCCGACAGTCGATTGAAGATGATGAGCATCCTGGACGTCCTTCAACGTCAACTGACGACCCACAGGTTGACAAAATCATCACCCTGGCGCGCGAAAATCGACATCTGACCATTAGGGAGCTTTTCCGATCAGTGTGGGATATCAGTTGGATCTTGTTACGAGATTTTGATCGAAAAATTGAAGATGCACCGCGTCGCTGCAAAATTTGTACCACGCCTAATGACCGACGACCAAAAAGCCAACCGGGTCCAGGTTTGTCGGGAACTGAAGATGAGAACTTTTTGTCAAGAATTATAACCGGTGATGAATCATGGGTGTATGGTTACGACATTGAAACGAAGGTCCAATCATCCCAATGGGTGAGTCAAATGTCCCCAAGACCCAAAAAAGCTCGCCAAGTTCAGGTGATGCTGACAGTTTTTTTTTGATGTTAAGGGTGTTGTTCACTACGAGTACCTCCCTGAAGGCTCTACAGTCAACCAGATTACCTACATTGAAGTACTGAAAAGTCTGAGGGACGCCGTCCGACGCAAAAGGCCAGAGCTGTGGAGAAGTGATAACTGGTTTTTCCATCACGACAACACTCCAGCTCACTCAGCACTCAGAACTCGTGAGTTTTTGGCCAAACACTCGATCACTGTTCTTTCCCACCCCCCCTACTCACCTGACCTTGCTCCTTGTGACTTTTTCTTTTTCCCAAAACTCAAAAAACCAATTCGTTGCTCCTTCAGGCTGTCCATTTTAAAATCCGACAAAAGAAAAAAAAAACACTCTTTACTAAACTGCGTGTAACTCATCAACAAATGAAGATATCTGCGACTAAAATACCGCGTTTTAATCAGCTGAATTATACGAACCTAGCGGATACTCCTGAAATTAACTAGAGCCGCAAAATTCAAACAGTTCGCGTATTTTTTGAACAGACCTCGTACTTCTAATCTAACATAAATTGCTCGTTATCACATCATTAGTTTTAGAGTCATAATGTAAGGGCTGCAGACAGTAATTTATACGACCAATCATTCCTTACAAGATACAACAAGTATTTGCTGAAACACAATATGTGAATGAGTCTTCACATCAAATGTTTATATTTTAGTAATACAGCAACCTTAAACCATCAGGTCTTTAAAAATTTTAGTACGATAAATATTTCTACTATTTGCTGTACTACATTAGCAATGAAAATAGGTGATAAGTCTGTCTTTAAGGGAGTGGAACAGCAAACAATAAAGCATTATGTCGACAATAGACATTCTTGAATATCCAAAATGAAGTTTGCCCATTAGTTCTGTTTAGACAAGTTTTAATATGGTGATGCGATATTTTTAAAAATATTCTTTAAATATTTCTTGCTTTTGATCAAAATCAATGAGATTTTAATTTCTTAATAATGAACAATTCTAAACTTTATTAAAAATACAGTAGTCTCGAAAATTCGAGGTGGATGGGACCGAGAGCCCCTCAGATATAAGAAATAATTCCTATAGAAACTGAAAACTTTAACAATATATTCATGAATTAAAGACAAATGTCTTCTACAAGTTAAGCCATGTAATTAGGTAGTGAAAATGGACCCACCTTTTCTTATTTTTTCTTGTTCCTCATCATCACTCAGAAACAAACCAAACTCACGCTTTAATCTTTCTGTGAGGTTCTCTCGTTGCCTTTCTACTGATGTTGGAGCACAATTGAACCTGCTTAAGGGTGGAACTGTTGGAAATAAACCATTTTAATTAATATCAATGTTTAAAAGAAGAGGCACTTGTGTAATTAAAATTTTGAAAAGAAATCAGCTTGTAATGTAACACAGACAAAAGATTATTTATAAAACGAGGTTTGTTTAAATACGACATACAGTCTAGAGACACCCAGCTCGGTTGTTGGTGAGAATATTTTTGTGCAGCATTTGGAAAGGATTATCGTTAGTGGGGAGATTGATTAGTTGCCACGATTTACCTGTAGAGAAAGCTTTTTATATGTTTATATTGTTGATTGTTAAAAAAAATGTGTTTAGTGAACAATGAGCAAACATTAAATTTAGCTTCAAATGCCTTGTGAAGACCTTGAATTGTTAATTCAAGTATACAGAGACCGGATTTTATACTTTACATTAATTGTTTTTGGTCAATGAAAATTCATATTTTTTTCCTTCAAGTCATTGACTGCCTACCAGTTTTCTAATAACCTCCAAATACAATTTTTTTGTTGGTCACTTGTCGGACTTACTACGCATTTCCCGTTCAAGGCTGATCTCCCAGATGAATGTAAATGTTTTTATTTTCAATATAAATTCAAGTATAATATATACTATAACATATTTTCACAATATTGTAAACATTTTTTTAACAATAAATATAGCTACTAGATTTTTCTCACATATTTTATAGATACATAATTTTAAATTTCAGCATAATTGTTTTTTTGGTTTGATAATATTTTTTCTCAAATAATTAGAATGTAAGTATTAGCTGAACATTATTCTTATATTTATGTTTGTATTGTTTCAATACAAGTAGGTTTTAAATTGAGCTGGACGAATTTTATACGATCTTATGAATTGCAGGTAGACGAGCCAATTCTTCTTGACGAAGAAGAGCCAAGTTTACAAATGGCCCCAACTTTTTCGTGAAGGTCTCATAAGCATTGAAGACAACCATCATCACTGTGGATGCTCTTCAATTCCAAACCAATGATGAAAACGTTCACCCAGTAGTCTATGTAAAGAAAAAAATAACAAACGATGAAATCAAGTCAGAGGTAAATTTATCCCATTGCATTATCTCCACCATCTTTTCATAAAATCTCTTTTGCGAGTGGTTCCAAAAATGGTGAATTCAGACCACAAAGGAAGAATTCCAAAGATGAAAAAAATTTACTTGTACAAAATAAGAGAAGTGGTTTTTTTTTTGCCTATAATGGTTTAATTCATTACAAGTTTATTCCTGAGGAACAAAATGTGAAAAAAAACTGAACATGAAAATTCGTAGGTGCTTAGACATCATCGGAAAGGAAAGGCCTGAAAAATTGTCAATAAACAACTGGATTTTTATTGACGACAATCCCTCTGGACACTGATCCCCCAGTTAGTTTCTAGCCAAGAACAGTATTACCACACTGTGACGTCCACCCTACTTGCCAGAGGAAATGTTAAATGAGCATGATGAAGAGCATACTGTTTATTATCTCTGATGATCTGAAAAAGTTTGATGACAAAAATTACCTGCTTACCTTAAACCCATTTGCTTAAAATTTTTAACAGAGTGAAACTTTGGACTTCAGATTCAACCCCACATTTGGTAAATATTTTATTTCCTTGTAAATTTTCAAGATGTGTAAACAGATTATGACTTTATACTTTCCTGAACGATCTATGTAACTAAAAAAAACTATTATATTAATGACACGTTATTTAAATTGTCTAGTTAAACATTTTTTAATGCTTTTTACATAATAAAAAACACATCAAAGGTAAGCAGGGACTCTTAATGAGGCAAATTTACTCTCAACCAAGACGGACAAAGACGTCTACAAACTACGTGGTCTAAAAAACAATAATAAAATTGGTATCAATATTTTACAAATACTTACCAAAATAAAAATATTGGTCCTCCAACAGTAAAATATTAAAAATATCTTTTAAAATTATATGAAATGTAAATGAAAAATCACAAATTTACCTTTAGAAAGATTAGTATCAAGAGCAGCCTCTAGAAGTAAAGACTTCGCAATAACATCAGGAACTGCTGGTGTTTCTTCTTCATCTTCATCTGAAGAAGAGGAACTTGCAGATGAAGTTGTTGAAGTAGCAGGAGATGTTGGGCGAACATGATCACTGTCTCCTTCACCAAGATGATCATCATTACGACCTTGTTGTTTACGTTGACGATACTCAGAAATTGATAGCTGAAAAATTACGTGTTGTTCAATGTAATTTACTATAAAAATATTCATATACAGCTATGTGAACTAATAAACCTAATTTTTTATGCACAAAAATAATATTGATAAATTAAAATGCCTTACCTTGCGTTTGATTGCACAGGCTTGTTCCGTCAATGATTGAGACTCAGGAGATGAAATCGTATCGCAATCTTTCACATCACCAATTTTATCATCTTTAATTCTGGTTTTAGTTCCTTCTTTGTAATTTTCAGATTCTTCTTCATCTTCTTCTCCTTCATCCTTGACATTTAAATTGTCAGGTTTAACATAATGTCCTGTATTTTCAGGACAAGGCTGAGTTCTTCTTAAAGAAGTGTCTATATCTTCAGAGTCCTGACTGCTTCCTTCCTAAATAAAATAATATAAATGTAAATACACAAACATACACACATGTTGAAGGAATAAAAAACAAAATATTAAAACAATTATTATACCAAATCATTTATTGGGTTTCTCTGCTTTCCCTTTGATTCTGGTGGAGAAAGTACTGTTTCATCTTCATCTTCGTAAGAAATCTGGAAAACAAAAATAGTAGAGAAATTGCACCTTTTGTTTCAAAATATTCCAATATCAAAACACATTTCGAATGTAAATGTCACTTATACAATTTTAATTAAAAAGAAAAAAAATGAATGAATAATACCTTAAATAAATCATCTCCTATTGAGAATTAATTTATTTTTTATAAAATTTCAAATACGCTGATCTCAACAATTATTGTTTTATCCCCACACATCATAAAAAAGTGATTATGTAAATATTTTATTTGAGCAAAAAAAATCGATTTAAGGATTAAAATTAAACTCTAACACAACGATTAAAGTGTACTTCGATGGAGCATTAGATATTTTTATTGGCAAAGATGATGTACAAAAATCTTTTTTTTTCACTCTACTTTTGAAGTCTGTAAGCAAATATACATGTTTGATGGCAGGGTTTAACTATAATGTAATTTGAAAAAAAGCAACAATAAAAAACTACTTAAAATTTAGAATTGATAAATTTACCTGAGTAGATGGGTCATTGTTATGAGTAGGTGTAGTTGGAGGAGTAAATGAATTACTGGAAGACACCGATTCTCGAGCAAGTCTTCGCTTTTTTGGAGGAGCTACATAATCCGTAGGTGATACAGACATGTCTAAAAAGAAATAAATTTCATTAAAATATTAATAACTAGTAACCAAATATATCTAATTTCAATAACAGGGCTTCTTAAATCTGGTTAAAATTGCAATAAGCTTTTCTGATCAATGAGAACCTTATTATATTTAAAAACCTATATTTAGTTGTAAATAAATTTCATAAAGATACTTATCATTGTTACAACAAAAATAAGATTGCATGTGCAAAGCAATGACTTTATGAGAATATACAACTAACTTACTGACATTTTACTATAGTAGGTATAAAACACCCTGGAATATATAGCCCAGATGACTACTTCAAATGTGACTCTAATTAAGTTAGATTATTGAACAGTATCTTTTAGAAATTACATTAACTTTTAAGCATATTTGTTTACTCTGGATATCATGCGCAGAAATTAAAACTGATATTGACAAGAGAATTTCCTAGTTTAAATTTGTTTGCTAACAAGTAAATACTTGTTATGCACTAGGTTTTCATTTGTGTCACATTTTTTAAAACGTAATATCTTTTAGGTGTTTTTATCATGTTCTGAACATTCTGACTTCAGCTCATATCACACGAACTTTATAAACATGTAGAGATGTATGAAATTTTTTCTGAAAACCCTAGGCATTCTGATTGCTTGCAAATGCAATGGTTTATGACGTGCTAGTAGAGAGAGCTAGGTTTAAAAGGTGGTGTTAGGGGGATTAATTATAATTAGATAGTACAAAAGTAGTTTACTTCTGAATTCAAGACAAATTACAAAATGTTATTGAAACAAATACCTATTATATTTTAGATATCTACATTTCATTTATAAATATTACATTTCAAATATTTATTAAATAATTAAATTATAAAAATTTGGGGGTCTATCGGGATTTGAACTATGAATCTTAATGTTCAAAGTCTAGGGCCTTTTAGCACTGAACCAACTTTCCAATACCAAGACATTTTCTGAAAGATGTATATGAATTTTTTCCCCATCTGGTTCTTGTCAAAACCTCCACCGTGCAACCTTAAACTGTTGCTATAGTTAACACGAAATATCATAAATAGTCCTGTAAGGTTAAAAATGAATAAAATAAACAAACAATGATACAATTTTTCTTTCTTGACCTCAGTAGGAATTTATTTAAATTTATTTTTTTGTTTTACTTGTTTTTAATCAGGGCATTAAAAGTTATGGAATGAGCATTGGTGAGAGATAACTGTAAATGAAGGTTCAACAAATTTTTTTTCAACAGAAGTTGTATTCTATAATTAAGCTAAACTTTCAGAAAAATGTCATTTACTTCCAAGATCATGAGAAACAAATATGTGCTGTATAAACCAAAGGACAACTAAATATCAGCCAGAAATTAAATTCAAATTTTATAAACAAATATATCACTAGTCAAAAGATTGATATTTGTAAAAAACAATTATATAAAAATTGTTAAAGGAAACTTCAACAGCAGTATTGTTCAATGATCAAAAAATTAGGTAACTTTACTGTGTTGATTTCATAACCACTAAGTACACAAATAATTTAATTATTCATTCACGTCAATTTATTAATGCAATTTTTTAGAAATATATTAATGGCTGGCAAAGAAATTTATTAAACAGTCATATATATTACATAAACTTTAGTTTGATGAATATATGATCACAGATTTTCTTAATATAAAACATATACCTGAAATAGTTACAAAATATTTTATAAGTTGTAAAATTATTAAATATCAACCTGGCCTGCTATTAGGGGAATCACATTCTTCACTAATTGCTTGTCTCAGCCAACGTTTCTTTGCAAAACCAGGTCCTGGCCTTGTAGGAGATTCATCTGCGGTTGTAGGAGGACTACATAAGGCCATTGGTGGAGAATTCTCTGGAGATTTAAACCATGATGTTAACATTCCCTGTTAAAAGATATAACAGAATATGAAGATTACCAGATAATCAATACACTTTAATAACTTAACAATACTAATGGTTTCTGTTTTGTTTTAATGCAATTGTCATAGAGGTCCAAGAAGGATTGTGAATTACGATTAACACACTGAGACATATCATGAGCTGGATTCGTGATAGAATTCAATGTAATTAATTATGAGTCTGGCCACTGATATTTTTAACTGATACAATTCAAGTTTTAGTCCAAGTGTTCTGATAGGTTTTGTAACTCTATCTTCTGTGTGTTTGGATTACACAATTCTAATTTTTCTTCAAAATCAGATATTTGATAGCTTTAAGTGAGTTTGACTATTGAAACAGACTACATTTAGTTTCAATTGTTCATTTTGGTTGAGACAAATTTCGTTTGTAGCTGCATAGTATAGGACACTAATTTATTTGAACATACTTCTCAAACTGATAAGCAACAAGAAAAATACAGCAGAGCCTAGAACTTTAGAGTGAAATAATTCAATTACTGAATAGTTGATTGCAGTAAAATGGAGCTTAGTGTAAATTTAGACTATCAATACATTGGCCCTTTCATCCTTTCCTATTGTGAAAATAAAATCATATAAGAAAATTCTTGCTATGAATTTAAAAAGCATTTCTTGTTTTAAAAATAATTTAAAAGAAATATTTGACACAATTTCTTCTCAAACTTATTGGATAGATTTTGGATCTTGTAAGTTTACAATAAGTCATGTTTCGGTAAGAATCATATGTCAATAGGTCAGGCAAAAATACAATGGCACATAGAATATTATTAAACGATTAGCATCAAACTACACTTTCATGAAAAAAATACAATATTTAATCAAAAAATACTAGTATTGCGTAAAATTACAAAATAATTTTTGTTTTATAAACCACTCTAGTCTGGGAAATAGAAAATAATGGCATACAAGTGGGTAGCAACTTTGTAGTAAATAGTTTATTTATGAGTCTTATACTAAGGTCTACTTATTACATACACCACAATGTAATGATAAAAATAACTGAGGGAACAGAATAAAGGTAGGATTTTTGATCTGATGAAGTATCTATGGTTTCAATGATTTTAATGAGGATGTGCAATTTTCTAAAGAATCCATAATTCAACTTACTTTTTTTGTTTTGGGAAACTTAAATCCAGCAGCCAATGGGCCTACAGCTGCAGCCACTAACATGCAGGTTTTAGACATTGGTGTTGGAGGAGTATCGCTACTGCTAGTACTATGTCCACTATTGTTAAGTTGACTATTAAGAGTACCATCATATGGCGGACTCTGGAAACAGAATTGATAAATTTCGAAGGTAAAAAACTATTTAACTACTGCATAATTTAAATATTTGATTTTCATGAACTTTCTGTTTATTAAAAATGACTCACATAGTATAAAATGATTTAAAAACATGTCTCAAAAAACAAACTCGTTTATTACCGCCTAAAACAAATTATAAAGTTATTTAAAAATGTAAAATATGTTAAATAAAATTTTTAGTCAAATATATGTTATGCTCAATTATTTTGTTGTTCTTTATAAAAAAATATATTCTTCCAAATAATAACATTACATATATATTAAAGAAAACTTCTTTTTTCTAAAGAAAAGTTAGCTATTAGCTACTAGCGTGCAACAATACTTCAATAGAGGCACAAATAATAAAACCTACTTTATCTATTCTGGAATATTTGCTTTGATTTGAAAACTCCATAAGTAAACCAGCAGCTGTAGTAACGCCTTGGGACAAAGGAGTAGATGGAGGAGACGGTGTCCGAGACATACGGGGTGGAGTAGAATGTACAATTACTGGAGAAGTATTATCTTCCTCATCAGAGGACGATTTTTCCGATCCTGGCGATTGAGATCTAATGCTTGAATTTCTCAACACCCTTCTTGGCCTTAAGTTTGTTTGATATGAATTCTGCGTTTTACCTCGAGCTTTACGCCTTGAAGTTGAAAACCTTTGAAAAGTAACATTTGAATAGAATATTTTTTCTTATTGTCAACACAAAATAATAATAATAATAACAATAACAATCGCACAGGAATATGCATTTATAGTTTTAAAAAGAGATTAAACATTTATTTTTAAATATTGTTCAAAATTTAGATCACAACAAGCACATAGCATATACTAATATCTATACTGAATTAACTGATATCTCTGTAACCCAAAATAAATTAAACTGCCACTGGAAATAAACTTTGAATAGCTGGGTGTAAGATACAGTAATGTTGTGAATGACTCAAGATAATCCCATTCTCTCTGCTGGGACATATGTTTAAGAAAAGGATTTACCACTGTAGCACTTATTAACATTTGTAAACATCAGTGATTGTTTAAAACTTCATTGTTCAAACTAAAAAATGTTTTATCAATTATACTTACTTAAATAATCAATTATGGGGATATCTATTTAATAGGTGTAACACCTAATACCTCTATAATAAATCATAGTAGAGCCTTTTTTTCTGAGTCCTGACTAACCACAGTAGTAAACAAAATATTTATTACATATATACATTTTGGCTCTCAGCATACTCTTAAAACAATAATTTAAAAATATGTTTAGGTTACTTAAACGTAAATACATTTAAATTGGTTTCATTTTCTGCTTGTATTTTTTTTACACAACTTTTTTAATTAATATAAAGAAGAAACCTTTTTTTTGCATCTTTGACTATTTTATCAGTTTATGGTACGTTTTCTACTTCATTTTTGACAGAGTTTGTGTTATCTAAGTTTTCAATTATCTGAGGTAGCCTCAGCCCACATTATTTCGGATGTCTGAGGTTCTACTATAATAATATATTTTAAAAAAACTGTAATAAGAAACTAATAAATTATGCATATTTGAAACAAAATTAGGACATTTCCCCCTTACTTTCTCTTTCTTGGAGGAGGTCTGCTGTTAGCATTATATCCTTCTTCTTTATCTACAGAAAGTTTCTTAATTTCTGTAGATTCTGTTTGTATAGCTTTTATTTCAAGTTCGGTAGAATCTTTTCTTTGAGCCTGGCGAGCCTGAACTTCTTGTTTCCGAGCCTGATCCTTTTCCATTCTTTCAAAAGCTTTCATTATGGCCTCCATCTTTCTCTCTTCTCTGGTCTAAAAACAAATAATATATAAACAGAAAATAATTAATAAAAGAAAGTGACAGAACCTTTATAAAACCACATGTAAACGAAACATATATATGTTTACTAACAGGGTCACAGCAAAACAATTTTCTGACCACAACAATTATATCTTCCTTTTAAGGTTCCGACAACACAAAAAAAAAAACATACAGATGTAATGAAAAAAATGTTTTGTGTTACAGAATGATGAAGTTATTGCAATTACATTAAAAAAAAAAAAGGTTAATGTCATCTTTCATCCAGAATTATTTCCCTTCAACTAAATATTAAAAGGTTTATTTTTAACAAAAATTTAATAACTTCACTTAAAAGAAAAAAATGTATAACCAACTTCCTTTTTTTGGTTGTTTACTTTACAGATTGAATTCCAAAGCCTGCTCTTAGATTGAAGATAAATGCTACTCTTTGAAATTAAAAACACATTTTAATTAAATAAATATTTGAATGCATTCAAGATTTCAGCTAGTAGTTTTTTGCAATATATGACACTAAACATCAATGGGAAGATGCTTCAGTATCTAAATGGCTTCTTGAACAACCGACAAATAAAGATAGTGGGGAATAGACAGGCATCTCCTGGATGTTAATAGAATACCACTAGGCTCTGTCCAAAACTAAAACAGAATGTTCTATTTTCATAAGGTGTAATATGTATATAGGCTAACCTTGTCAATGATAACTCGGTTGTTCTTCAAGAATTACAAACCAAAGCTTCTAGGAGTTATGCTTGATAAAAAACTGAGATGGAACTATCACCATTGACCACATGGTTGAAAAGTGTTCAACCCATCTTAAGTGTTTACTCAACAGGGCAAATCCGTCACCATCGAATAGATAATAGCATAGTGTGTAGTGGTTGGAAATGAGGGGTTCTTAAAGGAAACCTATCCTCCTGACACACGGTCACTTTCAGCAGCTAAGATAAGTACAGAGAACACAGTAGGGGATAATTGGATTAAATCCTGGAATTCGCAACATATAAGAAGACATCTTTTCGCAGTATCTCTATAAAGAGGTCTTGGTACTATGGCCTCCCTCGTTCTGTAGCAACATCTGCTGCCTGTGTCAGAATGAGATACATTGTGACAGAAAAATACTTGCAAAGATTTAACGTAATGGACGCTTCACTATGCAAAATGTGCCTCGTGGCAGAAAAAAAAAACACTCCAGCACCTATTCATAGACTGCTCAAGCCCTGGCAATTCTCACAGAAACAAACTAAAGGAAATAACTGAGAGGGATTTAAATAAAAAAATCAATTACAAATCCCTATGCGGGCTATCTGGGATATCATGGTCATCGGTGTCACCTAGAGCTGGACACCCATATAAAGAAGTAAAAATGCAGCTAATTACTTAGATGAACAACATAAACTACAAATATATGCTTACCATTTTCTTTTTTTTGTCCGATGATTCTCTTTTAGCTCTAGTTGTTGTTGATGGCTCTAAAATTTCTTTTTTTAATGATGGTGTTTGAACTTTCCGAGCATTAACTATGCTAGAGCTTCGAGTAATTGGAGCTGGTGGAGGTGGAGACGGAGATTTTTCTAAATTAGGTTGAGGTTCTACTATTGGTTTTGGCTCAGGTTCTGGCTCTGGTGGAGGAGGTGGAGGTGGAGGCGGTTGTTGGGGTATTGGGGTCACTTTAATTGGAGGAGACTTAGGCACAGTAGTTTTAGCGGGAGGTGAAACTTTAGCAGAGTTTTTAGGAGTGGGCTTTGGTGGTGGTTTTTGAGGGTTACTAGTTTCAGATATTGTTCGTCTTCTTCCTCGCCGTCTTTTGTCCATTGGTCTGCAAAATAAAATTTTAAAAAATAACATGAGAATCAATTTTCATTTCTTTAAGTTAATACTATAAATAATTAAGTACATAAACAATTAATTCTGTTGAAATATATTTTTTAAAGTATATTAACAACAAGAAGTAAAAAATAATAGACAGAATACTTACTGGTCATTATTATTGCTGATGTTGCTATTGTTATTATTATTAGCTGACAAGACAGCTGTAGACAAAGATGTAACTGCCCCATTATGAACCATATGTTCTTCACGAGCTGCAGGTACAGGTGATGTAGATGTTGATATGGAGCAGACATTCCCTCCACAGGCACATGGCACAACTCCAGGAGTCTCATGAGGTAAAGTTATTTCAGTATTTTTGTCAACTGGTTTTGTTGTCACTAGATATAGATGCAGAGTTCCTTTTTCCACACAATGACGGATCTAAAACACAACTCATAATGAGTCATTTGTTAACAAAGGTTAGTGATAATTCAACTTATTGCATAGCTTTCTATGTTTAAGAAAACGGAAGTAAATCTAATCTAACAATAGACTGCTGAAAAAACAATTTCTTTTAATAGGTATCTAACATTCTATGCTGTATTGTAAACAGGGGAAAAAAAAGTTTTTAAAAACTAACAATTTATGATTTTTAATTAAGTTATGATCTAAACACAGAAAGTGATTTCAATTATAAAAGCAAGAACAGAAATGTAGTTGTTAATATTTTAAAAAAATTTAACGTTTTTATTTTTGCTATAGTTTTCTTAGAGAAAACTTATTGTTAGAATTCCACAACAGAATTTTTCAAAAAAGAATTTTCAGGAATTTTATTATCTTATCTAAAATCTATTCGTACCACTAGAATATATTTCATTCATAGTATTTAGTATAGAGTAAATAATATTTATTATGCCATATAGTATAGTTCTCAAAATGTTGTTTTATTAAAGACCATAAATATAATCAAATTAAATTTTTGTCTAACAATTGTATAAAAATTCAAGTTTTGAGAAGATTGTCTACTACTGTAAGGTTATAGAAAATATTAAATTAACTGATTATTACCTCTGCGTTTGACTTGCAAGATCGCCGCACAAACCTGGCATCATTCCCATACGTGCGAGCATCTACACATACTTCAGTGTTATCCTTAGGTAACTGGTAGTGAAAAATATGAGGTCCTGGAGAAGGTGTAGTAGGTCGAGGAGGTCTATTTGGTGGTCCCGATCCACACAACATATATTTACCACGCAACTCCAACAATGGTTGATTGACTGGCAAAGATACAGATGACACAAGAATCTAAAGAACACATAAATAAAAAAATTAAAATCACAAATTTTAATTATAAATATATTTCATAATAAAAAACACAATGAATCTGAAAAAAGGTGACATGCAAATACTATTTTCTAAGTAGAGTTGAAAACAAGGTAATTTAAAGTAATTAGATGGCAAATTAATTTTTTAGGTTTTTTAACAAATATATTCCAATTCCGTTATACACTACATTTTTAATACTTTTTTTTCAACGAACTAGTTACCTGTCCAAGGCTTTGGTAGATAAATACTAACCAAGGACATTTCAAGGTTAATATTTGGTATAATGATAAATCACCTCGTGTTTATCAAATCTTATACTCGCGAAAAAGAAGAACTGAAAACGAACATTGGGGTTGTAAAAATTATATAATAAATACAATGTAGTTATAATAAAAACTATTGTTAACATTTTTATGAACATATTTCAAATGTCTGTAAAGGATTATTATAAGTGTAAGTTAAGCTTGTGACCGTGTGGCATTACATAAAATAATGTTTGGAATTTAGATAATACACTAGTTGAATCAACACTTTTAACAGCACACCATCAAGTGTTAATCAATTTTTAATAAATTAACAGCATTATTACAAGGAGTTTTTGATTTACAAAACACCTAACACATCTAAAGAAGGTGTATGTTTTTATCCTAGCATAGGTTCAGGTTTTGGAAAATAATTTGGAAATATTATAATTAATACAACTAACAAAAAAAACCCAAGACCAAAACAGAAAAAAAATAATATAATAGTAACTCATATTACAAAGATATACAATATAAAATCTTTAGATTAAGAATTTAATTAATATAATTAAATTTATTAATATATCACCTACTGTTCAAATCAATCAAGGCAAAAAAAAGATTAAAAACAGACTAGTTCAAAAATATTATAAAAAAAGAAATTATATCTGTGCAGTTTTACCACTAGAACAATGCTCTGTTAATAACTACCATCACTGACAATACATACACAAATATAACAAATATTATTATTCCAAAAAATGACTTACTTTTACCCCTGTAGGCAAAAGTGAAACTCTACATTTAGGAGTGGACATAAGGTTTGTTGGCAATTTCAAATCTGAATGGATGCCATTAACTTTAATACTAGCAATTCTTGCTCGAAGTTCAGGTGAATAATGATTTGTCACTGCCTCTTCATAACTATCAATCCACTGTCGCAATTGTTGAACTGAAGTACTACTGTCAGGGCTTAAAACCGGACTCACTGATTTCTTCTCATTTTCCACTTTTTCTGGCGTATTTAAAGCAAGTAATGGTGTACTCTGAAATAAAAAAATAACAATACTGAAAACATTTTATAACTTTAAATGCAAATAATTTCAAGTTTTATTTTAAAAGTTTCATGCAATAAATGTACAATATAAAAGTTGTTAAAAAATATTCATAAGTATTTTCAAGAGTAACTGCTTTCTGTAACTTTTAGGCAAAAGAATATAAATAAACATTACAAAAGTACCAGTAGTTGTAAAATTTTATTACAAAGTTTTAATAAGCACGTCAAATGCATTTTATATACCTTAATTTGGGGCTCAAAGATTTTCTCAGTTTTATAAATATTCTTCGTGAAGATCAAAAAAGTTTGCATTTTTTTAACCAATTTTTGAAGCACTTTTCTCACTCTGACTTGAGAAGTTCTAAAATGTGTTTTAAATTTAACAACTGTTTCTTCAAGTGGTAATTAAAATAAAGAAATCATTGATCATGTAGTTTTATTTAATGTTCAGAAACAAAAAAAAAGTCATTAGGTGAGAAATGGCGGCTGTATGGCAAATGACACATCAATTTAATGTTTAGGCATGACACAAATTCTATTGTTTAAGCCATAGAAGTGAGAGCTCACATTGTCATGAAGAAGTGCCTCTTTTTTCTTTTCCAGAAATTTTAAAAGGCTAGAAGTTCTAAAAAACATACCTGTATATCATTCAGAGTTGATCGTCCTATACTGCTATAATATCCCTGTCGCCAAGTGACCAGTTCCCACTTGGCTGAAGAAACAGGCAATTACTTGCTTCTATAAACATGTGTTGGATTTTGCTTCTCTTGAAAGAACGATTCAGTTGATTACGGTTTGTTTTGTGCTCATATATATAAAGTATGATTCACCCAGCCCCTGTGCTGTGTTATTTAGATATTTTGATGCATCTCAAGTGACGTTTTTCAACACTTCCTAGCACCAATCAACGGAAGACTTTTTTTGAGTGTTAATCAGATTATGGGGGATTCAATGTGAACAAACCTTTTTTACAGCCAAATTACAATGCAATATCATTAGTTCTTATTAGTGCTCAAAGATGCCTCAATCTCATTATTATCACATTACGATCTTCATCAGTTTATACAGCACAAGAACCAATTTCAAAGTAACAGAGTTCTTCCTGGAATGTTGTTCACAACATAATTCATTTTACCAATTTTTTACATTACTGTAAGATGGAGATTCACTGCCATATACAAAATTAAGTCAATTTGTACACTCTTGTCATATTAATTGAAATAGAAAGTTATGAAAAATAAACGCACGAAACTGTTGAGAAATTAATTTCATAATTTACTCAAGATGAGTTTCCAAGCTACTGTCAACAACAATAATAACTTTAATATGACAAAATATTCCAAATGAAGTTACGTTCACAATATGAAGTTTCAATGCGTCAGCTAGCTCCTAGCAACAATATGTGTTGCCAAAACAAGAAATATAAGTTATCAGCACATGCTATTGACGTACTTTTGTATTTGAAGATAATTAATACAAGAAATTTTAAATATGTTATAGATAACTTTAGAAATATAAAACACAATTTCCTTACCTTTCTCCTAACAGGTCGTTTTTCTACTTGTTTTTTCCTAAATGTTTGTCTATTATTTTGCCTCACAGAGTTCTGTACAGGCCGAGGGACTTCTTTAGCTGATTCTCGCCTTTGTTTCACACTGTTATTGTTACTATTTGAACTGTTTTTACGTTGAGCTGGTTCACTTCGCCTGCGATTAGGTACTGATACACTTTGTTTTCTCACTGGTATATCTAGAATGGTATAAAAAAATTACTTAAAAATCTCAACAAAAACTTTACAATATAAGATTGAAACTGGGAGGGGCAACATACTGATGCAGGTTTTTACCAATAGTTTATTAAAGCATTAGAAAAGAGTGTAATATATAAATGTAGTAAAAACTATTATGAATGACAACTGTTCAAGTTTTTCTAATGCTGTTACACTTTTGTTAAATTATTTATATAAAGCAACTTATATGAACAACATTAAATACATTATAATTTAAAGATATTATTTTACTTACTATTAGGCACATTGCTGTCAGAACTAGATGATGTTTCACTTGAAGTATCTGAACTGTCTAAAAGTTCTTGCCTCTTTCGAAGTTGCAGAGCTATAGCTCTTTGTTTATCAATACGCCGAGGCTGACATTCTTCACATAAGTATTCATCAGGGATATTAGCTCTATCGATACCCATACAATCTACATGCTGCCAAACTCTAAAAATAAAATAAGAAGGAGCTTGCTTTAATAATTTTAAAGCAATTAAGTACTATGTAGTATAAAAATCACAATAAGGTGAACCATTACGCTTCTTATGCTACTATATATTTGTAATATTAACCTGTTAACTTATTTCTGATCTAATTAATGCACTCTGCAGACACTAGCGGGTACAAATTAATTCCTGGCGTCAATTGAGTTGTATACAAAAATATTCTCACTTACAAAGCACTAAATATTATATTTTATACGGGTGTAATTTTTCATTTTGTACCTTAGTTATTTGTTAATTATTATTATGTGTAATTATAATTAGTAAAAATATTTAATAAGAAGTTACTTTTGGCTTGAAGTTTGCTTTAGATGCTAGGATTCTACTATTATTGTTCATTTCGTATGTAAGTTTCGAGCGTCGATAAATATTCCTTAAAAAGCATGGAGGTCTACTCTTGTGTGTGAAGTATCATAATAAACTCTCTTGAAGCAAACAGATTATTCAAACAATGATGGCATTCATGACTAGCTGGCTAGTCACTACGGATAAATTGTCATGAATATCTGACCTAGGCCGTAAACAGCAATGGATTCATTTGTAGTACTGCCTGTTTTAATAATAACTCATTTCTATGCAATATTGTTAGATTAGCTCCCATAGGATTCATACGATGCAAAACTTGTTTAAAAACATAATTTTACTAATGTTAAAATAACCTATTTTAAATATTTTACATGATGATTGATAATTAATCAATCAAATATACAGTATTTTTATAAATCTGTTGTTTCGAAAAATTAATAGCAAATTAAAGTATAAAACTTAAAAATGTTTAAAAGGCCTAAAAAACTAAACACTAATTACGAAGCAGGATATTAGCTTCTAACCCTTTGATTAGCAGCATGTGCCTGCCCTGATATGGCACCCGGGAGCAACATATTTTTGAAAGATTTTATACTTTTTTTCTAATTTTTATCTTTAATATTTTAAATTATAGTGATATTCCTTATTATTATTTTTTTTCTATTTGCTTATTTTCTCATATTAACCAAACTTTATTTTACGTTTACTGACAATTTCTTTGCTAAAAATTATCTATTATTTTTTTTTTTTTTGTAAAATATTACACAAACTTCAAAACTATCTGTAAACAAGTAGGAGAACCCATAGACATTGGACACAAAAGAATGGTGACTATGTACTCTGTGTAGTATTTATTGTTCAAATAGTTGCAAATATTTAACCTAGAATGAAGCACAATACACAGGAAACCAAATCGTAAATGTATGGCAATGCTAATCTGAGAGAAATGCTTCCACCGGCGGGTGCATGATCTCATGTACTGGTACGTGAATGCTAATGAAAGGGTTAAAGAAGGAACTATAAAGAAGAAATAAATTCTAATAGCTGAAATTGTTCAAAATACTTACAAACATTTATCACATGAAATCATGTAGCCATCATCATGTTGAAATTCACTGAAAAAAAACAAAAGTTTTAAATTTAGAACAAAAAATTGTAAATAATGTCAGTGACAAAAATAACAGTTACCAGCAAGTACGTAGCTCACAAAGTATTAATAGTTTTTTTATAGAAATATTTTAAAAATTACTAAAATAAATTCTTACCATACACATCGTGTTACACTGTCATCATCATCACCTTCTCCTTCCGGAGCTGTCTCTGTTTCCTCCCCTTGAGGATCTACTTCTCTCTCCCCTTCACTGCTATCTACATCACTTTCGTCACCAGGTGGAGGACCTCGTGTACCAATGCCAAATATATTTGTTATTGGTGCTGTAATCATAAAGGCCACATTAATTAAATATATAAGCAACAAATTATACTGGATTTAAATTCTTCATAACTATACTATAATTCTCGCATACAAATACAGTATTTAGTGCCTAAAATTTTAAATTCCTGACACTGAAACAATTATAATGGATTGTATTTTATTAAACATTTATTATAATAAAGAAAATTCAATTTACAATTATCATTCAACAAAACAATTAAAATCATAAAGCATAATTTGTTTCTAAAACTCTACTATAACATCAAAACATTTTATAATATAAATAAACATATACTCATGAACATACACATGTTGAAAAAAAGCTGCCAGTAATACACAAATATGACATAAGAAAACCTTTTTGTTTTATTTGCATTTTGCAATATATTTTAAGAACTATGTAAAAAATGTGAAGTGTTCTCATACATGTAAATACTGAAATCTTACTTCTATTGGTGTTATAATGTTGCTGTAAATAATTTGGAGCTTGTTGGATTATATGGGGTTGATTTCTTACAATTCCATTCTGAAGAGAAATCCCATTAAGCAGAGGCTTTGGTGTAGGAATTGGTGGTGGGGAATCAGGCGGTGGAGCTCCATAGTTATGATCTTGTAGTACGACCTACAAACATGAAAACAAAATATTAGAATTAGTTTTCCTTTTAAATTACCAAAGTATTTTGAGTTGTAACTAACCTGATCACAAAGATTTATCTAGTAAATAATGTATTACCTAAATATTTGATGTAATATTTAACACTTTTGTTGAGGATTTATACAAATATGCTGGGTACCAAAATCTAGTTATTGCCTTTTATAGGAATATTATCTCCGTAGTTGATGCATTTTGGATGTAATCCTTCTACCTATAAGACCTATCTACGTACTCTGATAGTTCACATACTACAGATAGTTTTGATAAGCAAGGAAACCAAAATGCATCAACTACATAGACGACATCCCTTTAATATTTACTATTTGCGATCTTTCACATAAATATTTGAGAAATAACTTGAATGTTTTTTCAACTGTCTAAGCCAACGGTTCCCAACCTGGGGTACGCAAAAATAATAGCAGTAATGGCGGACATCAACATTTCACTTTAAATTTGAAACAAATACGAGGTTACACTAGTAGTGTCAAGATAGTTGACATGTTGTTGGTTCGAAATTGTGTGGAGTTTCTATGTTTGTGTACGACTGAAAGCACAGAATAGAACAGCCATGGGAAACGTCTATTCCAGATTTAGGTGAACAATACAAATTCGGGAATTTGTCTATGATTAGATGATAGGAAACTTTTAGGGAACCGTCTGTCGTGTTTCCCATACAAAAATATCATATGCACAGCAGGATGGCCCAGCTCCACCCATTACTTACAAGGCAGTCAGGCAACCACTCTTTGTAGTAACCATGTCAATGAATAGGGGGCACTTTCCATTGGAAAAACCATTTAGGGGTACATGAAATGAAAAATGTTGGAACTACTGGTCCTAACAAACATTTTCTAGGCATACACATTACTGAGCAAGAGTTATGTGTCGGGTGAGGTTGTATGCATTGTAGCCAGGTTGACAATGCATAAAGACATAATGTGAAAAGATTTGCCTTTTGTATACACAAAGAATTGGGGACTTGTTCTATTATTATTTTATCTGTAAATTTGTGTATATATTAGTGGTATATGGCAAAATATGATTTGCATAGGTTCCGTTTTATGTATTCAGTGAAGTGCTTTCTTTGTTTTTGTAAATAATTAATTATTGTCAGTTATAATAATTGAAAATCAGTTATCTTAAAATTATTTCAATAATTTCAGTGGTACCTGAATAAGTCTTAAAAACAAAACCATTCTATATGCAAATTCTGAGCATAAATCAGTATATATAAACTTGAAAACTTCAACACTATTTAAACACAAAACTATTTACAAAATAATTCATCTCTTAAGTAAAACACTATATTATTACCAATTGTATAAAATAACATAGAATGGATTTTTTAGTTAAACATACAACTCTTTTTCTCGTTTTACCAAGATTTATCATTTATTAATAATAAACTTTCATAATTTTATTCCAAATAATTTGTTAAAAGCACCAAAAATGGTAAGTGTGAACTGAAAAAGATTATTTCATGAGACATAAAAGCAGGAATATGTTCAACTTAATTTCTAGGTAAAACACCGAATGGTTCTATCAATTATTAAGGACTAATTGTCTTTTGAATTACACAAAATGGTTTTAATTATTGATTAAAATCACCTGATAATTAATTGGAATATTCTTGTGATATTTTGGTCTTTTTTCTACCACTCCTTCCAGTAAATCATCATCCAAGTTAGAATCCTTAACTGGACTCGGTCTACAACAAAATTTACAATACATAATTTACCTCAAAAATACTTTAAACTGTGATGTGTTTTGATGTATTATGATATATTTTAAGACTGCCTCTGAAAATATAACTATATTAGTAACACATCTGTTGTTCTTACATGACTTTTATTTTATCAAAACAAACAATAAAATAAATTGTAAATAATGACTTTTAAATCTATTTTTTTTTTTGGAATAGTTCCCATCTTATCTCTTTTATATACATGAGTGTATCATAGAGTATGAAATACAGAAACTGTTTAAAAAGCATTGATTGTAAGTAAAATAATTTTTATAGAATTTCAGCAAGATCAAATCAAGGTAAGCATTAGTTTATAAACTTTTAAATTACAATTTTCTGTTACATCGAAATTTAAAATGCTGGCTAGAAAATAAAAAGTCGAAAATATAAGTTGAAAAATTATAAACAATCTGATTTAAACCCTTACTTCCTTAACAAAATTTTAAATCCACATTAGTATAAACATTTTAAATAAGTCCCTTAAAGCCATAACTTTATTATATATCAACTTTGAAAACTTCAACAACTACAATAACTAGTTCTTAAACATGGCACAAAATAAATCTAATTTTATTTTTGAATAAATAAAATTATTACATTTAATAATGGCATGAACTTTTAACCTGGTCATAAAAATAATTTATAATACCTAATTCATCTAATTGTTACATTTGTTTACTTAATATAACAATAACTTTAAAATGTTTATTGTAAGTAATTTAATGTAAACACTTTTCAAAACAAAATATACTGTTAGTAAATAAATTTTCTCTATCATAATAATAATAATAAATATTCCAGATATTCTAAATGCTTAAATCTAAAGCAGCTAAGAAATCATTATCAATTAATTAATATCAAAATCTCTTCACCTTTGAACCTTACTGATAAGGTTACTGCTGATAACTTCTTTCTACAATACAATATGAATGTACTTTAAAGAAAAAAGTAACACCAAAATACATTCTCATAAATTTTTGCAAAAATAATTTGGTAACAAATTTATATTTTGTAACAGATTGAAAAGTTTTATTATTTACATAGCACAAAATAAAAACGATAAGAAGTAGCTAAAATTTAAAAAAATCATGTTGCTAGAGCAAAGTTGTTTAGTGTATCAGCCTTCATAGTTCAAGAAGAATATTGGTTTGTATTTTTCCTCCTAAACTTCTATGATAAAAACATTAATCTATTAATGTGTACCTGTTCACTTGCATCATAGTCTTTTTGTGAGGGATAAATAAACTGTTGATAAGAGTCTAGTAAATTTATTTTTATTACAAAGCCCTTTTGTAATATACCAAAGTATTACAAAGTTTCTGTACTTTGTACTTTACTTGACTAATCAACTAATTAATCTATTAATGTTCACAGTAGTTTTAGAGTAAACCTTTCTCTTATGAATGCTAGTGTTTTGCAAGTTTGATTCCTACGGCATGACATATCTGTTCTGCTCTGGTATTGATTCTTCTCATATTGGTTGGATATCATAAGGTTTTGATTGTACCAGGTGATATAAGAAGGTAATTGAACTACTCTCAGGAAAGCTGTAAGAAGGTGTCTGCCATTCTTGCGTAATAGTTTAATCAAACAATTTTTTATAAATATGCAAATCTTATTTCCTGGCATTGCCGCTAATACCATTGTAAAAAGATCTGGTTCGTCTTATTTTATTCATCTACAAAATACAATTAGAGTTTTCACACAAAGAAAGTTTGCCACAAGCTAGCAAATAGCGTCTTTTGCAAAATAGCCCCATCAGTAACTTTTTATCTAAGTATAAATACTCCCTAAACCTAAACTTAATAATTGACCTACTTCTTAACACGAACAAGTAATATAGAAAACAAATTTTTGAAGACAATTTCCACTAAGGTCAACATTTTTTTTTAAATTTAGTTACTTCTTATTTTATAATTACAATTAATAGAATTATGTATATACATATAAGAGAATCACAATATTGTGGCAAAATAGAAAGCAAATTTACTTACCATTTCCCTCTTTATACAGTATATGGTGTTAGACTATTATTTTTGCTTGTTACTATTTATTCGCTTTCTTTATTTTTTGTTCCTAATCTCTGATGGGGGTCTATAACTTCTCATTCTCTCTACCTCTTGTAATGCTTCACTATTGCAAGGAACCTTGCTCTTATAATTTCAAATACATCTTTAAGTATTTAATTTCTAGCTATGGGAAAGTTGGCACAATGCCAAAGTGATTACAAATATGGAGTTGCCTAGTTCAAATTTGACCAGGACAAAGTTTTTTAAATTAATGAATAAATATTTGAAAAAACTGTATTAACATCCACTATAGGTTAAAAAAATGTATCTGAACTAGATTGGATGAATGAAAATGTATTTTATTAACGTTTGAAAGTTTGTACAAGATAAATATAAGTAGAGTGTGAGCTAATAAAAGGAATTGAAAAATAGGTTTTAGTAATGGTTTATAACACGACTTTTTGGTTTTCCTTTTAAATTCCTTCTATTAACTAACACTCTCCCTGATACATATCTTGTACAAATTTTCAATTGTTAATAAAATACTTTTTATTCATTCAATCAAGTTCAAATACATTTTTTTAAACCTATAGTGGATGACAACTGGTGTTAATACAGTTTTTTCAAATATTTATTTAATAATTAAATTATAAAGATTTGTGTATATAGGTAGGATTTAAACTGAGCACATTCATATTCGAAGTCTAGTGCTTTGGCACTATGCCAACTTTTTCCTAGCTAGAAATTTACTTCTCAAAAAAATATACAAATTTTTCTTTCCCCCCCCCCCCCATCTGGCTGTACAACCTTAAATTGTTCCCAATAGCATGAATAATGCTCTAAGATTAAAAATAATTGAAAAGAATAAAATGAACAAACAAACTGGATTAACAGTATCGAACCTTGCTTTGAAACGGACAATGTGAAAGGAAAGCAAAAAGAAAATAAACACAATGCAGGCAACAAAAAAAAAGAAAATGTATAAATAGTAACAAACAAAAATAACTGTCCAACACCATACATACAAAGAAAAATGGAAAATTGCAAGGAAATTCGCTTTCTATTTTCCCACTTAATTTTGTTAATCTGAAATATGTATATACAAATCTATATTTATTATAATTATAAAATAACATTTTTCTTTGTTAATTTATGTAGGAATTGACTATTTTAAAAAAAAAATATTACTTATTTCCGGTGAATCAACACTCCAAAACTCTATATACCTGTATTTTTGGGTTATAATTGCTTATTTGGTGTTAATTACCATCAACCTTCGTAGTTAAAGTATCCAGTATCTTTGGGTACTTCCCAAAATTTTGAAAGGATTTTATAGTACTTCCTTAACATTCCACATTGAGTGTGCTTTAGGTACTACTACACTTTCATAACAAAAGTAATGTTATTTTTATGCCTTATATTTATAAAGTAAATGAAAAAGTTTTTATTAGATTTACACTTTTAAAAATGTTAATGATTAATTTTAATGAAAATAATCAACAATAAATCAATACACATTCATATCTCATGTGCAACTTTTCTTTAAGAGCATTTGCACAAAAAAAGGAAGAGTTAAATGTCAAATAACCTTCAGGACTTGATCTGAGGAAGAAGTGAGTTTACATGGTTTCATGCGAGACTTGCTGGAAATGCATTAGAAATAAAAAAAGGAGGTAATGGTGACTTTATCGAAAGGGACATTTGCCTAGCAAAAGGGACTTGCAGTGACAGCTATTGTCATCCACAGACAATGGGTGTTAAATCTTTCACTTGCATGAGTGAATATTAAACCTAAACAAAAATTGAGCTGTGGGTCTCAAAGAATTTATCTTGAAAAAAAAGGATTTTAGAAATCAATGAATTTCTCATAATATATATATCACTGAAGGTCAACATGTTAGCAGTAAAAGAAGAAACCTACAAGCATCCACTACACATAGGCCTACACCATGTTGTTTACTACCCCCATCCGCATGCATGAAAGGTAGTTCTAAGAAAATAGTTCTACAATTCTATTTGTTGAAATATTATAGTAAAACTAAAAAAAAACTTATTTACAAAGTTCTTGCAAAACTGAACCCACTTTACAACCAGGGCTTCCTTGTTCAGGATTAGTTTTTCTATTTGGCCCTTACCTTCAACAGGGGCAATATACTATCTAAAGCTTGCTTTCTTATATTTATTTTTTATAAATAGATTTTATGTATTTAAATATTCAAAATACTAATTCTAATAGGTTTATTACGAAATAATTGCAATATATGATAAAACTATAGACAAAATCCAGGGTTTTCAACTTTTTTAAAACCATGTATACATTTGTATTAAACGTCTGTATACAATTTTATAGTCATAAAAACATTCAGACTATTTAGAAAGCCTACATTCATATAGAAGAAAATCAGATATATCTATGAAATATTATTATAAAAATTGTCTAATAATAAAAATGCATCCATGAAATTACTAAACAATTTACAATTAAAAAAAAAATAATCTCTCTCTAACACAAAGATAAATTTACTCAGTTAAAACTGAAACACTTGTCAAATTTGCCTTTTCTCAATTTACCCTAAATAAAAATTTGAAGGTGCTATAATGAAATAAGTTTTATATTTTACACCATTTTACAACAACAACAATAAAAATAATAATAATATAAACGAGAGTATATTTTAATATCACAGTTAGCTCCATAAAATGGTTATATACACTTAACAGTTTTTTTCTGTTTGTATACATCTTTCGCACCTAGGAAATTAAACTGAAAAAAAAAGTAATTCCCATATTTTTGTCTCTATTTTATAAGATTGTGTATACAATATGATGGAAAATTTACCAATGATGATTATTGAGGGCTAGTTTGACACCAAAATAATCTTTAGATTAATCCCTAATATGTTAACACAATAAGGGAAATGAAGTTTAAAAATTATACAAAACTTTGACTCAAAGTAAATATCCTCATCAAGCTTCTGTCTAATAAAATTATCATAGCTTTATAATTGGAAAATATTCTCCTACATTCGTCAGCATAGAGAAAAAAAATACTAAAATATAAATATGCGTGATTTAGGCACAATAAATAAATCTTTAGTAATGAGTACAAACTTTAAAGTAGATATCTGTGATTCTGTCAGATGTATTAAATATCGTACAAAATATGCCAGTAAGTAAATGGAAACTTTCAGTTATTGAACAGTTTCTATTTACAAGCAGTATCTACACTTATTGATGAAAAATTATTTGTTTATTTCATTTACATTAGTCCTTTGTGTTCCTCATTCACACAAATTAGTTCTCTGCATCTATATTGTTTAAACGCAAACACATTAACCTAACCCTTTGTATCCATATGCAGATGTGTTTTACAGACACGTTAGTTCTCTGAACCCACACTGCATTAATATACATATATTAGTGATGTCCATCACTTTGAAGTTTGATTTTGTCAGAATAAATCTCATAGTAGCCTAGTACCAAATAGATAATGCCATGGTAATAACAGAAATACGAATTGAATAATTACTATCAGGAACAAAATATTTTATATTAAATAGACTATATTGACAGAAAATTAACATAGTTTCGTGGTAATAGTTTTTATGTAGAAATAATGAAAACATCCAATACAATATAATTATTTTAAAGTCATACGAAAAAACATGTTTCAAAAATGAAACGATCATTAAAAAACAAACCACAAAATAAAATTGAACCTTAGTTATCTAAATGTAATGCAATTAATTTTTATTTTATTTTGTATAAAGTATTAACAAAACCACTAACTATGCAAAATTGTTTCTTCATAAATTCATGATTTTATGAGTTTTATAAATCAATTTAATTATTTTTAAGATCATAAGAGAGAGATTAGAGATATACTTTTTCATATTAAGTCAACTCCTCTTTTCAAAATTCCTGAATTTCTAAAGTAAAATCTCCTATTTCTAACATTCTATTATCCAGAATGTTCTGCTTCTGCCTTCTGTTTTTACAGGTTTTGATTTTTAAGTTTAAAGTTAACAAAAAAATTTTTTTTAAAAAACAAGATGTTTCTTCAACAGTGGCAAAGTTAACATTGGCCAGTACTCATAGTGTCTATCACACACCCATAGAAACCAAATAATTTTAAATACTGACCAATTTCCTAGAACTTATTAGTGAGTTATGATATTAGTTGACAATGGGATACATCTCCCGAAACACCCGTCCCAAATAATCAAAAAAGTAAGTGCTACTTACTATAGGCAAGTTTTTTAGGGATCCATTATATTATCAGTTTTTAACTCAAGTTTTTGTAGCATTAGGAAACAAATGGAAACTTAGAAATTTTTATTTATTTATGTACAAAAGGATATTCAGTAATGATAAGTATTGTTTTGTTGATTAATAAAATGCAAATGTTGTGCAAATTTTTGTTCCTGTTTGTATTTAAGGACAAAAAAAGTTGTCTACCTGTCTTGATCTATACGGAATAAAAAAAAATCTATCTGTTTTTAAATGAAAAATTTATAAATCTGAAAATAGAAATTTTTTCAAAATGTACCAATCTATTTTTTACACTGTTAAATTATTTTCAAATAAATAACTTTTATACATTTTTGCCCTTGAAAATCTACATTTAGGTCTTTCAGAAGGTTTTCAAAACCATTCATGCAAAAAAAAGGTTTGAAACTCTTGATCAGCTAATGTTGAAAAAACAACAGCGTTCTAACTCAATAATTTATATGGAATGTACACTAGCCTACAAGTATTAGTTCATTAACTCAGATACGTTCAACAACAAAGTCATCATCTTTAGTGAGTTTATAACTATACTAAAATACAATTACTTCTAATTTGTAGTATTTATTGCAGTTAAGTTGATGACTCTGTGTCTGAGTTAAGACGTCGACACCAGTGACCGACACTGCATTTTTACGCAGGACTGCGGTGGTCACCCGTGATCGACAATGTAAACCTAACTTTAGATCATCACATAAGGCTGTTGGGCACATTCATGACATATGGTATTTAACCATATGAGGTGTCTGACACAGCCTCTGTGTGTGTATTGCAACTTAGCGATCAGAATTTTAAAATAATAGTTTTATTTACACTTCTTTGTAGAACTACACTATGTTTTAAAATAGTGTTACATTTGATTTGTTCCTAAAAATAATTCACCTAAAAAAACTGAACAATTCAAAAAAATTAGAAACTAAAAACTCTAATTTAAAACGTCTTCCCCCAATTCATAAGATCATATAAAACTTGTAAAAACAGCTCAATTAAAAACATACTTGTATTGAAACAATACAAACATAAATGTAAGAATAATGTTCAGATTATATTTACATTCTAATTATTCAAGAAAAAATATTTCCAAACAAAAATACAGCTATGCTGATAATTTAAATTGTGTATCTATAAAGTATGTGATAAAAATCTAGTAGCTATATTTATTGTTTAAAAATATCTATAATATTGTAAAAATACAATATAGTATATATTTATACTTGACTTTATACTGAAAAAAAAAAATAAATTAAAATGTCAACATTTGATTCATTCAGAAGATTTGCCTTTTACGGGAAGTGTGTAGTATGCCCGACAACGTGACCGATGCGGCGCCTCGTAGTGTAATTATTTAAATGTTGCCATGATGCTCACCAGTGTCCATCGACATTATAAAATAAACTAGTTTAAATGAATAAACACACTAGAAAGACAAAATGTTGTTTTGTCATTATTTAAACACAAAGTACAACAACAAAAAATTGTGTTTGAAAGTTATCGGAAAACTGGTTACCAGTCAATGTGTTAATAAACTAATATCAATGAGTTAGTATACATTCTTTTATATTACGTTTACCTCTCTAACTCAAGCACAAAGAATTTTGCTATGTCCTAGTTCCCGTTTGTTCCCTTGGATTACCTAAGTTATACAAAATTAGTACCATTACTGAACCACCATTTTAAAACATAATTCTTGTGTTTTTCTAAAAATTTTCTTCCTCAGAACCTGCCATTAGTGATGTTTACTACTTGTTAGGCAAAAAAATATTAAAAAAGTGTAGTTCAAGTCACTGATGATGATGAATTGGTCACTGAAACAGGTTTGTTGTAATAAATGTATTTATTGTGGATGTGTGTTAGTTTTATTATTAAATTCATCCTCAGCTATATTTTATATTATCCTTTGTACACCTTTTTGGAGTCAAGAAAGTTAGCGTAAAAGCTTATGCAGCAAAACCTATGTTTCCCTCACAGAATTTCAATATACAATGATTTACAATTTGATCTATGCAAAAAATTTATAAAGCGTTTTTTTTTCAGTGTTAGGATTGACAATTTGCATTTCTCAATTGGTTGGAACATTTAAAAGAGGGTCATGGATATGCTTAAAAACATAAATTATGACTTTAAAAGAATAATTTACACGGTATGCGGTATCAGGTTTGCATCTGTGCATTTGAATTTTCATTCTTATTTAGCTGGACTTATAACTTTATATTATGTCAAGATATATGACATGTCTTTTTGACATCTGTTCAACTTTGTTATACACATGAAACAAATTCTGCAAATTTGTATGAATAAAACTATGAGAAAACGATGGTCTTTCTAAACTCAAAACTTACAAAATCTGCACATATTTTAAGTAAATTTTTAAAGAATATTAATATTGTAGATTTTTACAACCAGATTCTATCACCATAATTTTCTGAAAAACACCAGAAATCTGACAAAAAATATATAATTTCCTATTGAAATATCATTAACCTTAACCTCATTTTAATCATTTTGAAATATCATTCGATTGTTTAAATATTGTTTTTTCTTTGTATTGCTACTCTTTAATATTGCAACCTACAAAGATCTCTCATTATAAAAAACTGTTCATTGAAAACAAAAGCTAGATATAAACAAACAAATAAATGAAAAGAATAAGCAAAAAATGGTACAAAAGTCATAATGAAAGCTATCATTTCTTCATGTACCTACAAGAATCAAAACTACAATGATGAATTGAAAAAGTACAAATTATAAGAATTCTGTACATTAGATGATGAAATGTTAAAAAGTGTTTTCTTTATGAAAATGATCATCAATAAAATGCACTTCTTATGAGACAAATGTACAAGTCTACACTTTCACATCATGCAAAGGTCTTCCTTCATCACTAAAGTTCCAACATATACCGAAAGTTTCGTATTTTTGAAAAAAAAAATTAGACTTCTTTTCAAGTAGTAATCTAAGAATAGTATCAAACTTTTGAGCTGAAGTTTTATGACCCTAGATAAAAAAATAAAATATTCCTTCACTATAAAACAATTTCAAAATATAAACACTAAATCAAAGAAACAACAAATAGAAAACAATATTTAGTTACTTACAAAACTCGTCCTGCAACAGAAGGTGAAATGGACTGGATATTTTGATGCAAATTTTGTTGTTTCTTTTGATGTTGTTGCTGCAACTGCTGCTGTTGTTTTTGCTTTTGTTGCTGCTGCTGTTGATAATGAAAATTATTCATAACAGATTTCACTTGAGGCGGTTTTATTGGTTGAGTTATAGATTGTGAAAGAGGTCTAGCTAGTGCTGCTATATTTCTGACTGGTAACGTTGAGTGTGGTTGAGTTACTATTGTACGATTTATATGTTGGGATTGACGATTGATCTGCATTGGTAAACGATGTTTTGCAACATTTGATGGCTGATTGTTAGAAACAGACTGTGATCGAAATGAAGTGTTACGATTGCTAGAAGAACTCATTACCGCCGAAGTTAAAGTTGGAGTGTAACTACGAAAAATAGAATTAAGAAAATCATAATAAAACACGTCATAACACATCAAAATAAAATCATCATACATAAAATACACGTAATCAAAGCAAATAATTTTAATATTAAATTGTTTACACACTAGAGGCACAGAAGAGAAAATGATTTCAGGCTATAATAACAATTTTATGATACTATCATATTTATTAAAAACCTTATAATTGAAAAAGATGACAGAAATGAAATTGATAAAACACAAAATGTTCAATAATCAATATTTTGTAAACAACTCCTTATGCATGCACAAACACGCACACACAAACACACTTTCATTTTTAAAACATGACATGAGAATCTAAGTAGAGTATAAATACTCTAATTTTAGTAAATTTTAATAATTCACTCAAATGCTTTTAATATAGTTATACTTGTAATTACTTTTCAAGAAAAATTCAACATTTTTATAGGAACCAATCGTTGTACATGAGTTGTTATGTAAAAAATAAAACAGGTTCAGAGTAAAAGGATCAGTTACATAATACCATGACATCAGAAATTGAAAACATGCTCATTTTTCAATCTATGTGTTACATATAAAAATATTATATTTATAAACAAGAGACACCAAAAATTAATATACTAATATTTTTGAATATATGTTTATTTCTGAAGAAAGCATACAACATAACTTGATTCTGTTGTGTGTGGTAATGTATACTGATAATGCTATCGCAGCTTATACAACAAAATCTGATTCTAGCAACTGTTGCTACAAGCAGACAACCACTGTCTGAGCTCTTTGTCGATGACACTAAATTTTTGCGTAAACATAATTACATCCTAAAATTGAACTTATATTCATTTCTTAGTTTTGTATTTAAAATTTATAAAAATAGTTTTTTGTGATATTGTTCAAGCTTATCCCAATTACCTTTGACCAAACTCTTAATTCATGTTTCAAAACTCCACAAAAATGAACTTTTGAGTCATGAAATTATATTTGATAACAATTACCAATTACCTAAATGATATTAATCTTTCTATTTTAGAAAATACAGTTCTTGTGGCAGCATACCATTACATATTGCATTCAAGACATTCCAATCAAATTAATTTCGTTTTAGATTTCTTGTTTACAGGTTGACTCAATCTTTTTCAAGTAATATCCTAAAATTAATAGAACAAAAAGCACCAGTCTGAGAAGATAGACATTGTTTCAAACCACACCTCATTGTTATGCTTGAAAATTAGGCGATACAACAATTCCTGAAGCCTTGTTTTTTTTACAGGGTGAGGAAAATCGAGGTAATTGTATTAAGAGAAATATTTTAACATTGCTAAGGATGATTTTTTGGATGCACTACACATACATACACAACTTGGATTTATAAAGTCTGAGAGTTAGATTTTGCTGATCCTACACATATGCACAAACTTACAGAGTTTGTAGGGACAAACTTACACTAGCGGTTTGTAGGGACAAATGCCTCTATTTATATTAAAGCAAATTAATTTAATGTAATTCAATTTTTTCATAACAAAATTTCCTTACAAACTATATTTAGTTTTTAATTTGATTTTTTTTGACCAATCATATTACCAATATGTATCTGTAATCCTTCTTGAGATTTTATTTGACTTAGTGCAACATAACGTTGATCATAAAATCTTAAAGGAAATTGTTTCCTTTTCGTTTGAAATGGCATGTTAGGATCTAATCTGTTGATATTAATTTAATTATTGGTAAAAATATGGTGTTTCCTTTTCCAGAACCAGTGATTATGTCTAATTTAATACACTTTGTCAAACATATCTAGCATGGTAAGACAAACTCCATTGACTAAACCTGATCCCAAGTTCATATGTCTAATTAGTCTTTAATACTGTTAAAATATTTGTACTCAGCTGTTTTTAAAATAATATTTGTACAGCTGTTTCTCAGCTGAAATATTTGAAAATCATACTCAGCTGTTTTTCATTGCAATGTATTTCTTATAGATTTTTGGTAGCTTAAAGTTCCTCAAAGCCCTATAAATGTTGTAAATCGAGAAAAACCTATATTTTTCCCTGCTCCTTCGAGCCAATACTTTTAATTTGACCCATCTCCCAGCTCTGTACGACCTTCCATGCTTCCACAATTTTTCTCTCAAAATTCAGCTTACGAAATTATATATATGGATTATACTCTATGTAACATACAAGCTACAAATTAACAAGCTTTACAATGTTATTGAAAAAAGTACCAGTATTTTGTGAGTCAAAATCAAAATATATACTCACCCAACACTTGTTGTGCCTAACTGAACAATAAGGCTCATCCCTTCTTCATTCTTTTGATTTTTTTTTACAGGTATAGAAAGTGGAGATACTGGGCCTCCTACACCAGTACATGGAATTATAGTAGCCGAAGTTGCTACCAAGCGGGGAACCAGACGGGTCTGGTGAGGGGGGGCACTTTCACAGGCCCCTCCATTCCCCGCTAACTTTATCACCGACGGGACCGACGTGGTGATGCTTGAGATTTAGACTGGTTTCTGGCTAAGGTATTAGCCAGTTATTACTGTAACAAATAAATTTCATGACAATTACTGATGCATATTTTAACAGATTTGTAAGAGTATTTACAATCAAGTAAACGCACTATGGAGGAATCTAACAATAACAGAATGAAGTGATGTTTATATATAAAAATTAAAAACTAGTCTGATAGACCACACATTAATTATAATCTAATCTTACCTTTACTCAGTGTAATAATTACTGTTTATTAATTATTGTTTAATAGATTACTTAACACCACTATATTGTGTTGCTAAACAATCCAATCACTGTTCGTTACAGAATTTCAAATAGTTTCATTCATCTTTTGAATGACTGAATATCTTTTTGATATCTATGTTAATGCTGCCATGCCTGTAGGTCAACAGAATATAATTTTGTCTATGTCTGGTTATCTTCTGTAAACCTTATTGTTATAGATATTTTTTTATCTGTCCAAGAAGGCTTTCTATCGGTCTGAGTTGTAGAGAGGATTTGCACTCTTCAATAAAGGAAGTGTTTACTTGCCTTCGAATTGACCTACAATATATTATTTGTTAACTCATGATTGATGCAACACAAGGATCCAAGATGTCACTATGCCCCTTTGTCCACAGGCAAAACGCAACTGTTATCTGAATTTAAAAAAAAGTTAAATGAGGGTTAAATGGGAGTTGTTTTTTAGTTGGACAAGTGTTAATGCATTGAAACTCGTCTACTGGTGCATTTGCAATGTGAGGTGTGATCAACTCATAAATGACCGACTTGTCAGCTGCATGCCGACTCTCGTGTGACCGACTTTAAACTTTCAACATAAGTATTTATCATGGGATAGGTTATTAGCTATGACAGATCGCCACTAACTATTTTGTTGTAAATTAGTGGAAGATATGGAAAAGCATCTGTGTCTATATAATTACAGTTTAGCGAATTATTCAAATAAGATATTACATATTATTCAAATTAAAAAATTATTCAAATAATGAAAAGTCTTTTTTACATTGAGATACATCTACTCCTGTTTGCATCCTTCTTTCTGATTATCAGACACAGTTTGGGGACCAGCTCGTTGAACAGTTCCCTAGACAAACCCTATAAAAGCTTCTGAAATTTGCTTCCTCTTTTGCAAGTTCTTGTGCTATAACAAAAGCTGAATTTGACTGACTTGTTTTATTAAAACGATGAGCCCAAAATCTACATTTATTTGTTGAAGCCTCTCCAGATACCAGCACGCAACGACACTACTAAGATGCACACAGCTTGCCAAGGAAACTGATGAAAACAGTACTGTCTTTTAAGGTTGGGACATCAAAAAGTGATATATCGGAGAGGAATTGGCAATATTTTTCACCAATATTGTCATATCCGATATATCGGAAACATTGATATTTCAAGCCATTTACACTTAAAATATAAAAAAAAAATTCTTTTTGACTATATCTCGTTGTTAAATGATTTAAAAATCACAGGACACAGGGTGGTTTAATTTTGAAATTTTTTACTCGATATATCGATTGGTTTTACCGATATTCACTGGTACTTTAATTGATAATATCAAAAATCGATATTTTCTTTTCAATGTCCCAAAACTACTGTCTTGATTTTATGTTGCAAGTACGTTGCACTAGAGGACAAAGCTCAAGCAATGCAACTCCCTTTCAACTATCCTAGAACAGTTAGGTTGAAGTCGCATTGCAGTTGTGTTGTGCCGGTGGACGAATGGGCTTTGTCTGTTCATTGAAGCTACCATTACAACCAAGCATACACTCATAGATTGTGATGTGTTATTATCATAGCAAATATTTTTGAGGAAGTTTAAAAGTTGTGTTGAGGAGCAATGGAATGTACATTGACCATGTATTTTTTTTGTTACTTCAATAAAATTTTTAATATTTTAATTCTTTCCTCTACTAAACCTGTTTTATATCAAGTGGTCATTTGCTAAGAGTTACTTATGGTTAATTTATTCAGTTTTTAACATTTACTCAATCAGATTTTATTAAACTTTAATACTTCATTATAAATTCACTTATAGCTTTTAGTCTTTTTTTTACTGAAATTTCCTGACAGTTTAATTCTAAGTTTTAATCTTTATTTATTAAATTCCTGGTTTTAGACTACTTTTAAACAACTTGGTTATTGCTAATATCATTATTTGGTTCTTTAAATAAAATTTGTCTACACCTATAAGAAGTTTCTTATTACATTTACAATTGTTCAACTAAAATTGTAATTAGTTTTCTAAAATATAAAATCCAGAAATATAGACATTATTTGTACTTTCCTAAAAGTTCTTAACGCCATTTTAAGCAGTAGGAAAAGTTCCTTGTATTTGGTACTATCATTGGTAGTACCTTACATGGTAGGATATACTATCTTTGCATTTGGTATATATACCAATTGCTGAAAGTAAATTTTTAAATTGTTTTTTAAAATCGTAAAGGGTAGCAAAATAATATATCAATGGATGAATAATACAATAATACTAACAAGAACAAATTTAATTTCAAAGTGTGAAAACAGGACATGCTTTTACGATTGTGTAAAATGCACCTTAGAGCAAGTATAATTGAGGAAATTATAATGAATATTCTGAATCATATTTCTCCTTCATTTCCAGTAAGTAATGAAGTTTTTACAGGAGAATCATGAAATTCCATAGAGCAGACCCAGTTAAGAGAAGCGACAGAAATCATACTGACCACGATTCTCATCCAGTTCCCAGTAACAGAAATAATTCATTTAACTCTTAGATAGAACGTATAGTTGAGAGAAGTGACACCAGTCACACTGATTATGATGTCTCCTTTATTTTCCAATATCAAAGACGATTCATTTAAATCCATAAAGCATGTTAAGGGAAGTGACACCCATCATACTGACTACGGTTCTCCTTCATTTCCCAATATCAGGTATGATTCAATAAACTCCTTCAGCAGGGATATTTAAGGGAAGCAACACCAATCATGCCTACTACAATTCACCTGCATTCCTCTGTACCAAGAGAGATTCAATTAACTTTCCACAACAGGTATACTTGATATAAGCAACTTAAAGAATACTGACATTTCCCCTTTATTTTCAGGTAACAAGGAAGATGAATTAACCATCACATTTCTCAATATTATTTATTATTTACATAAGCTTTACACTTAATCAAGGTCTAAAAAAATTTTTTTACATGCAAATAAAAACAAATACAAAGTAATCTGAAGAGATAATGTGTATTTCTTGGACAAACTTTTTTCTCCTGTGGATTTTGATGTCCATTATGTTTCGAAATCTTACATGTTGAAACCTATTAATACCACAAAAATAATAAAAAACTAAGACAAAAATGTTCTACCCATTTAGGCCATTATCTCTCAATGATCATAAGGCACTGATGATAAGTAGTAGTGTAGTTTACAAACGTTTCTCTCATAAGTTAAAAACAAGTATATATTTTAAGTTTCTGAAGATCATGGTTAAATTAGGTTTCAATATTTTTTTATATCTTTTTTTAAATTTAATAATTTTTAATTATCCCGTTACTAGCTATTACTGTACAAAAAATATAAATCTATATATATTTATACATGAAATATAAATTATTTTCAAAAACAGTTTTAAATTATATTATTATATTTCGTGTGAATTGCGTTTTCATATTGATGATATATCCTGAAAACATAAGTGAAACTAGAACCAGCGAATTTAATGGCTTCTTTTCATATTAAAAACGTCTGTTGGTGTTGTATTTTAAATACTTTATAAAAAATGTTATGTGACAAATACAAAAATGTATTTTCTGAAAAATATTTGAAACACTAGTAAATAAACCCTAAACGTAAGTATAATAATAGACGTTTCTCCGTATTCTATTATCCAACGCCCTAAATATAAAATTAAATTGATGTTATGTGTATGAAAACGCACGAGTTGTTACAAAACTAGCTCCAATCCAAACTACAGGCGAAAGACTTGGAGAGAACAAACATCAAGTCTGCCGTTGAAGTGGGGGAGCAAGGAAGTGGAGAATAGATCGAGAGGCCACATTTGGGTGAGTCTGCGCATGCGTGCCAACCTTTCGAGACCCTATGTTGCATTGCATTCGTTTGTAGACAGAAAGTCGGCTACAGTTCAGACATCGTGTTTACAATTTATGGAGTTCAATTAGTTTGAATTTGTAAAACATTTTAAGTTTAAAAAAAAAAAAAAAAATTGCACTTGGGAAGTAAATTATGTAGCACAGATCCGCGTTGAAATCCTGTAAAATTACAGGACAAAGTGAATATATTTTGGCGCAAAACAAATTTAATTTTTAAAGGGATTATTTTTTGTTTTGAAAAGCAGCCAACATTATTTTGCAAAGAAAGATCTTAGTTCACTTTTGTCGTATATAGTGTCACGGAAAACTGTTTTTGATTAGTTGCTTTTACAGTTACTAACACCCTACGAGTAATAAATCCGTGTGTTGCAAAGAGCAACAAAAATGGCAGTCACATCATGAAGCAGAATAGACGACGCGACTACAGCTCCCCCTCTTTTCCTTGCTAACTTGACGGTCTCTACCCAAACTAGTGTCTGAAAGCACACTGTTTCATTATCCGCATGTAAAAAGTAGAACTAATCTCAACAAATCTATTTTCTCACTGTACCGAAACAATATTTGTGCACACAATTATGTACAAAGTAATAATTTGGTTGAGTAGTTTCGAGTAATTTTTGTTTATTGGGAAAATAACTACGATTACGTGTAAGAATTTTGAGCATTATCTATATAACAAAATTAAAAAGATTTCATCATCTACTAAATACAAAAGCAATTGAAGTAAAATCAATATCCTTTATGTAATAAACTTTTGCTAAATTTTCTGTTTAAATATAAGCAAAAAATAAAGGTTAAATCGTATAATGCCAATTTCAATACGCAGCCATTTAGCGACAGTAATAAAAGTTTGGTATGGAGAAAGTTACTATTGCAAATGCAACAATCATGGTTTGTTACAAATGTCACGAATAAATACAGTATAAACAATTCCAAACAAAAAAGCTTAAGACAATAGAACTCCTTTCCTACGATATATGGTCAGTAAGCGATGAATAGTGGGGTCAGAATATAGTTTGCATTTCATTTTAATACAAATTCTAATTAAGAAGCTAAAATAAAACCAACGCCGGCTGACCCATTTAATCGAAAATAAGCTCAGAATAAGCGCTAACGGCTAAGGATGTAAAATTCTAAAAATACTCTTCCTCCATTACGTCTGTTGTCTTGTCTCTGTGCAACATACGATAGCCAATTAAATCTTCCAACATTAAATATTCTGACAAACAGCCGGCAGCCAAGTTATTGATTTTGTTTTATTAATTATTAGATCAATAATGATTAAACTATTGCCTTTAAACTGTCAGTGTAGATTTAATGGATCTGTTTTACGAGTTATAATGAAAATTAGATTCTTTAGGTGAGAATTGAATTTCAAAACCTCTGAATACGACTTAATATATATATATATATATATATATATATATATATATATATATATATATATATATATATATATAATAAGGGTGCTGGGATTAGTAGCATGTCCTTTAGGTCAATATTTACAAAAAATTAATTATATCCATGCCTTGTTGCTGTTCATGACGAGCTGGTTGTCAATTATTATCAAAGTGTAATAAGATATCCACGTATTATGAAAACGAGAAATGCAATTTCTCTAAAACGTTTTGAAATATCAAAACGCATAAAGACAAATAAACAGAATAACAAAATAAATACATAAATAACAGATCTTAAAAAGGTGTAAATAAAATGATAATTTAAAAATAAAGTTTTTATTATTTTCGATTAGTTTTTTAAATGCTTTACCTACAACTCGCTTGGTTTTCCACTTTTTTCAATGCAAGAGCTGATAGCGTGGCAATTCTGTGACACGAAAATATTGATTTACGACCAGAGAAAGAAAACACAGTCTGTGAGAGCCTACAATGTCCCGTTGTGTTATTAGTGAGCAGTACTAAATATTATAATTCCGTTTTATTAGTGAATTTGACATTATACCGCTCTGTAAAATCACTCGGATACAGTGTATGTACTAAACAAAAACGGCAAATTTGGCAACTGAGAGAAAAAGTTGTATGGTTCTTTTTATTTTACAGTTTCCGATTGTGTAAAATATTTACTAACAATTTTATAAACATAACTATTTTGCAAAAACATTATAATGGATTTTCTAGCGATGTTAAAAGAAAAATCAAGAACCAAAAACTGAGACTGTGCTTTTATCGTATTGTTTCTTCACAATATTGTTTAAGATATAAAACAACCTTGATGCGCCTCTTTCAACGTTAAAAAATTCGAATTGCAAAAAAAAGTTTCTACAGTAAGATTTACATACAATTAAGAAAAGTATTAATTTCATTAAGAGGGTAACCACGTATATTTGAAAGACTGAAATTCCCTCGTTCTGTATATGATGAAAGAGAAGGCAACAACCCCTCGTCCCCATGGAAACGGCCTAAACATGACGTCATTCTTAGTATCGATTCGACAAGAAAAGTAGGGGCAATATTATGGAGGGGACTTTTTAGGGGTCAATATCATGGGTAAGATACCCTCCTACTCCTCCTACCCAATCACATCAATAGCCATTTGTTTTCCAGCAGTTGAACTGCACGTCAGAAAAGTTTTGTAGGATTTATATTGAAATTACTATACTATATACTATACTATACTATATATACTATACTACAATATACTATACTATACTATATACTAAATTACGTTTAGTAAATATGAAAACATTATAAAATTAATTTAAGTAATTAATAGACTTACAGCTATTTTACCTACACAGTGCTATGATATTTGTGCTTCAACGTGTTTACTGTTTTCTAATAACCCTGATAAGGTAGAAAAAATAACAGCCTGTCCCGTCTCTACGCTTGCGCATCAATAATACTCGCTGGGGCTATCTTGAAAATACAAAATGTGTTCATTTCTACACGGTAATCTGATCCATAGTGAGGATTAATTCTAATAAGAAGCCTGTAAAATAGCATCGTCTAAAACTTGAAGTAGCCTACGGATTCTAGGGTGAAAACCCTTAACTCTCGAACACTCTACCAGATTGCGGGGTTTCAAAAAAAAAGTTGAAGGCCATGCAAGCCCCGCCCCTGTTGAAGCCCTTTTTTATAATGACCAAGAAACCCAATCAAACCTGTTTCACAGTGTAAAACTTTCCTCTCTTTAAATAAAATGTTTTCCAAAACCTATATATTGGTTTTGCAACAGACCTTAATCACGTGTAAATTTAAATTGTCGAGATTTATAACGATTTTTAAACACGATTAAAAATAATCCAAAGTCATAGACTTGTGTGTAAAGAAACCATAATATTTCCTTCGCAATTAATTAAATAAGGCCAAAGAAGGTTTTTTAAGTTCAATGAACCTAATCAAGTCTAGCATACTTGTCAACACGCTTTGCAATAGAAGACTACTACGTTGGCTCAACCAATCGTATACACGTTCTAGTACGTAATGCAGTACTTGCAGGCCCAATTCCTTTATTTGCTGCATCTAGCGTCAATACATACATTTAATCTATTACAATATTTCATTTTATTCAACACACCATATGTCTTTGGCAGTGTAAATATCCTGTAACATTAGTTGCCTATACCTGGAAAAAGATAGGACACAATAAAAACACTCTAACATTAAAAAAAATCTAATTTCTCTCATCAATCAGACAGATGTACGCCCGCTATGAAGTTAATATATTTTGGTCTAGATTATCACCAGGTCAATTATCTGATATATATATTTAGTTTGGGACAAATTTATGTTTCTGTGAAAGATAAATTGAGAGTAAATTATTTATAAAAAAAAACTTAAATTATACATAAAGTTTTACTGTTAAAACATTTCACAGGATTCAAAATTTTGTCGAAGTTGGTTCTATATTTTGTCTATAAAAATAGATAGACTTGCAACAAACGTTTCATATTTTGTATATTTCATATAAAATAAATAAGTAGTAGTTATTTTTTTAGAAGTCACTGACATCCAAAAGCAAATCTAAGACATAATGTGGTGGTTTACTATTACAGTACATCAATATTTTAATGTTATTGTTTCTAAAAAAAGAAACAAAACCTTCTACTCTCAAAGGTATTGCAAACAATTTCTATGTTAAACAAATTTATATTATAAAATCAGAAATATTTTTTCAAAAATCTATTTGTACATGATTAAATATACAAATGCATATCACTTTTAATCTATTTGTCCATATAACAAGTTTGTTATGAATAAGTTATTTGTTTTCATAAGAGATATGGTGCATTTATAGTTCACTGAGAGCTTTATCCCAACCTCTTATCTAATAACTGATTAGATTAATTACTTCTTAAATTTAAAGGGGTAAATGTGACTAACAAACAACCTAATATTAAATTAGGTGGGAAAATATTGTTAAATAACTGTCTGGGTAAAACATTCATTTTAATTGTTAACGATTTATAATCAATAATAATAGCCCCTTTAAAAATTTATTATTAAAATAATAAACTGTATTCTAAACTGTAATCAAAAAGCTCAACTTCAATAATGATTTATTGATTACTGTTACATAACTTAATATTGAGAAGATGATTTAAGGAAATGTTATACCTAATCTACAAGAATCAAGGCCAAATAAATTGAGTTTTATATATAACATTGTCGGAAATTTAACATTTATCTGAACATTATATAGAGGTAGAAAATAATAACAAATCAATTTTTTTTTAGTTAATGTTTATTCAAGATATGTGAGGAACAAAATTTTATTTATTATTTTGGGTTTCCTAGGCAGAATTATCTCTTTTCTTGAGATTAGAAAAAATAAATACTACACAAATAAACTTAGCAAAAAGTTTGGTAAATTATTTTGTTATTTTTAGGCCAACAAATATAATAAATAACAATATACTATCAGCTATTTATATACTGTAAATAATTTTTTTTCAATTTTTAGAGAAGCTGCTCGATTTTTCTTCTGCTTTTCAGATTCGTGTTCATAACCTTAGCAAAAGCTTTACACACTTTGAAGAAGTAAAAAAAACTTGTACCTTTTATATTATTTATTATGTTTGTATTTTTATCAGTTGGTTGATTTTTAAAAGCATTTAAAAACTAAAACGTAATTTATATATTTTCCAACACAAACAAATATTTCTTTTAATTTCTACCCAGGACTCATGTTAAGCTATTTATACTGAAAACTAATTTAATGTTGTTTTTGTTTAGAAAACTTATCTCAAATCTAGAGGCTCCAACAAACCGTTAAAGTACTGAAAGCAAATAAAATAAGTTTAGTTATCCAGGTTAACTAAATGTTAGGCCTTTGTTTTGAAACGAGCAAACGTATGATTTTTTTTAATCGAACTGTGGCGCGCAACATACCACACAAACTTATATTGAATCGACACTAGCATTTAGAATATTTATCTTTATATACACGCAGCATTTTTTGTCCTTTCCTGCAAACAGTTTACTACAACCCCATATAAGGTATTCTATCAAACTAAAGATATAATGAACATTTGCTTTCAGAAAATCTAGGTGTTAATTTCTATAAGTTTGAAATATTTGTACCTTGGCAGATATTAAAAACTGAATGGAAACAAATGTTTCCTAATTGTATCTGCCATCTTCATTACTTCGTCACATTTATTTACCATTTTCTATTCATTTATAAAATTATTCCATTTAGGCATACAAGGCTGTTCTAAAGATAGTATACTATACAGTACCAATAAACAACTTCATTGTAAATCTATAATGTGACCATATTAAATACAGATTCCCTCTTCGCATGAGCTACTAAATACAGATACTTTAAAAGCCTACATAGATTTTTCCTTAAAAATCTTCAGGCTTTGGTATCTTGTTGGTAATTATGAGCAAAATCTAAAATAGTTTCGCTACACATCTTACTTGGATTTATGAAGTAGAACTATTTTTCAATGGACTTTCAGGTGTTTCTCTACTGTTAAACACATCGTATAATAGGTTTAACATAAAAAACATATATCTTTTTTCTTATATGATTTTCTCCAGTCTTCAATTGCTACGAAACGTCTTATTTAAATTTTACCTTATTCCTCCGAAAACTACAATGATTAAGTATTTTTGGCTTTAAAAAAAACAAACAAAAATCCTCAACAAGTTACTAGAACACACAATGTATGTTACTAACGAATACATTCTAAGTAATAAACAAATAATTCTTCAAGTATCAGAAAATATAAATAATGGTTGAACATGTGGAACATACAGAAACTGTGGAAAAAACTGGAACATTAAATGTACCAAAGACACAAAACTATATACTTGAAGTTTTTTTAATAAAACAGAATACTATATTTTACTACACCACTTTATAACTACAAAGTATTTGCTTAGGATAGATCTGATTATAAAAAAAAAATAACGACTATAGGGAATAATCAGATCAGCTTCGTCATAACAATGTGGATTTAATAAACGTAACACACAGAATCTAACACATAATGAACTTGCCCAACTTTATTACTTAAGCCATACCTATCTTAACCAGGTACCTTGTACTTATATTTTTGATTAATATACTTATATTAATAGTGTATAATACAGTAATGTATAATAAACTTCAATTACATGCAGAATTGCACCCAACAATATCACTTTTGCCAATTTTACATGTTCACAGGTTCAATGTCATCTTTACTCACTTTCTAACCTAACCTAACATAAGTGGTCACTTGGGGTTATGCTGCAATTTTTTTAAACAGAGTTTTCAACATCTAAATCCTTTTTTTCTTATTTAGAATGTATTTTTTAGTAACATATGTAAAAACCAAAAAAAAAAATCACTGTTGACATCAAAATACTACATTCAGCATTAATTTGAAAATTTGAATTTTTAGTGAAATTGCATATTTTTTTGTTTCAGTTCACTTTCTCATTCTCCAATGAATATTTTTTTACAATAATAACTTCCGAATAATCAATATTACCATTAATACTACACTGAGAACAATAGTTTGTAATTTATTTATGGTAAACAACTAAAAACTCTTTTACACTATAATTGTATGTCAAAATTAATGCCAGCAACTGTCTATTCAGAATCTGCCTGAATTCTAGGTTTTATGTTAAAATAGAAAGTAATGCAAATCAATTTTAATAGAAATTAAAGATTTCAACATTTATTTAAATTACATTTTATTTAGATTTTCTTATATTATGACATTTTTGCCTTGCAGTATAGTTATTATACAAAAGGATATTTATTAGAAAATGTTAGTTGTTACTTACATTTAAACTTTGACAATATTTTGTGAAAAACTGTCTTGCATATAAATATCACAAACATGTTACTTGACGTTACAATTTTAAGCTATTATTTTTAAAAAATGTTTTAAAAATCAAACCTACTCTATGAAAATTTAAAAAATTCAAATAATATGGCCAACTTATTAAAGAAATTACTTGATTTATGAATAAGATGTTATGATTAAATATAAACATAAGTTCAAATAAATACCAACAAAGGAGATATTTTTTACTTGAGGAATGTCATTTTAAAAGAGTAATACATATATATATATTTGTGTGTGTGTATAAATAATAATAGCTAGCCAGCTTATATTACAAAATCATTAGCTTAGCTCATATCAATTATGGTTTATACAATTCTTTCAGAAAGTTTCAAAGTACAGTTATGAAATGAAAAAGATAAATTATTGTAATTTTACTTGCATACAAATTAAATTGAATTTATAATGTAATTAGCTGTACTGATACTTAAACCTAAAGAACATTTCATGTTTAAATACAAATTTAACTTTCAAGGGTATTAAAAACTTTGCACTAAATACAATTTAATTGTCAACTGATATCCTTATGGTTCTGTAACACTATTAAACTACTGTGTTGTTTCTTCGAATTTAACTGCCTAATATAACTTGAACTGAAAACAAATTTCCCTGACTACTTTCAATGAATGTGTGTATGTGTGCTATTGTTAGGAAACTGTTTTTTACCATAATTAAAGAGTAGGTAGTTTTTGACAATCTTCAAATAAAGCTCTTCCAATTAAATTTTAAAAAAACATTCATTATAGGATTAAGTGTTTAGTAAAAATAAACCTGCTTGCCACACTGTCTAATATGTAAAATGCTCTAGGATTTTACAGAGCTACAGAACATTAACTAAATGTTTAGTTGTTTGATCCGTTATGGGATATTTAAATTGATTTATAAACCACTTTTACAAGGAAGAAATGTAGGAGCTATAATGGGTCATTTGATGTTTGGTTTTCATTCAATTTAAAATAATTCTTTCTACAAATTCATTATAAAATAATAGTAAATTATATTTATGTATAATAGTGATACAATCCTTAAATATATTCTTCCATACCTAGACTCCATATGCCTAATAAGCGAGATGCAACCATCCTTAGTATTGAAAAAAGAATAGTTTTAATAAGTAAACACTCCTTGTCACATCATGTTCTAAATATTGTTAATATATTATTTCTAATTTAGGTTTATATTACTGTAACTTGAATATTTTAAACTACTGGACAAAAAATTAGGAAAATTAAATCAATTGTATTGGATTTGGTTTTACATTGGAGTTTTTTATACAATTAAAATCTTAACATAAATAATTATGAAACAAAAGTTCTGGCACTTTAAGCATTACAACTTACCAAAATTCTAAATTCAATTCAATGTTACTTTAAGGCAATAGTCAATTATTTATGTAATCATCTTTAAAACTAAAATTTAAAAAATCTGTAACTTTAATAAGCAATGACAATAAAAGGAAAAGATGAATTGTGATTATTTCTACAGTGATATAAACAATTAATTTATTTAATAAAACATGGTTTTAAATAGATGTTCATCTACAATAAGCATACCTTATATATATATATATATATATATATATATATATATATATATATATATATATATACATATACATTTTTTGTAGCTCAAATTATAGACAAGTTTGATTTTTACTCCCAAAATATAACATAAATCTATTTTGGTGACAATAACGTTTTATTTTTTATAAAGTTGCTTAACATATTTTACCCAGAAAAACAATAGGCTATGAAATTCTGTAAAAAAAACGATAAAAATTGACTACATACAATTTTATTTATAATGTGGTTATAAATTTAGAATATTTATTTTCACAAATTTTAAAGCAAAATAGTTATAAAAAATGATGAGTCAGATAACCTTGCTTATGATATAGGTTCAATATTTATAAATGGTGAAAACATAATTTCAGGTGAAAGCAAAATGCACTTTAATCAACAATATTGACTCTTTCTTCAAGTAAATGAATTTATAAAACAAGTAATTAAAATTTTATGTTTATAACAAATTTGAAAAAATTTTTAATCCATTATTAGGAGATTTTAAACATCATTAAAAAAATTGTACTAAAAAACGTTTTTAAAAATCAGACTTTAAATATACCAAGATGTCTGTCTTCTCTGCCATATAATATACGAACCTGGTCACATATTTCAAGAGAAATTACGATTGAGATATAATACAACGTTTCATAAAACAGAAAAAACTACAATAACTTTATTAAAGTTATTTCTACAACTTTAACGAAAGAAGAAAAGAAATTCATTTCAATTTGTAGGTTAGCTTCTGTTTTAAAGAGATCGACCTAATCAAAATCAACCGATGAAATCGGTAGAGTAAAAACTCAATCATTAAAACTATTAATGAAACGAAAAACTTAAGTTAAAAGAAAAGTAAGAATATAAACAAAACAGACAGTAATATACTAACAAATCTTGAATGTTATTGTTTGACTTTGAATCCGTTGTAAATGACAGCAAAATGGTGGGAATCTAGGATACGTGTTTCTTCAAAAATAGTTCAACTTAAGAAACTGTAAACATGAAAATAACAAGCTATCTAAGAAATATCAAATATTTCTGGACCTTAAAGTATATATACTTGTACTTTCACGTCAAACAGGTGATAAATACCAAACAATATTTGAATAATTGTTTTGTTTTCTTACCTAGAAATGTCAGCAGACGAAAAGACTTCTTTTCCAAACATAAACATTCCCATGCGAATTAAAAATTAAAGATGCAACCACAAAGTTTATTATATTACGGATAAACAACAACGTTCTTATTTGTTTAAATAGTTTAAATTAGGAATGTTATCACATATTCACAAAATACTTCTTAAAATATATTCCCTCTATATCCGAACCATAACCTAAGATGGCGGCCATTTCATAGAATACAAAAACAAAGGTTCACGTTAGTTATAGCACGTATTCTTGTAGTCTCGAACCCAAAACAACTTCCGTCATAAATAGAATAATTTCAGGAATTTTTGCTTTTGGATGAATTACTATATGTTCAACATATAATTTAATTAAATATAATATTATGCAATTGTACTCATGTTTTTAAAAAATTGATGAATACAATTAAATAATTTAATGCTTCTAAGTTGTCTATTTGCTGCTTTATCCACATTTCAAGTATATATATTTTTATCTATTCATGTATATACATATATATTTTCACATACACGAACACACACTCACACAGACACTATATGTAATATATATATATATATATAATACATATAATAATCACATTATACAGTATATAAGGTATTACTGTATACATGGCATAAAACGTATACCCCATTTAATATACTGTATATACTGAAGTAAAGAAAGTACGTGTGTGTACGTTTATATGTATGTTTATATATATAAACAACTTTGGAATGCTTAAAAATATAAATCAAATTTTGCAAATTATTGGAATAATAATAAGCACCAATTTCCAAATATTTAAAATATGAAACTTATAAAAGAAATTAATAAAGGATTCAGAATGAATATATATATATATATATATATATATGAAGCATTCGAAATATATAAATACAGTAATAATAACAAATTAATAAAAGAACAAATACAAATACATTCTATATTTGATATATATATTCAATGTCTATAATGTTATAGCAACAAAATAAACTTGGCAATTTGTATAAATTTACCAACAATTCTATTTCTAATTTAACATATATTTTATATATTGCATTATTGTATTATTCATTCCGGATGATGCTGATACTGTTTACCAACCAAAAGCTTTGAATATAATTATAAAATAAGTCTCGTATTTGAATAGCCTGAGTTATTTTTATATATATATTAGAGAGTTTCTTTTACAGGTATGTTTGTATACATATTTTTTTATATCTAATGATATTAATTTTGAGTTTTCATCAAATTTGATTAAATTTAGTTTTTCAATAAGATCAATAGAATTAATTATAGTATGATTATTATTTAGTTTTATTTTTATCTTTCAGAATATTGACCATATTTTTTTATATTATGTAAGATGGGGCATTTATAAAATTTATTAACAGTCTTACTGGTTTATCTTTTTTACGTAATTTAAAAAGTCAATTAAATATTGGAATGTTCGGATTATCATTTATATAGTTGCTAATATTATTTTTATTGAATAATTTATATGAAGATTCTATAATGTTTTTCATTTTATTATATATATATATATATATATAAATAATTTTATTATATATATTATATATATATATATATATATATATATATATATATAACGGTTATTGGTTTAGATATGTAGATGATGGATTGTATGTATCTAATAATAATGGTATAAACTTAATAACTATTTTAGATAAAATAAATATGATAAATAAAAATATTAAATTTACTTATGAAATGGAGGAAAATAATAAGATCAACTTTCTAGATATAACAATTATAAGACATATTAATGAATTTGAATTTAACATATATCGTAAACCGACACAAACTAACCAAATTATACCTAATAATTCTAACCATCCGTATAATAAAAAAATGGCTGCATTATACAATTTATTATATAGATTACATAAAATACCTGTGAATAATGAAAACAAGATAAGAGAGAAAAACATTATCTATCAAATTGCAATTGAGAATGGTTATAAAAAGAAAACTGTTGATAAACTTAATTATAATATTTTAAAGAAACAAAATAATAATCTAATTTACAAAAATAATGATGAAAATGTCATATGGACTTCATTTACATTTTTTGGTAATGAAGTAAAAAATATCACAAAATTGTTTAAAGGTAGCAACATAAAATTCGCTTATAATACTAATAATAAATTAATAAATTTAATGAATAATATTAATATTATTAATATGCATGAAAAAAACGGTGTATATAAATTAGAATGTGATTATTGTAATAAAGTTTATATAGGACAAACTAAGAAAAAACTTAAAGATAGATATAAAGAACATTTTAATGTTTATAAAAAGCCAGAAATTTATAAATCAAATTTTGCTAGTCATTGTATTAATAATAATCACTTATTTCCTAATATAGATAATATGATACTTATAAAAGAAATTAACAAAGGCCTGAGAATGAATATTTATGAAGCTTTAGAAATACACAAATATAATACTAATAATGAGTTGATAAATGAACAAATACAAGTAAAATCTAAATTCGATAATATATTCAGTGTTTGTAATGTTAGGGCAGCAAAATAAAAAAATTTTAACAACATTGTAATTGATTTGGCATAACTAATTATTGATCTAATTTGCACATATGTTAATTTTAATTGTTTAATATTCCTGATGATGTTGGTACTGTTAGCCAACTAAAAGCTTTGAATTGTAAATTCAAATATAATTCTTGTATTTGTATATTGACTTTCGTTCTTTATTAATACACAAGAAAACATATTGCGATATTTATATCTATAACCTTACAGGGTTGTATTTTGTGTGAATTAGAAGTGAATGTATTTTTTGAGGTTAAGTTCCATATCTGTTTATTTTTTATAAGTTGTTTACATTTTTTGATATTTTACTATATTACAATTTAATATATTTATTATATTATTATTATTTCATAGTATTGTAATAATTTTTTATATATATTAACATGATATCAGTTAATAATTGTAATGCTGCCTTAACAAAGGACTTAAATTTATTTGAAAAACGGAAAATTCAGTTAATGAATACAAATTGTAACATATATTTTAATAAACAATGTATTATAAACAATATTATTCCAAAATATGCAAAAATTACAATAAAAAACAAAAGTGATGCTGCCAAAAAAACTTGTAAACAAGCAGAGAAATTATGGGTTAAAAATGAAATAAGAAATTTATATGAAAAACAAAACATTTTAACTACTGAAATATATAAATTACATTTAAAATTAGCTTCTACAATGAATAGTATAAAATGGGATGAAAAATACAATAAAATTAACTTCATGATAGATAAAATTAGAGATATAAAAATAAATAATATATCAAAAAAACTAAATAATTTAAAACTTGAAAAACAAATGAAAATAATACCTGAAGTTAAATATCATAGCTTTCACCCTAATGTTGTTAATTTATCTAATACTAAATTTAATAATTGCGAAATAAAACTACTTGAAAATAATAAAATCAATATAAAAAGAAACATAAATAAAGATATTGATAATATAATAATAGATACAGAAATAGCCATTAGTAAATTAAATGAAAATATACAAGATAGTACCAGAATCGAAGCAGCTCATGAAATAAAAAAAAATAATTAAAACTAATAAAATTAATAAAACCCATAGACAAACATATTTAGGAATTAAAGATTTAAAAAATAAACTACAAAATAACAATCTAATTACAGTAAAAGCTGATAAAAGTAACGCTGTTGTAATTATTGATAAGGACGAACACATAAATAAAACAGAAAAATATATAAATGAAAATCAATTTAGTGAAATATATAAGGATCCTACAAAAAAATATCAAAATGAAATAAAAAATTTAATAAAATCTTCTTATAAATTATTTAATAAATATAATATTAGTAATTATATGAACGATAATCCAAAAATACCAATAATGAATGGACTTATTAAATTACACAAAATTGAGAAACCAATTAGACCATTAGTAAATTTTATGAATGCCCCTTCTTATAAAATATCTAAAATCATAACATCTATTCTTAAAGATAAAATGAAACTAAATAATAATCATACCATAAGTAATTCTATTAACCTCATTGATAAATTAAAAATAATTAATATTGATAATAAAACAAAATTAATATCATTAGATATAAAAAATATGTACACAAATATTCCTATAAAAGAGACTCTCAATATTATAAAATCTAGATTAGAGCAAAATGAAAAAGATAGAAAATTAATATTAGAAATTATAAATACATTAAAAATAATATTAAATCAAAATTATTTTGCATATAATAATAAAATTTACAAACAGGAAGATGGTCTTGCCATGGGTTCTCCCTTATCGAATATAATATCTGAAATATTTTTACAATATATAGATGATAAAATAAATAAAATTATACAGACATTTGATAAAAACGGTTATTGGTTTAGATATGTAGATGATGGATTGTATGTATCTAATAATAATGGTATAAACTTAATAACTATTTTAGATAAAATAAATATGATAAATAAAAATATTAAATTTACTTATGAAATGGAGGAAAATAATAAGATCAACTTTCTAGATATAACAATTATAAGACATATTAATGAATTTGAATTTAACATATATCGTAAACCGACACAAACTAACCAAATTATACCTAATAATTCTAACC
>JBAIZL010000005.1:17359583-17432083 GCA_036971475.1 Prosapia bicincta
AAGAGCTGCTGAATTCACCTAACCAAAGCTGACAACTAATTGATGACCTTATAGAAATGCATGAGCAAAAGCAAGATCAAAATATGCAGATTCTTTAGACCCAGTTGAAGTAGAAGGTGAAATTGACTGTTAGAAACTTGACAGAAGGCCTTAGTTTAATTGAGTAAGGCTTATAAATTTTGAAAAACATAGACTCCAACAATGAATGTATTTCTGCCACAAAATAAAAAAATAGTGTTACAAGGAAATTGTGCGTGAGAAGAAAAAATCTTCAATTTGTCATATTAATTTATTAGATGTTATGAAATCTTCTATGTCAAAATAACTTCTTTTAACTTATTTCTTTGCTATATGTATGTATATAAAACAAATGTTTGTTGTATTATGTATTTAAGATTTTAATACGTGTACATTTTTCTTCTAAATTATTAGTTTATTTAGTCTTTGGTTCCAATTAAAAATGATTTCTATGTGATTGTATGTAAAATTATACCCCAACTTACGCAAATTCTACTTACACGGTTATCGCTCGGTCCCACTTGTGTAAGAGTGTCCATTAAAAAATTTCCTAATGCTTAAACATTAAACGTTTTACTACTGAACAAAAAATCTACATGAAATTCATATTAACCATTTTACATATGTGACAATTTGAAAATTAATTGTTTCTCTCAATTGTACTGTCAGATGATCCAAATTTTCCTCTAACTTAAGTTAAACCAATTTGTTAGGGACCATCAAGAGAAAGAAGACGGGTTTCAATAAGACATATCATAGCTTAAACTTGACAGCGGTCTCTAGATATTTTGAAAGATTTTTTTGAAAATAGAATCTGTTTTCTTTGTGAGGAGATGTTGCCTGGCCCTCATTGTCATTTACATGATCACCTTCTGATTATTTCCTTGGAGATGTTTAAAGATTAAGTGTACCAACACCATTAATAACTCTGCAAATTCTAAAAGAGGCAACTTTCTCTAAATGAAGTTTCTTGATGTAATCATCTTGAATTCACTGATTAAACTAAATTTAAACTACTTAACTAAGGGAATACATAATTGCTTACTTGTTGACGCGTTTCAAAACGTTCGTTCCTTTTACGAAGCTAACCCTCTACTTAGGAGGAGTAGAGGGTTAGCTTCGTAAAAGGAATGAACGTTTTGAAACACGTCAGCAAGTAAGCAATTACGTATTCACTTGGTTAAGTAGTTTAAATTTAGTTTCTTTAAATATTATGAAGGAGGTAAAAGTTTGTCACATATTAATACAGTTCACCATCTTACCGAAATACGCTACACTTAGTGTAATCAAAAATGTTTCATCTCAGTACATTTTTCATAATTTTATTTATTTTATAAGTTCAGGGAATTGTTAATAAAGTTCATTTATAAACATAGTAACTTGGTGCAACTTTAGTGTAATTTTTTAAAATAAATATGTAAAAAAACATTTTTCTGAAGATGATTGTTTTGTAATCGAAATGTATATTAGGGTTTAAATAAAAGTGATTATGGTTAAGAGGATTTATTTATATATAATTGAAAAAAAACAATCATATATTAATGTTTTGCCAATCATTAAAGAAATCAAAAGCTGTGTTTTATTAGTTCAGTTCTTACATTTCCTTAGTTCCTTTATTGCAGATGTTTTTCACTTCTCTGATTGTAATTTGTAGTCTAAGGCAGTATACTTGGATCAACATTTGTTATTCTTTATTCAAATGACTCTGCAGCCCTTTGATCTAATTATCCTATTCCTTCAATGTAATAGTTGGTGTTAAATCTCTTTTATGGCTTTTAGTAATTTCAAACTTTCATTTTTCTTTTGGTAGATCATTCCTCAATTTTTGCTTGATTTTTCTTGTATACAATCTTATATGAATTGTTTTTTATATTTAAGAAATGTTTTTGTTTGTTTCTATTTTCTTATCTTTCCTATTCATCCCACAAACATAGCCGTGTTTTTAGTTTTCACCTTTACTTCAAAGCTTCAGCTGTTACGAATACAGGTGTTTAAATGAGCTTAACATTATAAATCGGTAACTAAAGATATGTAGGCGAGACAAAGGCGTATTTTCAAAGAAATTTGAAGTATTAAGGATAAGAGAGTGTGATATGTTTTTACATCTGCTATTTTTTAAAACCTATGAGGGAAAGCATTTCAATAACTGATGCATTTCTAATAAAGAAACCAATAAAAAATCATTACACTGGTTCAAACTTTAAACATTGAATTCTGATTGGCATAAACATCTTAAGGGGAGGAAAAAGACGCTATGGAAGTTCAAGGGAAAACAATAGAAAGGGGACTAAGTTTTGAACATTGAAAGGGGACAGATGTAATATAGAGGGCTGGAGGGAGGAATAAGTTGGTTATCACAATAGTATTTGGTTAGTGGAAAAGATTTTAAAAGTAATTGTGGTATAGGGAGATGGTCTTTTTATTAAATTATTCTGAAGAATTAAAGGGAATTTTGGAAAGTTGTAAGGAGGTAACTATGGGAACTATGAAGTAAAGTTCTTGTGTTAGGTCACTGTGGAGATGAGGTTGACAGGCAAAGCTGCAAGAGTAATTGCACTGTGATCAAGGTCAAAGATTAAAAAAACAGATTTCTTAAAAGTACATTTATTTATCATAAAAAAGAGATACATTAATTTTAAGTTTGTAAACATAGTCTCTTGTATGTTCTACTTATTTCCCCCAGAGTTTTAGGTGCTATTTTCCAAATAACTTTAAATGGTTATCAAATTATGTTTGTAATTCTAGATGTATTCAAAATTTTGCTGAATTCTTCTTTCAATACAAAAAAAATCACATGGTGACAAATATCACCCATAGAAAGGATTTATTCCAGTTTATTGTTCTTAAAACTGTTGCATATGGTCTAGCAATGCCATAGAGTTGGAAGACCTTACCTTACCCACAACCTACAATTTTTTATTCCTGAGTATAATTCCCCTATGTCACAGTGTACCTAAAAAATCTTTTTTTCTGCCTGAACCAAATCAGGAGGCTCTTACCAATTTGAAATCTCACCTTCTCTTTCTCCAACAGCAGAACCAATTATACAAAAATATATTTTTTGAAATATTTCTGTGATGAGAGTATAAAAGTATTGCTAAAAACATATCTCTGAAGTCGTTTTATGAACACTCGAGTACTAACCATATTTGAGGTCATAAAATGGCTTTTGGATATTGTCATCAATAAAATGATCTTAGATATCAACCATGACTATTGATTCTATTTTTCACTCTTAAACTTGGTAGCAAAAACACACACATGAATCTAAAAAATACTACAGTTCACAAACTCTATATTCAGCTGATTCAAAATTTCCGATTTTTTTATTACTTTCTTCTTGTTAATAACCTAACTATAAAGTACTGAATGAGGCTTGCAATAGTTTATGGCAGAATGAAACTCTTCGCTTTGGAACCATTGTACTGAGTAGATGTTTAATGAAACATCTTACCAAATGATTTCACTCACTCCTAACTTCAATGCTCCAATTTTATTGTATGCTCACGATTGCCTAAGTTGCTGAACAGATGAAATGTGCTGTTATTCTACTTCCTTTACATATATTTTTAGAATATAGTACTTTTATTACACACGTATTTTATCTTAATTTATATACAGCTAAAAATGAAACCTTTTATATATGTTGGCTTTTTAAATCAGATTATTTTCAATGGGTTAAAGAGGTAAATGAAATCCAAAATATGCAAACAAAATAAAGTTATTAATTTTATTCCGGTTTTGTGCTATAATCTGAGACTAGGGCAACTCTTGCATTTTTTTGAAGCTGGAAAAAATACCACTTGTGCTTAGGGTGAAAAGAAGCTAATTTAAATATCACAATATAGTGGCAAAACTAGGGCATGTATCAGCTTCGTTTTAACGCAGCTCCTAGCATTCAAGAAAAACGTAGCCATATAACCATATCTGAAATAATCCTACTGCACTGCACACACTGGAGAGATAATTTTGAGTTCTGCAGGAAGACAACGTAAGCAGCATCAACTGATGCTGAAAATGGACCAACCAGTGTCAGACCTTTCTCATCTGATATTGGCATGGAAACTCACTGAATATAGCCACAACCTTCCCTCGCAGTCTAGTAAATGTAGTGCCTTTTCATGCAGGGTGTCTAGCTTCAAAATACACAAGTTTGACCGTAACCTGAGCCAATTAACCTTAGTTCTGAGGCAATTTACTTGTAATTTCTGCTATCTAACATGTTTCAAATATCCCCATATTTGCTTAAATAATAAAGTTTAAAATTGGGACAGTTTTAAATTACTCGTGTCTTATTCATTACAAATGATCAAGAGGTATAGTACAATTATGCATACAAAGCAAATTTAAACCATATCACTTCAATATAAAAAAAGGTGAGAAATCTCAAGAGTTGAAAATTGGATATATCTATCATAATGGCATTTAAATAACATAAGTGCTACACTCTGTTTTTCAACTGCTTTGAGCATGACTCTAAAAGATCGCACGAGATTTCTCCTAGACTACTACATCTTAAAGAACATATTCAGCATGTTGTACACATCAACAGCTGCTGCATCCGATATGTCTACATATGTGTAGACATCAGGATTGTCTAGTTTCAAGATGGTTTGCTATAACATACTGAAGCTAATTTATCATATATCAACGTCTCATGCAAGTCAGTTTTTTGACAGGCCTTATCAGCCAGCAGAGAAGGAGGGCGTTTGGTGGTTCCTGAGGTTTTGCAGCATCTGTCACGCGACACTGGCTACAGGTAGGATTTTAAGGATCAGGGCTTTTGGTTAGGGCTGAGTCTGAGGAGGGGTTTCTGCATGGCAGGACGTTTTATTGGGTGGAAGTGAATATAGTTTATATGCTGGGAGACAACGTTTATTTATTAAATTTGGGACTGGCTGAGTGACATTTTTTGTTGTTGTTTTTTTTTTTGACATATTCTCATTTTTGCACATGCTATAAACATGTGTGTAATATGGATGTTGTGGCATAAGAGTGTAGTAATGTGTAATAATTGCTTAGGTAGAATGGAGTGAAAGGAAAGATAGGAGGGGGCATGAAAAATAGGTTATGGGGTGTCCAGGAGGAATTTGCGACTAGGGTGGAAGATGGTAGGGTGTCCAGACATATCGCTGATGTTCTGGATGTGAGGGTATTTGGAGCTTTCAAAGAGTTTTGCAGAAAAAAAACTTGTGAAGTCGGACAGGGTCGGAGCATGAAATGATTGACGGATATTGGAGTTGGAGAGAAAGAGGGAGGAGTTTGAGATGAACCTCAGCAATCGTGCCTGGATGGCTTCGAGATGTTTCTTGGATGTTTTGGTGCAGAGCAGCCACCAGACTGGTGTGGAGTAGGTGATGATAGGACGAATAAGTATGAGGTATTTGACTTTTAAAGTTAGAGGACTGGGGTGGGACAGGAGGGGGAATAGCTTAAAGGGGATAGCTATCCCTTTGGAAAGGATGGAGTTGACGTGAGGTAAGAAGGAAAGGCACTTGTCAAGGACGACACCAAGGTACTTAACTGAGGTCCTCCATTAAATAGATCCCTCATCAAGAGCGATGGCTCCGGTCTGCGGCCGATATTTTCTAGTGAAGCATATCACTTCTGACTTTCCAGCGTTGACAGCTGTTCTCCATTTACGAAGCCATGGGAATAGAGTGTCTAATTGCTTGTGGATGGTTCTGCAGGCTTTAGGAATGCTCCAGGAGCTGCAAAAGTACAAGGACAGGGATACGCTTGGAAGGAGTGGAATGTCGTATCCCCAGCAGAGATCGGCCTGGAGGAGAACATCTATGACAGGTCTTATCATGTTTGCAGGAAAGTATTTATACTGACCCTCTAACTCCTGTCTCGGCTACTGTAATCTCTCAAGGCCAAGACTCAAGGCAGCACTATGCTAATTATAATCTCTCAATATTTCACACTACGCTGTGAGCTATACTGATATTAATTGGCTTGTTAATGATATGTCCTTGATGTGGAGACAAGTTTCATACACAAAGTATGCTACCAAGGGTTTGTAAAAGGATAAAACAAAATATTCTGAGACATTAAAATTGTTTCTAAATAAAAATATTAGTTGATGTATTTTATTTTATATAGATAGCTAAAACAAATTGCTGTTTCAAAATTACTGTTAATATTTTTAAATTAAGTAAATTTTCATTATTGTTTGAAGATAGATGTATAAACAAATACTTTTCTCCATTATTGTTTTCTAATTTTTAAAACAAGGTTATTTTAGAGTTTTCACAGTAAGAATGCTAATAAAATATAATTATAAAAAATAATTTGTTAATTATCTTTTTTAAACCAATTATTCTCAGCAATTTCTAGAAAAATTAAAAATTTACATCTATCAATAACTTCTAAGTGTTTATGACTTTCATAAATAATAATTTATATTAAGCAACAGAACAAATTAAATTAATTATTTCCTTATATATAATTAGAATGTGTTCTTTAGTTTTTTAAATCATTTATTTAGAAGGCACTTGCAAGTTAAGCAATTATTTCAAAACATAAAATGATTGAATAACATAAAACTCAAAACATTTTCAAACATACAACTTTTATATGTTTGAATAAAAAAAAATATATATATTTCTTTACAACTATATTGGAAGAAATACTGATTTATCAGTAGTATAATAAAAGGAATTTTATCAGTCTCTGTAAGCAAAAATAGTTAATTGTCAAAATACAATAAAATAGCACACAATAAATAAAAAAATGTACAAATAAATGCAAAAAAAGATGTTTAAAAAACATTCAACTGAAATTACTATAGCCTACATATAATTATTACAGTTATTTAAAGGCATATTTATGGACAAATATATATTTGTACAAATATATTTTTGAACAAATATTTTTTTAATAATTTTTTATTACGAAATTCAAAATTTTTAAAATATTTATATCTTCAAAATATTTTTAAAATTTTGCTTGTACTTTATAAATTATGTAAAAATAGATTTGTTTTTTTTTTTAATAGAAAATACTTTATACTCTAAGGAATCACAAAACATGATATTGGTCCTGGTGCATGTGCACTTATTTACAATATTTTTTCCTAGTGACAATTTATACATTGAAGAAAGTATATATATAATTCCCTGTGAATAAATTTATGATACAAATTTCAATTATTTACAGTAAATTAAGTAAGTATGTCACAGATATTGGCAATAATGAGTATGAATGTGTGTTCTAAGCAATAATTAATTGCACATTCCCATTTATAAAATGTTCAGTACTATATACTTGTTTAATCTTTAAAACACTTCTTGCTTGATCCTCCCAGCTCTAGCATCTGTAATAACACCCCACAGTTCAATAATAAAATCATCGGTAAATCCAAACTCTTCTAAATCTGAGTTATCAATTGCTTCTGCAAAGTCCATGCTGTTCGTCTTTCCTTCTGCATGTTCCCAAATTTGAGTTGCTGTAAAGACAAACAATATTTCTTAGTATTATAAGCAATAATAGTCTAAATATTCTTATAAATAAATTATCCATAAGTTTGCCGAGTATGTGACTTTCACTTAAACAACACAAACCCTTGTTTTGTTTTCTACATCTCCATGAAAACCAATGTGCAATTATGTATGTATTCATTCTTGCCTAAAACAAAACAAAAACGAGCCTTTCAGTTACCCTTAGTTACCAGTTCACGTGACCATACTGGCAGCATATAATTATAGTGCTGGAATTAATTTTGTATGGTTTTCTGTTATTTTCATGATTCTGAACTAAAATGGATCATATCACTTAGAAAAAAACACTACCTCCTGGTATATTTCAGCAGATGTGTTACACAATAAATCAGTGCTTTGAGTCACAGACAAAGATGTATTATTGTGAGTCTGTAGTGTTTTGTTGTTATGAGATACATTGTTGTTCAAAGAGTGGTTGTTAATTATGTGTTCAAATATAGCGTTTTACTGTGAGTGTATTTAAGAATGTGTTGTGGTTGGTTTTAATGGTGTTTTAAAGTTTTCTGTTGTGTTCAGTCTATTGCTTTTTTTTAATAAAATGTAGAACTTTTAGATTTGTCTCAATGTTATTATATATGTATAGCAAAATTTGCTTTGCTTTGTTTTTTATGTATTCTTTGTACTAATCTAGTGTGTAAGCATCTAGTGCTGGAAAATATCAGTAAGTATTGGTTTTTTGCCAAGGGAAATCAATAAGTATACCCAACAATAGTTTTTTAGAGAACTCAGTTTCTGTTAACAGTATGTGAAATATTTCTTTATATTATACTACTTCTTTGTTTAATATCAATTTAAACAACATTAAAAGACAATTCATTAGAAATTATTTGTGTTCAAGAATAAGGTTTAACACAGCCTAAGTTTATAGGCTTCTTGTGTAATAATAGTTACCTAGTTCAGTATCATTAATACCCATGAAACCTTCTAGTAGCTGGTTAATGTTGTCAACTCCTACCTGCATCATTGAACTTGGCTGAAACAAAATATAATGCAGGTATTACATTAATTATAGTTTAATCAATTAATGAATTGTTACATTTGTTTGTGCCCTTGATTGCCACTACTATTTTTGTCCACAATCGAAATTGGCCAGTTACAAATAGTTAATATTCTATTCTGTATACAGTTACGTTGAAATGAAAATATTCATATTTGTTGATTCCATCTTCACCTGAGCTACTAGTTTTCACTAAACACTGTAAATATTTATAAACTTGCCTATAATAGCACTTACTTATATTTGTTAAGAACAGCCGTTTCTTAAATTTTACAGCTATGTTCATTTATTTTTCCATTTTAAAAACAGTTTTTCAAATTTGAACATTATTCTTAATTCATAAGAAATTAAAAATCTCTCATATTAGTCGAAATTCGTAAAAAAGTAGGCCTAAGTAGACACGGTTTTTATTTATCATTGATTATTTTAAATAAATGTTTACAACGAAGCTACATATTCATATCAAGTAGGCTGAGTCTGTTGGAATATATTACCTCACGGATATTTCTCTGAAGAGACATAACTGTAAATTTATGCCTCAACCATCGGCCAATAATTGTGTAAAATTATAAATTACCTTATATACGGTATTTACAAGTTAAGTCCTTGATGAATCATTTCAGTATGTAGTATAAAAGGAGACTGTTAATGCAGTATAACATTTTATCTTTTGGTTTTGGATTAGGTTGCCAAAATTAAGGTTTATTTAGAAAAAGTTTTAATTTTACTAAACACTTGTAAATATTTACAAACTTGCCTATAGTAACACTTACTTATATTTGTTAACAACGGCCGTTTCAGGAGATGTGTCCCATTGTCAACTCAGACCGTAACTTACGGAGTTATGGTCTGAGTTGACAATGGGACACATCTCCCGAAACGGCCGTCCACAACAATATAAGTAAATGCTACTATAGGTAAGTTTATAAATATTTACAAGTGTTTAGTGAATATATTCATAATTAATTTTATAAAATATTTTATTCTAAATGCAGAAAATCAAGGATGTATTGATAGAGTAAAATATACCTATACATATCATGTCAGCAAGAAGTGGAATTAAAGTTGTAGAGCCATTGTTTGATGGAAAAAGTATAAAATCAAAGTAATTAAGTTACTGACAATTTTTGAATTTGTTGTTTATCTTAATCAGTGGATCTTTCAACTTATAACCTTGTAATGTTTTTGACAGCCCAGTTTTTAAGTCCTTTTAAAAAAAAACTGATTATAATATAAATATTATTTTCATGTATATTGTATTATTTTACAGCTTCAACACACGTTATAAATTTGTTAAATATAAAAAAAGATATGTTTAGTCCACAAATGTTGAAATAAAGTAATATTTGTAGATTTTCTTTACAATATATATATATTTTACAATTCTTACTCTTCAAAGTGCCATAAATGTACAAATGTTTGACATGTTGGGTCAGAAGAGTGTATTTTTGAAAGAATTAAAAATTGCTGTACTGTTACAGATAACGAATGTTTGAAAAGAGAAAGTTTATAAAAAAACTCCAGTTAGGGAATAGAATGTAGACAAAGTGTCTTGCTGTAATCATCTTGAATTCACTGATTAAACTTTAATTAAATAATACTTAACTAAGTGAATACGTAAGGGCTTAGTTGCTGGACACGTTTCAAAATGTATTCAAAGAATGTAGACATTCTAGTCATTCTATTTTGTTCTTTCCTTATTGGCTGAATTGGCAAGGAAAGAGAGTGGATATATAAGTTGAAATCAAGGAAAGAACAAATCAGGAAAGTCTAATTTTAGAATGAATGATTGGTGTCAATAAATAGGTTTAATTGAAGAAGACAAGAGAAACAATGTATGCATTTTTGAAATCAGAGAATATAAAAGTAAGTGAACTAAAGTTGTTACATGTTTTTGAAAATAAAGAATGTTGAGTTAATGAAGTGATTGGATAACAATAAAGCTTTACACTTTAACTTGGCAAAAAAACCACTACTGCAGACACGTTTCTCACTAGGTTAGCCCATTATTCAATGCTGCGAGTCTGTGGTTTATTGTTGTTCTGTAGTGTATTATTGTTCACAGTTGTGTCGGGACTCATAGCATTGAACAATGGGCTGACCTAGTGTGAGACGAGTCTGCTGAAAAATATCAGTAAGTAGTGGGTTTCATTGCCAAGTTGATACCAAAAGTGTAATTTATATGAAAAAACCTTAACATGTACAACAAAAAAGCTGCAAGAAATATAAAGAGAAAAAACTCAATTCTTAAACTAAACTTAAAACTTATATAAGTGAATGCATGTTGATGAGTCTGATCAATGGATATGAGTTTATGGTTTTATTTCTTTTACAAATGATATTTTGGTAAAAATGTAGTCTTAATGGCTTTGGTTATTTTTATTATTTTTTAATAATTACTCGTTTTAATGTGTAGAATACCAACTTTTTTTCTGCAGATAATATGGAAAGTTACTTTTTTTTACATTTTAAATGTTAGCCTGTAATGGCATGTATAGTGTAAACAAGTCTTATTGACATTGGTTTTTGTGTTTGAATTACTTGTTTTAATGTGTAGAACCAGAATATTTATTTTTTTTGCACATTTTAAATGTTAGTTTGTAATAGTATGTATAGAGTAAACCGGCCGCACAGTAGCTAGAGCGTACTGCATTATGTCAAAGTCGATTTATTTTAATAACTAAACTTAAAATGTAAATATTTAACTTTTGGTTATAATTTTATACAACATTACTATATACCTACATAAAAATATACCTACAAAGTATCCAGTCAGGATAGATTTGGTTGTAATTTCCTGTATCGGTAATAAGTCTAAATATTTACCAAAATTACAAACAAATCCATCCTGACTGGATACTTCATAGGTTTTTCAATACAGGTATATTTTAATATAGGAATATAGTAATGTTGTATAAAATTACTGCCAAATCTAGACGTTGTGCCATTTTTTAAAAATTTTTTATTAACTTAGGAGCGGGTTTAAACTGCCCGAAGCACTGCTACCTTAAGGTATATTGTACTTACCTCCCTGATCTAGTCAAATAGCCCCTTTCCTCTTACCAGGTTTAGGAGTTTCCTGACTAGTGTTTTACCTTCAGCATCCACCAGAGCTGTACTATTACCAAAGAGGTTGAAGCGCCTCTCGGCCAGTGCTTCACATCTATAAATAATGTGTGTGGCAGTCTCCAGTTCTTGCCTGCATAATCTGCACACTGGTTCATCTTTGTAGATACTCATTTTATGCAGATGTTTCCTTAGTCCACCGTGTCCCGTGAGTAGACCTGTGGCTATCCTCAGTTCCTGCCTAGACAGATAGATGAGACCCTTCTGCAGCCCCAAGGGAGGTTTCCTAAGGGTTAGCTTACTGTGTCTCATCCCTTCAGCCCTGATCCAGTACTCACAGCGTCTTTCAGCCATCCACCTTCACACTGTCATCTTGACCATGGATTTGGAAATACCTACCGCAGGCTCCGGTCCAATCAGGGGAGTCGAAGACCCCTCTCTGGGCAGCGCATCTGCAGCTTCATTTCCAAGTATTCCCCTATGCCCTGGCACCCAACCTATCTTGATTTGATTGTGCCTTGCCAGGGCTTGTAGGTTATTTAGGCACTCCCTGACTATGGCCGAGGTGACCACATGTCCGTTTAGTGCCTTAATTGCTGCCTGACTGTCGGAGAAAATAGCAATCCAGGTCCCGTGTGTTCCCCTTCTCGCTATCTCTCCCAGACAGGCATTTATAGCATATATTTCGGCCTGAAAGACAGAGGTATGCCTCCCCAAGGAAAAAAACTAGTTTTACCCTTGGGTTTTTACAATACACCCCCGCTCCAGTGCCGAAGTCAATCTTGGAGCCATCTGTGTACCAGATCTGAGCTCCCGATGTTAATGTCCCTGACCATTCCATCATGGTTTGGTGGACCTGGTCAGGTGCAAACGTTCGAGTAATGTGGTCGCTGCCCATTTCCAAGACGGGTTCTTTGACCATGGCAGAACTTAGTGCCATTACAATCAAAGGCCTACATGCCATTACAACATTTAAAATATGAAAAAAGTAACTTTTCTATATTTTAAGTTGGAAAAAAGTTGATATGTATTTGTGTTTTACACATTGAAACGAGTAATTAAAAAAAAAAAAAATTTTTTAAAACAGAAATTACTTGATTTATGAATAAGATGTTGTCATTAAATACCAACAAATAATTATATTATAATATTGAAATATATTATATTGATGTTATGTTATAATAAATTACCAACAAAGAAGATATTTTTGTCTTGTTTTACTGTAAAACTAGTAGCTCAAGTTATAAATGGAATCGAACAATGCACTGATGATCTTCATAAGTAAGATCATATATAGTTTAATACAATATTTAATCAAGTTCTATTAATTCGAAATGTACATACAGTTGATGTAAGAATTACTTATTTCAGTTCTGGTAAATCTCTAATGTTATTTGAAATTTTTTGGATTAGATAAGAGACTGACAGACTTCTCCTTGATAATAACCCAATCTCTATTCATGTTATAGACACACAGATGAAAAGAAACACACTAAAACATTTGCTACCTATATTTTTAGCACTATACCTTTGTCAATAAGAAGAAAGAAAAAGACTGATTTTTTCCAATTATGTATTTTATTTTGCTTCTCTTCGTCTGTGTGCCTATATCATAGATTAGATTATTACCAAGATAAGTCTATCAGTCTCCTATGTAATGAAAACTTCTGAATGTGTTGCTATTTTATACTCAATTATAATTTTATGTACAGAAGTACATATTAGTCTCTATAGGATTATAAGTGGTTTCTATATTGTTTAATTTTCCAATTTTAAGATTATGTTACTTCTAATTTTCAGTTATGATGTTTTTCATTGCGCCCTACAAAACACCTGTTATTAACTTTCAGGCGCGTATCCAATAGGGGGGGATGGGGCGATCGCCCCCCCAACCCTCAAGAACTTTGGGATAAAAATCGACAATATATTATTAAATTAGGACTTTCTATTAAATTAGACTTTTACTTAAGTTAATTTGTCTTTTACTATAAATAAAAAATAAAATTTTTGTTTTTAATTTGAAAATGTGAAACGTTCCCTCGGTAAACGTCTAAACGTTTTAACAACAGATAGCGCTAGTGAAGCTTAGTCTCGAACATATGATTTTCAATATGTAATTTCGCAAGCGTAATATTCGCAGTTGACTCCGGAATTGTTCGTGTTGGAAGAATAACTACTTATATTAATTAATAAATCATTTTTATAATAATAGCTTATTATGAAATTAATAATATTCTCTAGCCATAAGTGTTATCGAAACTGGAATAATTATTTATTAAAAAATCTAATTTGCTACGAATCTTTATCACGTTACCGATTTCTAATGCAAGCATAGAAAGAACTTTTTCTGTTCTATGTTTTTACATACACGCACGCGCTCGTGCACACACACACACACACACACACACACACACACACACACACACACACACATATATATATATATATATGTGTGTGTGTGTGTATATATATATATAATATATATACATATATATATATATATATATATATATATATATATATATATATATTATATAATGCATCGATCGCCCCCCCCCCCCAAAGCAAGTCGCTGGATACGCGCCTGACTTCAGGCTACCATTTAAAAACTGAACAAAATAGAATAATACCGATCTATCAATGAATTCAAATGTTCTTTATAGGTTTTGTTTATGTTTTCACATTTTGTTTTTCATTGACAGTCTTTATATATAAATATTTTTAAAGATATGTTTACACTTATTTAGATCAAGTAGTGGTTATCTCTCAACATATGTATAAAACAATGCTTGATGTAATCATCTAGAATTCACTGATTAAACTATAATTAAAAAGTACTTAACTAAGGGAATACGTAATGGCTTACTTGCTGTCACGCTTCAAAACATTCGTTCCTTTTACGAAGTTAGCCCTCTACTGGTGGCATCGTGTTAGGTATAAAAGCTGTAACAAGATGGATTTATGACTGTGGAAGGGGTGGGTTATTTTTGTTGTGTGTCATGTAACGGAAAAGGCTGCTGACTTAAAATGTCTGGCAACAAATTATAATTGTTGATTCCATCTTCAAATAAACTACTACTAGTTTTCACTAAAATTCTTGTAAATATTTTACAATTTGCCTATAGTAGTACTTACATATATTTGTTGAGGATGGCCGTTTTGAGAGATGTCTCCCATTGTCAATTCAGACCGTAACTGATCTCCCATCTGATCTCGAGATCAATTACGGGCTGAGTTGATAATGGGACACAACTCCCGAAACGGCTGTCCTCAACAAATATAAGTAAGTGCTACTATAGGCAAGTTGTAAAATATTTACAGGTGTTTTAGTCTAACTTCATTATATTTACAAAAATTGATAGGTCTAATAGATCTAAAACAACATTTATACTTCATTTAGCTTCCTTCTGACAGACTAATAATATCGGGTTTCAATTAATCAATATATTATACAAATAACATATAGCACTATATCATAAACTATAAATCTGTGCATCGGTGACATTTGGATATTTATACACTTCTGACGTTCACTTCTGTCTCTTTTTCTTTTTAGATCGATAAAGATCATTGTGTGATCGAAATATTTCAATAGTGTGATATGTTTTTATATGTGTCTATTTATTTCCAAGAGATTGCAGACTGGAAAACAACATTAGAAAAATAGAGAAAAATAATTCAGTGATACAACAACAGTCAAGTGAGCGACAGGTGCCTCAACCAAGGTAAAAATTGATTGCTCTTAATGGTGGAATAATTGTTTAGAATTAACATATAATAACTTTATATATATGTTCTCAGGAGTCCATATGTAGTCATAGAACTGTAAGGTATTTTGAAAATTTTGATAATGCTGATACTGCCAATCAGCAAAAAGCTTCAATGTATGAAGAAAAATAAAATAAAAATTCTTGTTTATGAAAGTGTCATTTACCTGTATATATATATATTTAACATTATCCATTGTTTTTCCGTTGCACTGACTTTATGAAGTTAATATATTACTATGTAAGTAATTTTATCCACCATTAAGTGCAATAATTTTACCTTGAGTGATGAGGCACCTTTCGGTCGTTGACCACTGTGATTCGACAATGGTCAACGACCGAAAGGTGCCTCATCACTCAAGGTAAAATTATTGCACTTAATGGTGGATAAAATTACTTACATAGTAATATATTAACTTCATATATATATATATATATATATATATATATATATATATATATATATATATATATAATGTTTTAAACTTGCCTATAGTAGCACTTACTTTGCTTGTTGAGGACGGCCGTTTCGGGAGATGTGTCCCTTTGTCAACTCAGACCTTAACTGATCTCAAGGTTTACGTAGGTTGGGTGGGGGTGGGATATTTTGGTGGTGTGAGTGTATTTTGTGTGTATTAGGAGTTATGATGTCAAAAAGTGCGTGTGAGTTGTAATGTAATTGTGTATAGAGTATGTGTGTAGGGTGTAGTTTGAAGTGCCTATATATTTCGTATTGTTTTGTTCGGTTGTGTAGCGTTGGTTATTTCTGTGTTGTTTATGAAGAATTTGTAGGTTAGATTGTAGATTACGTAGACATAACATATGGATATAAATTAATAAATATTCTTGTATTTGAATACCTATGTTGTTTTAAATTATTAAACAAGAAAACGTATTATATATATATATATATATATATATATATATATATATATATATATATATAGGTGCCTCATCCCATTAGGTAAAGTTATTGCACTTCGTGGTGGAAAACATTGTTTACAATTAACAATAACTTTATATATATATATATGATGATGAATAGTTACTATCTGAAGTACATCCGTTCATTTCGCAGTCCATAAATTCGTAGTTCTGCAGTTCGGGAACTGCGAATTTATGGACTGCAGAATGAACGGATGTACTCCAGATAGTAACTATTCATCATATTTTTCCATCCGTGAAAGAATATGTATCAGCATATATATAAATATAAAATACGTTTTCTTGTTTACTAATTTAAAACAACATAGGTTATTCAAATACAAGAATATTTATTAATTTATATTCAAAGCTTTTCGTTGGTAAACAGTACCAACATCATCAGGAATGAAAATTACAATAATATATATATAAATCTTCTACGTTCGAAACACATTCCTCTTCCAATATTGCTGATTTTTCCAGTCTGTTTTATTTTATACAGGAAAAGTGTTTTTTAGCCCTAGGTTTAATGTTCACTGTAGTTTCATTTATACATTTAAATAGGCATGCATTACATTTTTAAAAATATATATTTTATTATATTTATATATAAATTAATAGTTGACAAATTATAAAAATTTAATTGTAAATAAAAAAATAGGTCATATTTAAAACTCTATTTTAATTTAATTTTCATTGTTAATATAATGGTAGTATCACAAAGTACCTTGCTGCCATTTTAGTTATAGTTTAGGTTTTATGTAGTTATGCTCAACAATGGTGACAAGTTTATAATTTATTGATGAGAAAATAAATTATTGATTTACTGACAATATTTGTTAGTATTTAAATTATAGCCTTTGCTTACAAGCTAAACGCGAAATTTTATGTAAAGTTATAATAACAAAGAGGGTTCATTAAAAAATGTTTCTTGTACTTGTTATGTAATTTATAATTGCAATGCCACTGTTAAAATTATGTATACATTGATAATTCTTATATTAGGTGAATGTAATTATGTACAAAGTAAATTTTAAAATAAATACATTACTATAAGTAATTATTGCATAACTGAGTGAAAACTTTAGAACTTACATACTAATGCATTTCGAAACATTCGTTAAAATTATGAAGCTAACTGACTACTAACAGGAGTAGACAGCTTTGTAAATGAAACTAGTGTTTCGAAATGCATCAGTATGTAAGTTCTAAAGTATATACTCAGTTATGCAATAAGTACTTATAGTTTAATCAGTGAATTCAAGATGATTATATGAAGCTACTTCAATAAATAATTATAAATAAAAACTTTCATCTAAATAACTGTAAAATTGCCAATCAAGCCTGACATGTCTAACATACAGGTATAAAACAATACACTGGCATTCATACATGCACTTTTTAAAAAGTGTCTGTTACTAAAATAATTGTACAAGGAATAATTTTATTGTTTTTGAAAATTATTTAGCCTAAAATAATAACAATGTGGAGAGAATCTGATCCATAGCAAAATAAGCAATCTTATTTGACCTGTGTTGTAATCTATACAATTTTTTGTAAGTTCTGCCCAATGTGTTTTAATCTGTACACTTATAAAAAGTTAAATTACCATAAAATAACTAAACAACAAATAAAAATAATTGTACATGCTGTTCTTGTTACACAATGAGTCAGATTGCTCCAGTTAATCCAAACAATCGAATAAAATATTTCAAAAGTAAAACCCTGTTAAAGCTGATTTATACATCCATGATTTTTGTCGCTATTTTTTAAAAGTTGTATTAGTTATTTTTTTCTTATGACAAAAGTTATCTAAAAGAAAATATGTTTGAATACTACGAAGTAAAAGCTTACAGAATTTGAAAATAACAAGCTCAAGAGAGACAGATTAGGACATAATGATGTAAGGCAAAAATATGTCACTGAACTCAGGTTTTACATCACCTGTATTCAAAGTGCAAGGTTCTTACAAATCTACAATGTATTACCCAGTTTCCTCAAATTAATAAGTTTTTTTATTCAAATTCTGGAAAGATTCATTAATTGGTTGAAAAAACTAATATTATTGAATAACATTAATATTATTATTGGTTGGTAAAGATAACTTTCAGTTTGAGGGAAGGAACTACCTTCAAATAAAGGGAACAGCAATGGGTACCAGAATGGCACCATCGTACGCAAATCTGTACATGGGATTGTTGGAAGAAAGTTTTCTAAAGACACAAACACACCAGCCATTATGTTGGTATAGATATATAGATGACATCTTCCTAATTTGGACACAGGGTGCTTCAACACTTGAGACATTTTTAGACAGCCTGACACAATTCTCCACACTTCAATTTACCTGGGAGAAATCTACATCAGCCATCACCTTTTTGGATGTAGAGGTAACACTCCAGAATGGAAATATCAACACAGGAATTCACATCAAACCTACAAACCACCTACAATATCTTCATTTCGACAGCAACCACCCAATAAACATAAAACGATCCATTCCATACAGTCAAGCAATCAGGGGTAAGAGAATCTGTTCGAATGATAGGGAATTGGAAGATTTTAATAGAAAGATATCAACAGCCTTCCAGAGAAGAGGATACCCAAAAAAACTCATTGAAAACCAAATTCATTCAGCACAATCCTCGGTTCACCATAAACCACAAACAGAACAAAATAAACTGTCTTTAATAACAGACTACCATCCTGGTCTACATAAACTCAACAAGATATTGAGAGATGGCTTCAAAATTCTTCAAGCTTCCGTCCACACCAAAAATCTTTTCACCGATCCACCACAAATTTGGTACAAGCAACCTCCCAACTTGAAAAACATCCTAGTACATCCTAAACTACCAGACCCTGATGCAGAGAAACCACACAAACTTCCTCATGGCTCCTTCCCATGTAATAGACCTAGATGCAAGACGTGTCCAATACACCCCTCAGCAAATAGTTTCAACAGCCAAACAACAAAAATGGTCTTCAAAATACAGGGTCATCATAATTGTACATCGAAAAATGTCATATACCAGCTACAATGTAAACTTTGCTCAGCACAGTACATAGGCCTGACCACGGATGGTCTGAATATCAGAATGAATGGCCACAGACATGATGTTAAAATTATGAATATGGATAGACCAACAGCTCAACATGCTGCGAGTCACAACATCACAACTTTTGATGACTGCTATACCACAAAAATAATTAAATCACTCCCCCCTGATTGCAATCCCTCAGAACTGAGAAGGTGGGAACTATCATACCAGTGGTATACCAAGTCCAGAGAATCCCCTAACCTCAACATCAGATAAATCCATTCACTTTTATTTTTTTTTTTTTTTTTTTTTTTTTTTTTTTTTTTTTTTTTTTTTTTTTTTTTTTTTTTTTTTTTTATTCCAACTAGCCTTATCTCTTTTCCCCTGACAGACTTATATAAACTATAATCACTCATATGTTCATGGAAACAATATATATATCTTTAATCTGTGCATCTGTGACATCTGATTTCTACTCTACACAATCTGTGATTACAATTATTTTATTTCATTCTCTCATATTTCTTTTTGTGTTTTCTCTTCGATTGATAAAGACCACTGTGTGGTCGAAATATATCATTGTTTAAGTGCCTTTATGTGTTACTATTTCAAGACTACAGAGTGGACTCTTACCAAGGTAAGTCTGTCAGTCTCCTAGTCCAAAAAATTAATATTATTATGTTACGGTAGTTACTAATTCTACTGCAACCCCGTGTTTGTTGCTTTATGTTAAAAAAATCAAACAATCTTGAGCTAGAAGCCAACTATGGTGTGCTTTCCTTGAAGTGATTTTTAACTCTTTGATTGGCATTCATGTACCAGTACGAGAGATCGCGCTACAACCAGTAGGAGCATTCCCGTATATGTACGTTCTACCATTTCGCTCAGATTAGCACTGCTGTACGTTTACTATATTTTTCCTGTATATTGTGCTGTATTCTATTTTGAATATTTGCAACTATCTGGACAGAAAATAAATACTACACAGAGTACATAATCACCATTCTTTTGTGTTCAAAGTCTATGGGTTTTGCAACGTATTTATAGTTAGTTTCGAAGTTTGTGCAGTTGTTTACAATGAATAGGCAATTGAATAGTAAAGAAATTCTTTTGTGTCCAAGGTCTATGATTTTCCCCTGTGTTTACAAATCGTTTCAAAGTTTTTGTAGTATTTACAATGAATAAATATTTTACAAAAAAAAGATTGATATAATTTTTAGGAACGAAATTGTCAGTAAACATAAGGTGAAGTTGGGTTAACATGAGAAAATAAGTGAATAAAAAAAATATTTACAAATATGACTATAATTTAAAAAATTAGAGAAAAAGTTTTTAAAAATTAGATAAAAGTGTAAAAATCTTTCAAGAATATGTTGCTCCCAGGGATTATCTCAGAGCAGATACATGTATCTAATCAAAGGGTTGTCTATTTTTTCAAACTCTATTGATATATTTTTGGATTCACACACACACATGCACACACACACATGCACGCACACACACAGCATTTTTAAACTAAAAATAAATAGATTTTAAAACAGGATTTTTGTCAAAAAGAATGACAAGATATTTTTAAAATGTAAGACCTTAGAACAAAAATACGTACCATTTCTTGTATTTGAGCTTTACCATTTGCTTTAAATCTTAAAGTTCCTTTTCCTGTTCCAAGCCCAGGCTTTTTCCCCCTTCTTGAACTACTTCTTGAGTCAATATTTGCTGAAATCAATAACAAATGTATATAACTGATCATAGTAACATAATGATCATATTATTTTAGCTTCTATATAAAAACAACAACAAAATAATCATATTATTAAAGTGAAATATTGAGAAAATTAATTAAACCAATCAGGCTAATAGATTTGATTTGGAAATGAATGTAACCTATATGGCTTCTACTGATGATATAAATACAGTAAAACCTCTCTAAATCGTCACGTTCAGGACCGAGAGGTGACGAAATTGAGAGAAAGACAAATTACAGTAGTCTTGAAATTAACAAGCAATTGTGGGTAAACATAGCACATATATATGTAAATAGGAATGTAATTTAATTAATCTTGTACTTAAGTGATTTATGTTGGCCAAAAAATTCAACATCACTATTACAGAACATTATAAAAACACTAGTAGTCTGCAGTATTGTTCGTATTACAACCAGATGAACATCGCATCATCAAGTTGAACATGAATGGGTGTTGATTCTTTTTCATTTGTTAACATCTCCATCAGAAATTTCCATTTTTGTCATGAACTCTTCAATTTTATTGGCATTTTTCTTGATGTCATTTACAGTTCTTTTAAGAATTCCAAATTCTAACGATAGCTCAACCGCCCTTTCGCCTTTTTCTTGTAGAATGTCATGTCTCATACTTATTGACCAACATTTTATAATTACTGTGTTTAGACATTCCCCCATTATATAACCAGTGTTGGAAAGGATTATAAAATGAAGAAAGGAATCGAAAACTGAATTGTAGAATACTATTTGTATAAACTACAGTGTAACTTATAATGCAACTTAATGATATCTACTATGCTGTGGTCAGTTGATTACCGAAGACTTCTACTTTATTTTGTCACGTTTATGAGCTGTGTGATTAGAAATACTGTGTTGAGGGTTTTTTTAAATAATTTAAAAACTCACGTCTGATATTGGCCATATCTGATGGCGCCTATATTACGTGACAGTGCAGACTTGCAGGCGATGACTGGTATCGCCCATATCTGATGGCGCCTATATTACGTGACAGTGCAGACTTGCAGACGATGTCTGGTATCGCCCATATCTGATGGCGCCTATATTACGTGACAGTGCAGACTTGCAGACGATGTATGGTATCGCCCATATCTGATGGCGCCTATATTACGTGACAGTGCAGACTTGCAGACGATGTTTGGTATGGCCCATATCTGATGGCGCCTATATTACGTGACAGTGCAGACTTGCAGACGATGTTTGGTATCGCCCATATCTGATGGTGCCTATATTACGTGACAGTGCAGACTTGCAGACGATGTCTGGTATCGCCCATATCTGATGGCGCCTATATTACGTGACAGTGCAGACTTGCAGACGATGTTTGGTATCGCCCATATCTGATGGCGCCTATATTATGTGACAGTGCAGACTTGCAGACGACGTTTGGTATCGCCCATATCTGATGGCGCCTATATTACGTGACAGTGCAGACTTGCAGACGATGTCTGGTATCGCCCATATCTGATGGCGCCTATATTACGTGACAGTGCAGACTTGCAGACGATGTCTGGTATCGCCCATATCTGATGGCGCCTATATTACGTGACAGTGCAGACGATGTCTGGTATCGCCCATATCTGATGGCGCCTATATTACGTGACAGTGCAGACTTGCAGACGATGTCTGGTATCGCCCATATCTGATGGCGGCTATATTACGTGACAGTGCAGACTTGCAGACGATGTCTGGTATCGCCCATATCTGATGGCGGCTATATTACGTGACAGTGCAGACTTGCAGACGATGTCTGGTATCGCCCATATCTGATGGCGCCTATATTACGTGACAGTGCAGACTTGCAGACGATGTCTGGTATCGCCCATATCTGATGGCGCCTATATTACGTGACAGTGCAGACTTGCAGACGATGTCTGGTATCGCCCATATCTGATGGCGGCTATATTACGTGACAGTGCAGACTTGCAGACGATGTCTGGTATCGCCCATATCTGATGGCGCCTATATTACGTGACAGTGCAGACTTGCAGACGATGTCTGGTATCGCCCATATCGGATGGCGCCTATATTACGTGACAGTGCAGACTTGCAGACGATATCTGGTATCGCCCATATCTGATGGCGGCTATATTACGTGACAGCGCAGACTTGCAGACGATGTTTGGTATCGCCCATATCTGATGGCGCCTATATTACATGACAGTGCAGACTTGCAGATGATGTTTGGTATCGCCCATATCTGATGGCGCCTATTTTACGTGACAGTGCAGACTTGCAGACGATGTCTGGTATCGCCCATATCTGATGGCGCCTATATTACGTGACAGTGCAGACTTGCAGACGATGTCTGGTATCGCCCATATCTGATGGCGGCTATATTACGTGACAGTGCAGACTTGCAGACGATGTCTGGTATCGCCCATATCTGATGGCGCCTATATTACGTGACAGTGCAGACTTGCAGACGATGTTTGGTATCGCCCATATCTGATGGCGGCTATATTACGTGACAGTGCAGACTTGCAGACGATGTCTGGTATCGCCCATATCTGATGGTGCCTATATTACGTGACAGTGCAGACTTGCAGACGATGTCTGGTATCACCCATATCTGATGGCGCCTATATTACGTGACAGTGCAGACTTGCAGACGATGTTTGGTATCGCCCATATCTGATGGCGCCTATATTATGTGACAGTGCAGACTTGCAGACGACGTTTGGTATCGCCCATATCTGATGGCGCCTATATTACGTGACAGTGCAGACTTGCAGACGATGTCTGGTATCGCCCATATCTGATGGCGCCTATATTACGTGACAGTGCAGACTTGCAGACGATGTCTGGTATCGCCCATATCTGATGGCGCCTATATTACGTGACAGTGCAGACGATGTCTGGTATCGCCCATATCTGATGGCGCCTATATTACGTGACAGTGCAGACTTGCAGACGATGTCTGGTATCGCCCATATCTGATGGCGGCTATATTACGTGACAGTGCAGACTTGCAGACGATGTCTGGTATCGCCCATATCTGATGGCGGCTATATTACGTGACAGTGCAGACTTGCAGACGATGTCTGGTATCGCCCATATCTGATGGCGCCTATATTACGTGACAGTGCAGACTTGCAGACGATGTCTGGTATCGCCCATATCTGATGGCGCCTATATTACGTGACAGTGCAGACTTGCAGACGATGTCTGGTATCGCCCATATCTGATGGCGGCTATATTACGTGACAGTGCAGACTTGCAGACGATGTCTGGTATCGCCCATATCTGATGGCGCCTATATTACGTGACAGTGCAGACTTGCAGACGATATCTGGTATCGCCCATATCTGATGGCGGCTATATTACGTGACAGCGCAGACTTGCAGACGATGTTTGGTATCGCCCATATCTGATGGCGCCTATATTACATGACAGTGCAGACTTGCAGATGATGTTTGGTATCGCCCATATCTGATGGCGCCTATTTTACGTGACAGTGCAGACTTGCAGACGATGTCTGGTATCGCCCATATCTGATGGCGGCTATATTACATGACAGCGCAGACTTGCAGACGATGTTTGGTATCGCCCATATCTGATGGCGGCTATATTACGTGACAGTGCAGACTTGCAGACGATGTTTGTTATTATTGTGACTTGTGACAAATAGGGTGACAAATTACAGAAGGTGATGAATTAGAGAGGTTCTACTCTATAATTCAAGTAGATATTAAGATAGAAGGAAGATGTTTAACAGACTTTGACAAATTCAGTGCCTTACAAAACATACTTTACTTTACTTTAGACAATGCCTGCACTTGGCTGTTAAACCATTTGGTGTCGAGCCTCCTAGTAACGACCGATTCTGGACAACTGGTCGTCCAGCTCATTACAGGTTGAAATGTGGTCCCCATTCATGACACCCTTGAGACAGAGGGGACACATATCGGATTCTGCTAGGCCAAAATGGTAGAGGTGAGCCTGGTGATAATCGTGTCCTGCCAGGAGTCGACGGCAGTTGCCCTATCACTTGTGGGCACCAGAGGACCGCGACTGCTAAGTGATGCTTACTGTTTCCCTCTGCTGGCTTCCTCATGCCCTGGTTTCATGGAGTGTTTCAGGGTTGTATCGATAAGGTGTTTGCCAGAGGTGAGGCTGGCTTCTGTGTATGGTTGTTGCATCTGTTCTCCATTCTTTGCTAGGTGGTCTGCTCTTTTGTAGCCTGTGATTCCGATGTAACTTGGGATCCACTGAAGGCTAATTGACCATTCATTTTGCAGAAGATATGAGATTGCTTCTCGGCAGTGGAATATGTTAGAACAGTCTGTTGAAGAGTTGTCGGCTAATGCAATAATGGCAGCCTTTGGGTCTATAAAGAAAACAGCTCTTTGGTGGTTCGTTGCTGGGTGATAAGCAGCAAGCGCCTCTGCGGCCAGTCGCGCTGCCGTTACTTCCCATCAAAATTACTTGCGTTTGCCCCAACGCCCTGGCTGATTTCAAACACCTTGGAGAAAGCCTCACCGCCAGCTCCAGTGGGAACAAGTTTAGATCCATCAGTGTAGACGTGGAGCCAGTCTGGTTCAGGATATAAAGTGTGGATTATCTCAAGGGCAGAAATCTTTAGTTATTCTGGAAGTGCAAGTTGCTTGGGGTCTTAAAGTTTAGTAAAGATAATCTTTTGAGAGGCATGGCAACAGTTGACCTGTTGAAAGTTTTGAGCGGGGTTGGGTTTGATTCACCGATGTTATACTTTCTTCTCAGTTCGTCACCATGTTGTAGTGGGCTTAGCTGGGTGTTCAGTCTCTGTGCAGAACATAAAACCTTGCAAAACACTGAGTATATATTATCTCCAACGTTATTAAATGTTATCGATATTTCTACTGAATTTAAAAGTGTCTTTTTTTTAAAATTTCTCATTCACTAATTGGAGAAAAAGTTTGATCTCAGCAAAAAAAAACATAAATTTAATGATGAAGATATAATGTCACTTATAATTTTGTTAATATTCCCCTTGAGAGTGATATATATTTATCACTTACTCATTGTTCATCTAGTTTGTAAATGGACTTTTAAACACTTAAGAACTTCTAATATACCCAGTATATACTAAAAATACTTGGTATACTTACAGAATCCTGCTTTTAATGGTTCTATCAGCCTGATTGTAAATGTGGCGCCTTTAGGAATGTCTTTTAAAAGCTTAGCAACTTCATAATGACGTCTTCCAATTAAAGATTCTGAATCAATTCGTTCAATATGGTCACCAACCTGGAACAAAAGAAAATTTTAATTAATAATTAATAATTAAATTTTAAAAATGATACTAACCTCCCTTCGCTAATTGACTAACTGTAAATAACTAAAGAAATATTTTCTTTATTGACTAAATCTGACATTTTTGAGGGTATATAAGTAAAAACAAATGATTTAATTTCTGAATTGATAATAATTTCAAGATTTATTGGAATAACTGCGTTGAATTTTATTGTAAGTTTATTCTTTTAGGGGTGGTATTTACCAATACAAAAACGTATAAATACACTACGTACTACTGTAGTATAAGTAGTGAAGGGTGTTTTATTAAGGATAAAACCCAATGTTAAAAGTGAAACCATATATTTGTATTTTTCAAACTTTACAAATAAACAGCAAATGAAAAAGAAGAAATACAATGATTCTACCCTTTAACATTGCAAATAAATCTTTGATGTGATTTCCTGCAACTTGTCAATACAGATTTGCACTTGTTAATAACATTTGCCGCAACTTAAAAATTTGTTCACTAATGTTTGAAAGCCAATTTCAACGTTTGTTTTCAATTATATGAAGTTTGTTTTGTAAACTTTACCTTTTAACGATCTTTATAGGTAAAGTCAGCATATGTAAGTCTAGCGATCTTGGAGGCCACAAAACTTGAGTAAAAAATTCCTGCAGCATTGGTACACTTTCATTTTCAGGATAATATGTAAAATAGTCCTGATGGAGCCAAGATTCTCTTTTGTTCAAATTTAATAAAAGAAACTGTTGTATCAAATCATGATAAACTACACTGTCTAAGGTTCTGTCACAAAATAACAGCCCTATTACACGGCGTCAGGAAATTCTATGCCAAACACCAATTTTATGTGAGCGCTATGTTTTTTAAAGGAAAGCATGAAAGCATAAGGATTTGTAGCATTCCGTACTCTACAGTTCTAACTAATCATACAGCCATCTAAATGAAACCATGTCTATTATTCAGCACTAGAATGCTTTTTTTTATCAGTCAAGAATTGAAACAAACAACAATATTGTATATGTTTTTGATGGTCTGTAGCTTACAGTTCATGAGTTTTGCCGATAAGGATGCAAATATAATTTTTGTGTAGCTCTGAGGATGGTCAATATTAATCCAAATTGTGAAGATAATTTTTTAACTCATTTTTCATGCAATTGAGCATAACGATTGTTAAAACCTTCGAGAGCTTCTGTGGCTAATTTTTTTAGCTGGAAAGATGGTTTCTGATTCACCACACTTCTAGTTTTAGAGAATTTTTTGATGATACTCAATATTGTCGATTTATTTGGAATTTGCAATCTAAATTTATCTTACACACATTTGTAAGATTTACACACTGTATAAGTTCCTACTACAAACAGATGTTCTTCTTTAGAAAAAATCGTAGGTGATAGAACATAACAAAACAGCTGCTGTGACTGCACTAATCCATGACTGGCACACTTCAATTGTCTTAGATAGTTGGCCTTAATTACATTCTTGCCAACCTAAGAATAGGAAAACTGTAAAGTTACCTATGTAACTTCTATTGTAACTGTATGCTTCTATTTTCTTCACCAAACATTGTTTCCATAAAAAACATCCATTATTTCTATTATAGTTGGTTCGAGATTCACTATATAAAAGGAAAATCAGTGAGCCAATTACATTTAACGGGAATCTGTATAGTTAATTATTTTATAATAATTTAACCATTACACTGTAGAATTGGAGAATCAAACTAATTTAATTCTTTTATAAAATCAGTAATGTTTGGTATTTACCTTAGAACTAAAACATATTTGTCTATCAAGTAAAAATAATATGATTTTTTTGAAATATTTATGTACTAAACAGTGTGTATGGTATATGACATATATATTGTTAGTAGTCAGTTGATAAATTTAACCGCTTTTAATTATTATGTATCAATGGGGCATTAGAGTATAATTGTTGAACACTCTCTCTGCTGACATATGGACAAGTAATATAAAAAAAATTTATAAAGTAAATTCCTACTGATGTTAACAAAGAAAAATTTTATTTTAGTTACCCTAGAGTACTATTTATAATATTGTGTGGTAACCATGGCAACAGTTTAAGGTTGTACAATGGAGGTTTCAACAACCAGATGGGGGGAAAAAATTCATATACATATTTGAGAACTATACTTATATTTCTAGGTATTGAAAAGTTAAGTCAGTGCCAAGGCGGTGCCAAACATGAAGATTCTCAGTTTGAATCCGGCTGGACGCCACAAATTTTGTAATTTCATTATTGAATAAATATTTGAAAAAAACTGTATTAACATCATTATTTTATTAACGATCGTAAATATGTACAAGATATATATCTCAAGAGAGTATGAGCTGACAGAAGGAATTTAAATAAGCCTAAAAATATGTCACTATTTCAATTTTTATATAATTGTCTATCATCTGAAGCAACTTACAAATAAATAAATAAACATACACACACACACACACACACACACATATGTTTGAGAAGAAATACATTTTAATTCTTCTGAAACATAAATAAACTATGCTCTCATTATTGGTTAAAAAAGTGTGGAAAAAGTTGTATTAGTAAGTTCTTTCTTTACATTTGAAAATATATCCTGGACTAAAAGAAAGTTACCTTCCTGTCAAAGAAAATATATATTAAAGGGTTTTGTTGTCTATGGGTATCGGCAAAACTTGTATTTGAAGTTAATAAATTAACAACCTGTCAAACTTACAGCTAACGAAAATATATGAAAAACTTTCTGAGAGCTACAGCAAAGATATAATGCAGTTGAAAATCACTTAGTACAATCAAAAACATTGTACCTCAGTAAGTTTTTCATAGATTAAATAAGTTGTAAGTTTGGAAAGTTGTTAGTTTGTTGAGCGTAAAATTCATATTCATATGCAAAGAAATATATTTACAGTTTAAATGTTAAATATATATTTAATTTCAATAATTATTATTATATTTGAGAGGTATTATCAGACATACACAGGCAAAATACTTTCTCATGGCTTTTTCCTTAAAATTGACCCATATTTTAGTAGATGTTACAGTAAAGTACCAAACATGAATGAAAAAAAAAACTAAATAGAAAAAATCATAGAATAAAGTTAACAGTTATAATATAATGTAATGTCAATGTACAATGTAAAGAACCTAAATCAAGATTAACCTTGAAGAATACACTAAATCTGACTCCTGCGATTGATTGTAAATAAAGCTGCCAATATAAATCCATTGAGGAGAGGGGCTTATATAAAGATTTGATTGGAAAACGATTTGGTATTAATTTAGATATTTCTACAACTAAATTTTGAAATTTAGAAAAAAGATTATACGAAATAAATGTAAATGTATTAGTTTCATAGGACATTGATTCTTTATAAAATCAGGGTTATAATGTTATTTGCAGTTAAACAAAATCAATATTGAAAGTGAAGTAATGATAGTAAAATGACAAAATTTGAAGCAAAAGGTTATATCCAGGAGGTATTGGAGTTCCTTGGGTTGATGAGGGGGAATTTCTTTAAATACAGGGTGACACACAGGAGACAGACGGTTTTTAATGAAATAATACTCAGCGAACTTTAAACTTTAAAATGAATGCATGTTTATTTACACAAAATCAAAGCTCATTATTTGCCATTTTAGTTAACAAAGTTATTTGTGAAAAATAATGTCATCAAGGTGATGTCCATCATTTCGAATGCATGACTCAAGTCGCTTCTCAAAATCCTCCATCACACGGACTAAAATCTCTGCAGGGACGGCAGCAATTTCTTGAATGATTGCATTCTTCTACTCGTCCAAATTTCGTGGTTTGTGGCTATAAACACAGTTCTTAAGGTACCCCTACAGAAAAAAGTCACATACTGACAAGTCGGGAGACCTGGGAGGCCCAGGAACATTGCCAAAATGTGAGGTAATCCGGCCAGGAAACATGCGTCTAAGAACTGTCATTGAAGAGTTTGCGGTGTGAGTTGTTGCCCCATCCTGCTGGAACCAAACGCGTTTTAAATGGATTCGTCGTCTTCTTAGTTCTGGTTTCAAGAACGTTTCAAGCATATGAATGTAATGAACCGAATTAACAGAAACTGTGGCCCCGTTCTCTTCAAAAAAATAAGTTCCAATAATGCCATCAGAGCCAAGAGCACACCAGACTGTTACTTTTTCTGAGTGTAGAGGACGCTGGTGGATAAGGTGTGGATGCTCTGGAGCCTAGTAATATAGGTTTTGCTTACTCACAGTTCCGTTTAAATGAAAATGAGCTTCATCGCTCATCAATAAAATTTCATTTTCATTCGATCCCAAAATCACTTGCATTCTGTAAGTGAAGTCTTCTCGTAAAGCAAAATCAGTTTCCTTAAGTTGTTGGATAGTGAGCATTTTGTAGGGATGGAATTTTAGTTCTTTATGCAAAATTCGTCCAACCGATTCACAATTGATTCGTAACTCACTAGCATGGCGTCTAGCTGACCGTCCTGGGCTTCTGACTACCGCTTTCCTTACTCTTTCAACATTTTCTGGTGTCGTTACACTGCGTCTCGGGCCAGGATGCTTCTTAGCCAGTATGCTTCTAGTTGATCTGAAGTTTTCCAACCATCTGAGGATTGTGTTATGGCTCGGAACAGATGGCGTCTTGTGTGGATCAGAACTACCCCCCCCACGACCACGGCAGTTCAAAACCGTCCGTCTCCCGTGTGTCACTCTGTATATAGTTACTATTAGGAGTACAAAGTCATTACCGTACTTGGACTCTGCTTCAGCAGTCCAATTTATTGGCTAGAATTATTGCATTTTTTAAATTGATAATAATTATGAAAATTTTGGTTTGCCAAAGTTTCTTCTAAACTCATCTGCTGAAAAGAAAAAATGAACATGTAAATAGTAAAAATAGGATTAGATGATATTACATATTTAGAAAAATTCCTTATTTATTCCGTTACAATCTGAGTTGACAATAGGACACATCTGAAATAACTGTCCACTATTGGCCAAAACGTAAGTGCCATTTTAGACAAAAGTTTACATTATTATGTGTTAAAGTGACTAAGAATAAATAAAATAAGTTATGTAATAAAGTCTTGTTGCATATGTTTTTTTTCATATTTATGTTGCTTCTATCCTTTTAAGTTACTGGTAATAATAAAAAATTATAAATATTTCCACTATTAAAATATTCACAATGTAAATTTTAACTTATTAGCATAACTTATGATAAATAAGTTGGAGGCAGAAAACTAATACAAACATTTACATTTTTATGAAACTAATTAACGGCAACCAAAACTTAAAATTTAAGTGCATTCACTAAAAGCTTACTGAGACAAATCTACAATCTTTACTAACATATTAAAATTGTTTTTACATTAAGGAAATTAATTTGAACATTTAGTTTAAAATTTTATCATAATAAAGGATATGTGTTACACTTTAGGACAATAATTATTGACAGGAAAGTAAAAATATTTGCAGGTGATATGAAATCTAGTATAGCTATAAGTATGATTGGTAGGAATAACAAATACAAATGGCATTGCCTGTCTGTTTATTGAGTATGGCTGGAGCAGTTTAAAATTAGAATACAGTCCAATCCCTATAATCCGAATTCCAGTAGTCCGAAACTCCCACTAATCCGAAACTATTTTCAAAACTATCGAAACGAGAAATAAATAAATGGCTATTAGACAGGTTCAACGAAGAAAGGCAACATTGTTTTGTTTACTTTGCAATGACCTCAGTGAATCGATCCATTTTGAATAAAATTATTAATATACTCATCTTCATTTTTGTTAGGAATATTTCTATATGTTTGAGTACAGTTTCCTGCCATTCCTAACATTTCAATAGTCTCCTCTGTTGACGCATTTCGGAGTAACTCCATTTTCAAAACTTTTGATTAGTCAGCCTACAAAAGTTCAGTTTTATCGTTTACGGCAAGCATACAGTAGAATCATTTTGTCATCGCAGTGTGTTAAACTTTAATATTTTTAATGACGCCTTCTCTCTTAGTAAATAAATGCGAAACAATTTCATTGTCGGATAAATGCGACGTTCTAAATTGACAAGATTCCGGGGTACCTGCTAAAAAATTAGCAGAAGATTTCGGGATCGGAAATTCAACAATCAGTGACATAAAGAAAAACAAATAAGAAATTTGGTCGTTTGTGTCTTATATGGAGCAAGGTAACAGTGCACGGAAAATGAGTGAATACGCTTTGGTAGAAACTGCTCTATACACATGGTCTCTTCCTGTCACCCAACTTTACTGCATTAATTCAGCCAATTTATCAAAATTTTATACAGAACATAAAATTAAAGTATCGAAAAAGTCTCTTAAATCATATTGTAGCACAAACTGGAGACTCCGCAGCAATATTGAAGGAACTAACAATGAAGGTAGTAGCGTTTTTTTTTCTCACAGACACCGCGAGTTCTATCACCCAAGGACTCATTCAAAATTCTTGGAATATTTATGGCCACCGATTGATTCCCCAAAATATGAAAGTGATACAATTGCAGATGAGAATGAAAGTATCGACACTGAATCGATAGTGCATATTGTAAACAAGGTCAGCCAAGCTGGGGATTTAAATTCAGAAGACGCTAGCAAGTGGATGAGCGAGAGGGACGAAATTGATTTACAAACAGACAGTGAGTCTATCATCAGTGTACTAAAGGATGATGAATCTGAAACAGGAGATGCTGAAGAAGAAGAACACGACAATGCAATTTTGGCGTTTAACACATGCATTGACTGGGCAACTGAAAACGACATACCATACCATCAAGTCTTGCGGCTGCTTCAGATCAGAAAGAAGGCTGTAGAAAAAGCAATCAACAAACCAAAGCAAATGAAAATTTTGAACTTTTTTAAAGTAAGAAGTGAAGTTCCATAAAAAGTAGTGTTTATATTCAGTACATACAGTAGCAGGTTTATGTTTTATTAAGTGTGTTGTTCAAGTGTTTGTTATATTGTTCATTTTAAAACTTTAATGGTTTAAATCTGTTTCAATTAAAAAATATGTGTTTCAATTGGTAAGTGTTTTCTTTCAGTTATTACAGTACTGTACTTGTTTAACTCTATTCTTAAAATTAGCCTATACGTACTTTATAATACCATATAGGGATATATGTAGCTGTATACATTGTAGGTATATGTAGTACATGTACATTCAGGTACTCCAAAATGGTCATATATTTATTATTTTGGAATACTGCGATTGAAAAGTACATGAAAATTCAGTTTGAATCAGTTACTTTTGTTGTTCAGTTTCAACAAATATACTAAATTTAAAGTTCAGATAGTCATAAACTATTGTTTTAAGTAATTAATAAAATTCATAACAAAGATTCAAATTAGATATTTGAATACCCTGCATTTTAAACCTGCCAAGGGTGTGATTGTGACCTTCCCAGATACTGATGATGACTGCACAATGCAGTTGAAAACGTTTTGTCTACGAAAGGTGATAAACAATTTTTTTTCAATATTTATAAGTTTGTATAGTAATAAATTTACAAAAGTCCTTGTTCTAAAATTTATTCATTTTACCTTGAAATAGTTTTTTTCTCAATAAATATGATAGAATTAAAACTTACAATACACAGAAGTGCATGTTTAGAGATACTGTACTTTATTTATCAATTTACTTGTCAAAAAAACACTACCTACTGATATTTCTCCGTAGATGTGTTTTGCACTTGGTCAGTGGATTGTTCAATGGTGTGAGTGATAGACAAGATTCAGAACAAGACTCAAACACCCCTGAATCTTGTTATATTGTTAACAACAAAAAGTACAGTATCAAATTTCAATAAAACCTTTATTAGGTATATTCATACTCTCTTGATATATATCTTGTACAAATTTACAGTTGTTAATAAAATACGTTTTTATTCATCCAATCAAGTTCAAATACATTTTTTTAACCCATAGTAGATGACAATTGATCTTAATTAAGTTTTTTCAAATATTTATTCAATAATTAAACTATAAATTTTGTGGGTCCAGCGTATTTGAGCTGAGAATCTTCATGTTCGAAGTCTAGCGTGCCTCGGCACTGTGCCAACTTTCCAATACCTAGAAATATATTTCTCAAAAATGTATATGAATTTTTTCCTCTCATCTGATTGTCATCAAAACTTCCATTGTACAATGTTAAACTGTTGCCATGGTTACCACACAATATTATAAATAGTGCTCTAGGGTGACAAATATAATTTTTCTTCATATTTGTTGATTCCGTCTTCACGTGAGCTACTAGTTTTCACTAAACAATTACAAAATATTTATAAACTTGCCTATAGTAGCACTTGCTTATATTTGTTGAGGACGGCCGTTTCTGGAGATGTGTCCCATTGTCAATTCAGACCGTAACTGATCTCAAGGTTTACGTAGGTTAGGGTATTAGGATGGGGGTGTGATATTATGGTGGTGTGGGTGTATTTTGTGAGTATTAGGAGTTATGATGTCAAAACGTGTGTGTGAGTTGTAATGTAATTGTGTATTGAGTATGTGTGTAGGGTGTAGTTTGAAATGTCTGTATATTTCGTATTGTTCGGTTGTGTAGCGTTGGTTATTTCTGTGTTGTTTATGAAGAATTTGTAGGTTAGATGTTATGTCTATGTAGTCATGTTTTGTAGAGTTGAGATGATCGGCGAAGTCTGTTTAGGTAGTTATTTAACGTGTGTAGAAGGACCTCCCTGTCTGGTCTATGTAAATTGCAGTTCGTGGCCCAGTTTTTACATAGGCCAGACAGGGAGGTCCTTCTACACACGTTACCAGAACATATAAAAGCACTAAAAAACAATTGATATTGCACTCACTTTGATTGTTTATGAATATGGCTGTTTTGGGAGATGTACCCTATTACTGATTGAAAGTTGTTGTTTAAGTTGCTAATGGAGCAGATTTCCCAAAACAGCTGTCTTTATTAAAAATTAAAATATTACTTTGCAAATGTTTATGCATTATAGAAGGTATAAGTACAAATTAGTAATTGAAGTTGAAAATAATTTTGATCTTTATTTTCAGTTACAGGAAAGTAACATTTCCTTTAATGTGTGTATAAGAATGACCATTTTGAGAGACGTGTCATATTTTAAACATTGAATCTAACCCGTTTTCATTCTCTCAAAACAGCAAAAAGCAACAAAGAAAGTGTTATTTCTGCAAAAATATGTATTTTTTAGTAAAAAAGGTTACATAATATGCAGTTCCATAACCAAGATTATGGTTCTACTTTCAGTTAAATTTCATTCCAGTGATAATTTTTATATTATCATTCTTTAAATGAATTTATTACCAAATACCTGAATGTATTCGATGTTATCAATTATGCTGGCCTCTTTGATTCGTTTTATAAATGCATATCCAGCCCCGTTGTCTGTGATCGTCAAACCCAGAGCATCTTCTGTCTTGGTTATTTCTATTTCTTTTGCTCTTCCTTTAAAATTCAAGATTAAAATTAAGACAGAATTATTTTCATAAAACATATGACATATTTAGATGCACTATATTTAAAGACAGAAACTATTTCATAAAATATTTGACATATTTCTGAGCCACTGCATTAAAATACAACAATAACTGTGGTATTAATTATTACCAGGCCCTATACATTTATAATTATTATACAAAATAATTATTATTTTATTAGTTTCAGGGTCACTGCCTCTTTTTGTTAATCTGATAAGAACCTAAAGAATGAAAAAACGTATGACAAGTTCATAAAATAATAATGACCCCTTTTAATACCAATAAAATGGCTTATGACATGTTGGCTTACATATGATTGCCTCTATAAGAGTTAAATTTAGGCAAAAATATAATTTTGTTGGCCATTTCACTTTTTGTGTGTGTTTTATTCCCAATTGTTTAAAATGCCATAAATCAATAATAAACTTTAAAAGTTTATAGCCCTATTAAAACCTGGCGTAACTTAACATTTTAAAACCAGAAATGTCATTTTAAGTGCAAAATTGAAATGCATCATATATACATTACTATACTTTAATGTAGAATTATTTTAATATTTTTTCATTCACATGAAAGAGAATGTTTAAACTAAAGAGAAATTACAACAAAAGTTCTGTTTGTTCACATAATAAGCTGACTGTAGCAAAAAGTGTTTTGACTCTTATCACAACATAAGTAAACAAGTCACAAACTAGTGAATGACACACGAAATTGTAAATATTTTGTATATAAAGTATAAACATACTCTGGATCTGTTATAACAATATATATACAGTATATACAGTACTGTAAATATACATTCCGATGACAGTAAACGTAATTTTTCCAATGTAATAATGCCTGGGTTCCGATAAACGCCGTGTGTTGAAAAAATATGTTTTTGTTTATAAAAATGCGGGTCTTCTCATTCAGTAATCAAATCGTTCAATCTACCATTCAAATTGCAGTTAGTAATTAAAAATATGTTTGAAGATAATTTTAAATGCTGAGATGTGTTAATAAAAAAAAAAAAATATTAAAATACACTACTTTTGGTATCACTTGGAAAAACACTTACCTGATATTTTTCAGCAGAGGTTTGGCACTAGGTCAGTGCATTGTTTAATGATGTGAGTCATAAACAAGACTCGCCGTGTCTTGTTAGTGACTCACTTCATTGAATAATGCACTGACCTAGTGCGAAACACGTCTGCTGAAAAAAATCAGTATGCTTTTTCCAAGAGATACAATAAATAGTGATTTAAAAAAACTAAAAATGTAACAACACAAAAACCACAAGTAAAATATGAATTTTATAAATTTGTATCATCTTTTTATTGTTTAAAACTTTTTTGTAATGTATACTAGAAATTGTAACTCATACTACAAAATCATGGCGACGTAACGCCTATGTGTTCATACGACTGAAATAGTTGTTTCTTTGGATTGTTATATGTTTATACTGTAAAATATAATTCTAATATTATTAAAATTAGGTAATCACAAGTATGCACTTTTCAAAATATTATCAATTTCAAGAAATAAAATGATTAAATCGTTTAATACATTACCTTTTCTATGAACAAAGATGAAATCGTCTAATCCTATTTGACCACCCAAGAGTTTTGTCATATCCACTTTGTGGGTATTCAGCGTGCAGAACAAAATCTAAAAATGATGATTATCATGTTGAATCAAAACAATAAATTTCTGATGTCATATATAAATAGCCTTCATAGAATGTTTTAAATTTAAAATTACCTACTCGCATAAAAATGTTAATGTTGTACGTGTTAATGATTTAAAGATATGATTTGTTGAAATGTTCAAAATAATTTAAACTCGTTTTATTTTGACAGCATCTTTCATAATTTAATTATTTTTATAATTTATTTCTTTAGTTTATCTACATTTATTTCTATTATATTACATTACAAATTTATACATTAAAAAAATACACATGTTTAAATCAAAACAACTTCCTCTCGCGTTGTCTAGTGCAGTCTTCTCCTTTTCCTGGAATGGAGGAAAGTTACCTTCCTTCAGACGTCCAATCATACAAATACCCAATAGCCTGATGTACATGATATCCATTGAACCGAGAGTCCAATTTCTCCTCTGAATGAGGACCGTTGATACCTCCAAGGCCTCCACTCTCAGAATGTCTTTTGCCAGGATGGGGGAGCTCTAATGAAGAAGGACGTGTACAAAATCTTCAGCCTAATGCTTGCAAGCACACAGTGCTCACTCAACCAGATGGATTTGGTGTAGGTATTTCTCCATCAATATGTCGTGTCCGGATCCTGGCCATGAAGCAGGCTAGATCCCTAGGTATTACTCTGTATATACGTTATTTTACTGGTTCCTTCTGTAGCCTGTACAGAAAACTGCATACAAAATACTTCGCCCACTGTTCGGTCTATACTTTCTTAAACTGTCCTTCTGCAGTCCTCTGACAGTGGTTGACGAAAAATATTCAACGGTCTATTGGGACCATTATAGCGGTTTCCTTGGCTATTTGATCTGGTATTTTATTTGCTCTTGTGTTCCAACATGATGGAACCCATTAAAGTATGATGACCTTTCCAACCACAGACACTCCAGAGAGAATCTCCCTCAGTTTCTAAAGGAATAAGGTATATTATCGGCCTTGCCCATTGCTTGGAGGGCAGACTTGGAATCGGACAAGATACACAAATAGCTGTTTTCAGTTGAGAAGCTACTTGTCAGAGCTGCGTTAAAGAGCTGGTGGGTTTTCTAAATCTTGAAAGCTTTCTCTAGATTTGTATATACTACTTACAAAATTTAATATATATAATTAATATAATTTTTACTAAGACGAACTGTTATAAAATTGAAAAAGAAATGCAGTATATTTTAGGCAAAAAATTTTTTTAATCGTGAAAATATATTTGGCTTGAAAGACGAAGCCAAGAAACACTTTAAGAGACTATAGAATATTGCAACAGTAAAGCTGAAAAAGTAAGATTATTTTTAAAGCTTAGGTAGGGCTGATGTAAAAATGAAGGCCAAACTTAACACCAGAAAAAGCTAGAAACATGCTTATGTAAAAAAAAAATAAAATAAAAAAAATATATATATATATATATATATATATATATATATATATATATATATACATAGTGTTTGTATAACAAATATATACTAAACACTTTTAAATGTTTTAAACTTGCCTATAGTAGCACTTACTTTGCTTGTTGAGGACGGCCGTTTCGGGAGATGTGTCCCTTTGTCAAATTTTAAACATTTAAAAGTGTTTAGTGATTACTAGTAGCTCACGCGAAGATGGAATCAACAAATGATACAAATATATAGTATATGTGCTGGCTTTAAAAATTTCCATCACCTTTTTTATCTTTAGACATTTTTATATTTATTATATTTTTAGAAGTTCTTTTAAATAATTGTAGTTAATTGTATTTACTTTCGATATTTTTAACTCAATAAATTATTTACACTGGTTCATAATTACAATTACAGTGGTTCATGATTTAAGATGTCTAAAGGTTTAAATTTCTATAATTCTTACTGTTTATTTCCAATAAATTCATCGCTGTTGAATTTATGAAATGATTTAGTTTGATAAGTATTTAACAATTTTATATAATTTGTGTGCTCATTTCTTACACTTTCAGTATATGTAAAAGTTTTACTTTCTCCAATTTAAAAAAAAGGTTTTTCATGTGCATTGTTAGAATTTAATTCCTAGAATTATTTTTGCAAGTGAATATTTAAAATCCTGGAAGTTTCTTTCGTAATTTAGAGAACTGTTAATGTAATTTAAATATCAGTGTTATTGTTCGAAAAAAATTTAACACCTAATTCAAAGACGTGCATTATTTTTATAATGAACTTAGTTTCAATAGTTGGAACGCTGACTTAATCTTTATCTGTTGGTAACCCACGTATCGAAACTATGCAGTATAGATCTATGATGTAATAGCCAAGATGATGCTACGGTAGTAGATCACCACTTGCAAGAGACATGTAGAGTTTGCACAGATGAAACATCACTGACGTTTGAGGAAACCCTTCCAAACTAACTGGTATCTTAAGAATCACTAGACACAATGAGATCAGGATTCATGCCATTGGTAGACTTTAAAGTTTTATTCTGGGGGGAAGAATAACAACTTTGACTTATAGGGACCATGCAACCAGGAGATGGAAAGGCATCACATAATCTATCCTTAAGAGTGATCCAATTAAGAACATCATTGGGACAATTTGGAACGGGCTTGGGCTCAACTGTCCAATATTAAGGTAAAATTAAGGCATGAAAAGACTCTGTGTCTGGAAAATTTTGGAAATCTGTCCTAATCAAGAGTAGCCAATGAATAACAGAGGCAGAATGGAAATTCATTCAAAGAATGACTTTCTGTTCATTCAAAGAATGACGGAATGGCTTTCAAAGAAGCCTTACCACCTAGTTGACCCAATAGAGCACTAACAAGCTTATATAGTGCACTGAGTGTCCTATATAGGGAAGGGAGGCACATTTACTTTAAATAGTCTTTGAATTGTAATGAATATTGATGACTCAGTTTACACGCTATTCTGAATATACAAACTACTTTATATTATATTATTATTATTATTATTAAAATTGTTTCTGTTAGCTCACACTCTCCTGATATTTATATCTTGTACAAATTTTCAATCATTAATAAAATAGATTTTCATCATCCACTCAAGTTCAAATACACTTTTTGTAACATATAGTGGATGACAATTGATGTTAATAAAGTTTTATCAATTATTTATTCAATAATTAAATTATAAAAATTTGGAGAGTCTCGAAAATTCGAGCTATGAATATTCATGTTCAAAATCTGGCGTGCGATGGGATTGCACCAATTTTCCAATAACTAGAAACTAATTGCTCAAAGACGAATATGAATTCCCCCTCCCCCCTGGTGGTCAACAAAACCTCCATTGTACTACCTTAAACTGTTGCCATGGTTACCACAAAATATAAATAGTGTTGTAAGGTTAAAAATGAATGAAATGAATAAAATAAACAAACTGGAAATAAGAGACAATGATACAATTTTTTTCTTGATCTCAGTAGGAATTTACTTTAAAATTTTTTTTTTATAATACTTGTTTCAAAACATAATAATTTTTAAAACATAAGGAGTATATTGTATTAAAAGCAAAGTAGAATTTAACAATTTAAATTGTACACATTAAATTTAACACGTATAATTTAATTTGTAGCAGGTTTATTTAAGAGAAAATGTGTCATATAGTGATAAAACATCGAAAGCCTAAAAACGTTCTACATTGGAGTAATAATGATTGTTAAACAATTCGTAGAAAACACATGGTAAAAGTTCTTTGAAAGCTAAGTTTATTTAGGCTGTTTATATCCTTTTGCAATTGAATGTCAAATATATCAAATATAGTGTCTCAAAAATAGTCAATTCCAGAATGAATACGTTAATATTGGTTTATAATTTCTATAAAAAACTGAAAATATTTTTGAAATTTCTATATATTTTCAAGTATTGTACTTTTTGTTTCTTAAAACTACCATCTACAACTGGGGTTCTCTACCCAGCGTCCCATTTATAACACTGATATAGGGTCACGCCTTTCCCATTTATATTTTCTCAATAATTACAATTTAAGTATGAAAGTAAAGCTGATTAGGTCTATTAAATATCTATTGATTTAAATATTTATTTTGTATAAAAATTTTCCGTTCGACTTCATCACTTACGATCTATATAAATCTGGAGTAAATTATGATCATATAAATACTGAAGCTCCAAGACATTTAAACTTACATTTTACCACTGTCTCTCTCTCTCTCTCTCTCTCTCTCTCTCTCTCTCTATATATATATATATATATATATATATATATATATATATATATATATGAAGTTAATATATTACTATTGTAAGTAATTTTATCCACCATTAAGTGCAATGATTTTACCTTGAGTGATTCGGTCACTTGACCATTGTCGAATCAAGCTTTTGGTCAAGTGACCGAAAGGTGCCTCATCACTCAAGGTAAAATCATTGCACTTAATGGTGGATAAAATTACAATAGTAATATATTAACTTCATAAAGTCAGTGCAACGGAAAAACAATGGATAATGTAAAATATCAAGAATATATATATATATATATATATATATATATATATATATATATATATATATATATATATATATATATATACCAAACTGAAAAGTAAACCTAATATGATACGAGTTTTTTAGAGTAACAAGCATAGGGCATTAAAAAATAATAATTTTGAGATTTGTTTGTGAGTTGTAGTAGACTATTATTTAAACAAATTTATATAGGCCTGCCACTTCTTCCCAAAAAAACGTCTTGGTTAGGTTTTCAATATATTGTTTTGAAAAGGACAATATCTTTTTTAATAAACTCAGATGCAAAAGAATTTAAGCTGCTTTAACGAAGTCGCAAAAATGGAAGAGTTGAGAAAATGTAATTTTCACGCAAAATACAGTTAACTCTGCAGAACGGAAAGGGAGCCGCTGTCATTTTATAGCGTAGTTTAGGCCACTGCTTCGTATTCGTCAAGCTCATGCAACATTTGCACAAGGACAGTTCCAACAAATTAAATCGTGTTTTCATTACGAAGTGAAAACACAAATTAAACGAGTTTTTAAATAGAGTTCGTGATAAAGTCCGTACAGTTAATTTCAAAAGTAAATAGATATTACACAAGCTATTAAACATATGTTGTGAATTTCATAACCTAACAATTTAAACAAACTGCCTAATTATTTTCTATAAATCTGCCCGCCATATAGAACTAACTACTTGAATCAATAAATTTCGTAAATTTACAAACATAAGTAAAATAAATTAATTTATTATCCACAGAAGTGATTGTCATTAAAATGAAATACTTGTACTATGTATTTCATTTCATTTCGTATTATTTATAAACATAAATGAAATAAGTTAATTTATTATCCACAGAAGTGATTGTCATTAAAATGAAATACTTGTACAATGTATTTCATTTCATTTCGTATTATTTATAAACATAAATGAAATAAATTAATTTATTATCCACAGAAGTGATTGTCATTAAAATGAAATACTTGTACAATGTATTTCATTTCATTTCGTATTATTTATAAACATAAATGAAATAAGTTAATTTATTATCCACAGAAGTGATTGTCATTAAAATGAAATACTTGTACAATGTATTTCATTTCATTTCGTATTATTTATAAACATAAATGAAATAAGTTAATTTATTATCCACAGAAGTGATTGTCATTAAAATGAAATACTTGTACAATGTATTTCATTTCATTTCGTATTATTTATAAACATAAATGAAATAAGTTAATTTATTATCCACAGAAGTGATTGTCATTAAAATGAAATACTTGTACAATGTATTTCATTTCATTTCGTATTATTTATAAACATAAATGAAATAAGTTAATTTATTATCCACAGAAGTGATTATCATTAAAATGAAATACTTGTACAATGTATTTCATTTCATTTCGTATTATTTATAAACATAAATGAAATAAGTTAATATATTATCCACAGAAGTGATTGTCATTAAAATGAAATACTTGTACAATGTATTTCATTTCATTTCGTATTATTTATAAACATAAATGAAATAAGTTAATTTATTATCCACAGAAGTGATTGTCATTAAAATGAAATACTTGTACAATGTATTTCATTTCATTTCGTATTACTTATAAACATAAATGAAATAAGTTAATTTATTATCCACAAAAGTGATTGTCATTATAATGAAATACTTGTACAATGTATTTCATTTCATTTCGTATTATTTATAAACATAAATGAAATAAGTTAATTTATTATCCACAGAAGTGATTGTCATTAAAATGAAATACTTGTACAATGTATTTCATTTCATTTCGTATTATTTATAAACATAAATGAAATAAGTTAATTTATTATCCACAGAAGTGATTGTCATTAAAATGAAATACTTGTACAATGTATTTAATTTCATTTCGTATTATTTATAAACATAAATGAAATAAGTTAATTTATTATCCACAGAAGTGATTGTCATAAAAATGAAATACTTATACAATGTATTTCATTTCATTTCGTATTACTTATAAACATAAATGAAATAAGTTAATTTATTATCCACAGAAGTGATTGTCATTAAAATGAAATACTTGTACAATGTATTTCATTTCATTTCGTATTATTTATAAACATAAATGAAATAAGTTAATTTATTATCCACAGAAGTGATTGTCATTAAAATGAAATACTTGTACAATGTATTTCATTTCATTTCGTATTATTTATAAACATAAATGAAATAAGTTAATTTATTATCCACAGAAGTGATTGTCATTAAAATGAAATACTTGTACAATGTATTTCATTTCATTTCGTATTATTTATAAACATAAATGAAATTAGTTAATTTATTATCCACAGAAGTGATTGTCATTAAAATGAAATACTTGTACAATGTATTTCATTTCATTTCGTATTATTTATAAACATAAATGAAATACGTTAATTTATTATCCACTGAAGCCACTAAAATGAAATACTTGTACAATGTATTTCATTTCATTTCGTATTATTTATAAACATAAATGAAATAAGTTAATTTATTATCGACTGAAGCCACTAAAATGAAATACTTGTACAATGTATTTCATTTCATTTCGTATTATTTATAAACATAAATGAAATAAGTTAATTTATTATCCACTGAAGCCACTAACATGAAATACTTGTACAATGTATTTCATTTCATTTCGTATTATTTATAAACATAAATGAAATAAGTTAATTTATTATCCACTGAAGCCACTAAAATGAAATACTTGTACAATGTATTTCATTTCATTTCGTATTATTTATAAACATAAATGAAATAAGTTAATTTATTATCCACTGAAGCCACTAAAATGAAATACTTGTACAATGTATTTCATTTCATTTCGTATTATTTATAAACATAAATGAAATAAGTTAATTTATTATCCACTGAAGCCACTAAAATGAAATACTTGTACAATGTATTTCATTTCATTTCGTATTATTTATAAACATAAATGAAATAAGTTAATTTATTATCCACTGAAGCCACTAAAATGAAATACTTGTACAATGTATTTCATTTCATTTCGTATTATTTATAAACATAAATGAAATAAGTTAATTTATTATCCACTGAAGCCACTAAAATGAAATACTTGTACAATGTATTTCATTTAATTTCGTATTATTTATAAACATAAATGAAATAAGTTAATTTATTATCCACTGAAGCCACTAAAATGAAATACTTGTACAATGTATTTCATTTCATTTCGTATTATTTATAAACATAAATGAAATAAGTTAATTTATTATCCACTGAAGCCACTAAGATGAAATACTTGTACAATGTATTTCATTTCATTTCGTATTATTTATAAACATAAATGAAATAAGTTAATTTATTATCCACTGAAGCCACTAAAATGAAATACTTGTACAATGTATTTCATTTCATTTCGTATTATTTATAAACATAAATGAAATAAGTTAATTTATTATCCACTGAAGCCACTAAAATGAAATACTTGTACAATGTATTTCATTTCATTTCGTATTATTTATAAACATAAATGAAATAAGTTAATTTATTATCCACTGAAGCCACTAAGATGAAATACTTGTACAATGTATTTCATTTCATTTCGTATTATTTATAAACATAAATGAAATAAGTTAATTTATTATCCACTGAAGCCACTAAAATGAAATACTTGTACAATGTATTTCATTTCATTTCGTATTATTTATAAACATAAATGAAATAAGTTAATTTATTATCCACTGAAGCCACTAAAATGAAATACTTGTACAATGTATTTCATTTCATTTCGTATTATTTATAAACATAAATGAAATAAGTTAATTTATTATCCACTGAAGCCACTAAAATGAAATACTTGTACAATGTATTTCATTTCATTTCGTATTATTTATAAACATAAATGAAATAAGTTAATTTATTATCCACTGAAGCCACTAAAATGAAATACTTGTACAATGTATTTCATTTCATTTCGTATTATTTATAAACATAAATGAAATAAGTTAATTTATTATCCACTGAAGCCACTAAAATGAAATACTTGTACAATGTATTTCATTTCATTTCGTATTATTTATAAACATAAATGAAATAAGTTAATTTATTATCCACTGAAGCCACTAAAATGAAATACTTGTACAATGTATTTCATTTCATTTCGTATTATTTATAAACATAAATGAAATAAGTTAATTTATTATCCACTGAAGCCACTAAAATGAAATACTTGTACAATGTATTTCATTTCATTTCGTATTATTTATAAACATAAATGAAATAAGTTAATTTATTATCCACTGAAGCCACTAAAATGAAATACTTGTACAATGTATTTCATTTCATTTCGTATTATTTATAAACATAAATGAAATAAGTTAATTTATTATCCACTGAAGCCACTAAAATGAAATACTTGTACAATGTATTTCATTTCGTATTATTTATAAACATAAATGAAATAAGTTAATTTATTATCCACTGAAGCCACTAAGATGAAATACTTGTACAATGTATTTCATTTCATTTCGTATTATTTATAAACATAAATGAAATAAGTTAATTTATTATCCACTGAAGCCACTAAAATGAAATACTTGTACAATGTATTTCATTTCATTTCGTATTATTTATAAACATAAATGAAATAAGTTAATTTATTATCCACTGAAGCCACTAAAATGAAATACTTGTACAATGTATTTCATTTCATTTCGTATTATTTATAAACATAAATGAAATAAGTTAATTTATTATCCACTGAAGCCACTAAAATGAAATACTTGTACAATGTATTTCATTTCATTTCGTATTATTTATAAACATAAATGAAATAAGTTAATTTATTATCCACTGAAGCCACTAAAATGAAATACTTGTACAATGTATTTCATTTCATTTCGTATTATTTATAAACATAAATGAAATAAGTTAATTTATTATCCACTGAAGCCACTAAAATGAAATACTTGTACAATGTATTTCATTTCATTTCGTATTATTTATAAACATAAATGAAATAAGTTAATTTATTATCCACTGAAGCCACTAAAATGAAATACTTGTACAATGTATTTCATTTCATTTCGTATTATTTATAAACATAAATGAAATAAGTTAATTTATTATCCACTGAAGCCACTAAAATGAAATACTTGTACAATGTATTTCATTTCATTTCGTATTATTTATAAACATAAATGAAATAAGTTAATTTATTATCCACAGAAGTGATTGTCATTAAAATGAAATACTTGTACAATGTATTTCATTTCATTTCGTATTATTTATAAACATAAATGAAATAAGTTAATTTATTATCCACAGAAGTGATTCTCATTAAAATGAAATACTTGTACAATGTATTTCATTTCATTTCGTATTATTTATAAACATAAATGAAATAAGTTAATTTATTATCCACTGAAGCCACTAAAATGAAATACTTGTACAATGTATTTCATTTCATTTCGTATTATTTATAAACATAAATGAAATAAGTTAATTTATTATCCACTGAAGCCACTAAAATGAAATACTTGTACAATGTATTTCATTTCATTTCGTATTATTTATAAACATAAATGAAATAAGTTAATTTATTATCCACTGAAGCCACTAAAATGAAATACTTGTACAATGTATTTCATTTCATTTCGTATTATTTATAAACATAAATGAAATAAGTTAATTTATTATCCACTGAAGCCACTAAAATGAAATACTTGTACAATGTATTTCATTTCATTTCGTATTATTTATAAACATAAATGAAATAAGTTAATTTATTATCCACAGAAGTGATTGTCATTAAAATGAAATACTTGTACAATGTATTTCATTTCATTTCGTATTATTTATAAACATAAATGAAATAAGTTAATTTATTATCCACTGAAGCCACTAAAATGAAATACTTGTACAATGTATTTCATTTCATTTCGTATTATTTATAAACATAAATGAAATAAGTTAATTTATTATCCACTGAAGCCACTAAAATGAAATACTTGTACAATGTATTTCATTTCATTTCGTATTATTTATAAACATAAATGAAATAAGTTAATTTATTATCCACTGAAGCCACTAAAATGAAATACTTGTACAATGTATTTCATTTCATTTCGTATTATTTATAAACATAAATGAAATAAGTTAATTTATTATCCACTGAAGCCACTAAAATGAAATACTTGTACAATGTATTTCATTTCATTTCGTATTATTTATAAACATAAATGAAATAAGTTAATTTATTATCCACTGAAGCCACTAAAATGAAATACTTGTACAATGTATTTCATTTCATTTCGTATTATTTATAAACATAAATGAAATAAGTTAATTTATTATCCACTGAAGCCACTAAAATGAAATACTTGTACAATGTATTTCATTTCATTTCGTATTATTTATAAACATAAATGAAATAAGTTAATTTATTATCCACAGAAGTGATTGTCATTAAAATGAAATACTTGTACAATGTATTTCATTTCATTTCGTATTATTTATAAACATAAATGAAATAAGTTAATTTATTATCCACAGAAGTGATTCTCATTAAAATGAAATACTTGTACAATGTATTTCATTTCATTTCGTATTATTTATAAACATAAATGAAATAAGTTAATTTATTATCCACTGAAGCCACTAAAATGAAATACTTGTACAATGTATTTCATTTCATTTCGTATTATTTATAAACATAAATGAAATAAGTTAATTTATTATCCACTGAAGCCACTAAAATGAAATACTTGTACAATGTATTTCATTTCATTTCGTATTATTTATAAACATAAATGAAATAAGTTAATTTATTATCCACTGAAGCCACTAAAATGAAATACTTGTACAATGTATTTCATTTCATTTCGTATTATTTATAAACATAAATGAAATAAGTTAATTTATTATCCACTGAAGCCACTAACATGAAATACTTGTACAATGTATTTCATTTCATTTCGTATTATTTATAAACATAAATGAAATAAGTTAATTTATTATCCACTGAAGCCACTAAAATGAAATACTTGTACAATGTATTTCATTTCATTTCGTATTATTTATAAACATAAATGAAATAAGTTAATTTATTATCCACTGAAGCCACTAAAATGAAATACTTGTACAATGTATTTCATTTCATTTCGTATTATTTATAAACATAAATGAAATAAGTTAATTTATTATCCACTGAAGCCACTAAAATGAAATACTTGTACAATGTATTTCATTTCATTTCGTATTATTTATAAACATAAATGAAATAAGTTAATTTATTATCCACTGAAGCCACTAAAATGAAATACTTGTACAATGTATTTCATTTCATTTCGTATTATTTATAAACATAAATGAAATAAGTTAATTTATTATCCACTGAAGCCACTAAAATGAAATACTTGTACAATGTATTTCATTTCATTTCGTATTATTTATAAACATAAATGAAATAAGTTAATTTATTATCCACTGAAGCCACTAAAATGAAATACTTGTACAATGTATTTCATTTCATTTCGTATTATTTATAAACATAAATGAAATAAGTTAATTTATTATCCACTGAAGCCACTAAAATGAAATACTTGTACAATGTATTTCATTTCATTTCGTATTATTTATAAACATAAATGAAATAAGTTAATTTATTATCCACTGAAGCCACTAAAATGAAATACTTGTACAATGTATTTCATTTCGTATTATTTATAAACATAAATGAAATAAGTTAATTTATTATCCACTGAAGCCACTAAGATGAAATACTTGTACAATGTATTTCATTTCATTTCGTATTATTTATAAACATAAATGAAATAAGTTAATTTATTATCCACTGAAGCCACTAAAATGAAATACTTGTACAATGTATTTCATTTCATTTCGTATTATTTATAAACATAAATGAAATAAGTTAATTTATTATCCACTGAAGCCACTAAAATGAAATACTTGTACAATGTATTTCATTTCATTTCGTATTATTTATAAACATAAATGAAATAAGTTAATTTATTATCCACTGAAGCCACTAAAATGAAATACTTGTACAATGTATTTCATTTCATTTCGTATTATTTATAAACATAAATGAAATAAGTTAATTTATTATCCACTGAAGCCACTAAAATGAAATACTTGTACAATGTATTTCATTTCATTTCGTATTATTTATAAACATAAATGAAATAAGTTAATTTATTATCCACTGAAGCCACTAAAATGAAATACTTGTACAATGTATTTCATTTCATTTCGTATTATTTATAAACATAAATGAAATAAGTTAATTTATTATCCACTGAAGCCACTAAAATGAAATACTTGTACAATGTATTTCATTTCATTTCGTATTATTTATAAACATAAATGAAATAAGTTAATTTATTATCCACTGAAGCCACTAAAATGAAATACTTGTACAATGTATTTCATTTCATTTCGTATTATTTATAAACATAAATGAAATAAGTTAATTTATTATCCACAGAAGTGATTGTCATTAAAATGAAATACTTGTACAATGTATTTCATTTCATTTCGTATTATTTATAAACATAAATGAAATAAGTTAATTTATTATCCACAGAAGTGATTGTCATTAAAATGAAATACTTGTACAATGTATTTCATTTCATTTCGTATTATTTATAAACATAAATGAAATAAGTTAATTTATTATCCACTGAAGCCACTAAAATGAAATACTTGTACAATGTATTTCATTTTATTTCGTATTATTTATAAACATAAATGAAATAAGTTAATTTATTATCCACTGAAGCCACTAAAATGAAATACTTGTACAATGTATTTCATTTCATTTCGTATTATTTATAAACATAAATGAAATAAGTTAATTTATTATCCACTGAAGCCACTAAAATGAAATACTTGTACAATGTATTTCATTTCATTTCGTATTATTTATAAACATAAATGAAATAAGTTAATTTATTATCCACTGAAGTCACTCAAATGAAATACTTCTAAATGTATTTAATTAAATTTCGTGTTATTTACAAACATAATTAAAATATTACAATGAAAATAATGGAAAGAGCCCCATACCCCAAAAATAATAAAAAATAACAAATAAAACAAGGCCTACTTAAGATTAAACCCTTTTAAACTGAAGGGCTTACTTGTAAGTAACTTGTTTTATTGTTATTTTTTATTATTTTTTGATATTCGAGTTCTTTCCAATATTTTCATTACAATATATTGTACCACTGTGCTTTTGATATTGTATATAATTAGAATAATTTAATTTATTATCCACAGAAATTATTGGCGTTAGATCTACTTTCTAACAACATATAAATAGCACTTGGCGCATTTCGTGAAATCCACCTCTATTTGACTACACAGCATTTCAATTATAAAATGTTATTGTTTCATATAATAACAGAGTGTTGACATTAATAAGAACTAACAGTTCCAGTGGCAATGGATCGATCAGAAGTTGCCTCTGTTGTGATTGGGTAAAAAGACCAGTCACTGGATAAAACGGCTGTCATTGGTTGATTTGTCGCTGTCACTGGCTATACTCTCACCGCTCGGCTCACGGCGCCAATGTTCGTGCAGTGCCGTTGACTGAAGGGAAGAGGGGGTTTATCTCTGTTCAGATTGGGCAAAATGTCGCTGTCGCGACTGAAAAGTTACTGATATTTTACAACGGCTGTCAACGGTTGATTTGTATCTGTCACTGGTTCTACTCATTTACATCTTGTGTGGGTCGATTTGTGTCAGGTTTCAAGATAGTGACAGTAATGTGTACAGTAGACTCTATTTCGCACTCGGGTAGTTTGTTCTTAATTTCGTAGTATATTTTTAAATAAAATGAGCCTTCAAAAAAAGAAGGAAGCGAGCTGTGGAATCATTTCACCACTGAGGTATGCTTGCCTGTTATTGGCACATACAGAGCAGTCTCAGTATCCCTTGTCACCGGTACTAAAGTCACCGGTAAAAGTCACTGATCCAAACCTGGCGCTGTAACTAAAATCACCGATCCGTTATAGTCACTGGATCGACCATCCCTAGTGTGCAGTTCTGCTCTTGTCGATTAGTCGGCAATTGGGCTCCGTCTCGCCTCTTATCTCCAACCTCGACAAAAAAGCCTTATTGGGAGTCATAACTATACAGCAATGAATTATCTACACATACTACAGTTTTTTTTTTTTTTTTTGTTGTTGAACAATTATTTTACAATGAACTCGAAATTTTTATAGCATGCAACATTTTATATATGCTTCACTAAAATACAATGTGCGCCCGCGCGCGCGCGCGCGCGCGCGCGTGTGTGTGTGTGTGTGTAAAAACACTGGATAATCAGTTTTGATCTTGTTAGTGTTTAGTTTTTAGTTAAAAGGCGATTATTTATGAGTTAAATACATGTTAATTTGTTTTTTGTATACCAAAACGCATTTATTTCTCTTTTAACTTGGGATTAAAAAACATTCTTGAGTTTATAAGTTACAATAATATCACCCCAAACTTTTTTTCTGGCATGCACATGTGATGTCATGATTCTGTCCCCTTTGTCCCCTATCATGAAGTTTAATACCCTACCTATCCCTTCTAATGCTTCTTAGGCGATACTACTTATAGTAGTTAATCGTCTTAAAACTAAACAAAATATACCTTTCGGCTATAAAAACTTTATGGAACTTATGGAATTATCTTGACTTTATGATGTATTGCTTATTTGTTAATGTTGATCCTATACATTATATATATACATTATGTCATTATGTGCATTATGTGAATTTATGTTTACCAACTTTGGTTGGTCGTGTGTGTCTGCCTCCGTATCTCTATGTAGTGTGTGTGTGTGTGTGTGTGTGTGTGTGTGTGTGTGTGTGTGTGTGTGTGTGTGTGTGTGTGTGTGTGTGTGAGAGAGAGAGAGAGAGAGAGAGAGAGAGATACAGGGAAGGAGAGTAACGGAGATAGATAAAAGGGAGAAAAGAGAGAAAAGATATAGATAGAAATATATATATATATATATATATATATATATATATATATATATATATATATATATACACACACACACACACACACACATATATATATATATATATATACACTTTAATACGAGGGAGGTTAAATTAATAAAATTTTGAGGATATATTTTAAAAAATACTTTTGTAGCTTCGTTACTGATTTGTCAGAACTGCCCTATGAAATCTCAACTCGCTAGTTTTTAAATCACAATAGATATTTTCCATTTTAACGGTGAAAATATTACAATTAAAAAAAAAAAACTTTAATAAAACTTAGTATACAATAATCAACCTCTCGCTGAACAGCGTAACGTTGTATAAAAACCGATAGAGTATTGAAATTCCAGTGCCTTGCTGGTTGCAGCGTATTTTTTAAAATTTACGTTTGTGAAGCTTCTCGATACAGAAATGTTTACTGTAGAAAGCATCAGTTTAATCACAGATCAAAGAGAACTTTCATGAAAGGAACTTTCGGGCATCCTGTAATACTGGAAAAACCTGTCCGTGTGTTTCCTAGGATCATTAAACATAACGTGAAACTGGCCAGTCGTCAACCGATTGGCTAACTGTTGATTTATTGACCAATGTCTTTACAGCTGATTATCGCTAACACATCGTGCAGACTCGGTAAATGCGTTGTACAGATACAATCAGAGTTCATATAGTTGTTCCGCGCTCCTATTAGGAGCCGATAAAAGTTTCCCGTTTCTCTATATTATGTAGAGGCTTTTCGATCCGTAAGTATAGTCCTGAGCAGATTTATAAAAACACATCTGGAGGCAGAGAAAATAAAAGCCGTTTTAGGAATCCCCGTACTTCTCTAACGTCGACTCAGTTGTGTTTGCGGTGCGGACAGTACAGAAGTCTATGATTGAGGATCTCTCTCTTTCTCTCTCTCTCTCTCTCTCTCTCTATCTATCTTTCTGTCTGTCTCTCTATCTCTCTCTCTCTCTCTCTCACACACACACACACGCGCGCGCGCGCGCGCACACACACACACACACACAATACACAAAATTACAAAACCATTAAAACTAGGACTTAGTTCTATTTTAATCTACGACTACATTAAGTAATTCCTTTCTGAAAATTTTCATGTTTGAAGTGGACATAGAGGAGGAGCTGAAGGGTAGCTGCTCCTTGAGACAAATTCTCTGTCAGCAAATTTTTGGAAGCTAGGAAATTTTGTAAAATATATTAAAAAATTTGCATGTGCCATGTGCGAGTGGAGTTTGGGACATTTTCGACGACACATGCGTGGATTATGCGTTTGAAGTTTTCCCAACGCCGCACCGACTAGCAACAGTGTCTGCGTACTTCAGTTTTCTTTTGAATATCTCGTAAAATATTCATTTTATGTTAAAATGTACTCTCACTTTTCTTGTAGAGCAAAAAATTAGAGTCAAAGACGGCATCCGGAGTATTTTTTGCTGTATATTATTAATAAAAAGTTACGAAATACGAGTACACGGAAGTAGTGTCAGCACCATAACATTATTTTTAATATTTTCATATGAATTCTATCAAGTTATAAATAAGATCGCTCAAAACAAACTTAAACTATAACAAGCAATAATTCGACCAAAGTCGCCAGAGTCAGGTTGAGTTGAAACTTTTATATGACACTTTTGGCTTCTTTGAATCTTCACTAACGTTTAATTTACGTTAAAAAACAAGTAATATAAACAAAGATTGTTTGAAATCAGTTCCTACGTGGGTCAACAAAGCCAAATTTTAGTGTAGGTACTTCTTATTTAATAATTACATTTAATATAAATAAAGTAACATAACCTATGCGTTAAAACAGCTAGCTACTAGATAACCTCTAACTTAAAATCAGGTGTTTTATGAAATCATATGTTATCATTTATTTTAAGCCAAATGTGACGAAATAACTATATTGCATACCTTACCTCTTTTTTTAAACGTTTTTCTCCCAAAAAAACTCAAATTAATTAATTTTAAATTTAATTAATAAATTAATATTTGAAAACACTGTATTAACATCAAGTGCCATCCTCCACAAGTTTAAAACAATGTAGCCTATTTAAACTTGAGTGGACGAATAAAAGGTATTTTATTAACGACTAAATATTTGAACTAGTTATGTATAAGGAGAGTATGGCCTAATAGAAGGAGTTGAAACAATAACCCTAGCTACAATTTATTTAAACAACCTAGATGTACATTTCGCCAACACAGTTAGCATCATCAGAAGGTTAGACTACGTGTTGCACAACTGATTTTGACTCCGTAAAAACTTTCAGCAACACTGTTATAGACGTTTCATAACGTACATGTTTCTTTTCTATATATTATTAATGGTTTCTATTACGGATGGGCCGATTCCTAAAATTTTCGATTCCGATTCCGATTCCGATTTCGATTCTAAAATTTTCCTTTCGATTCTCGATTCTTTAGTCGATTCTCGATTCTTTCAAGTTATATTAGCTTACACGTTAGGTATCTAGTAATTAATTTAGTTAACATCTTGGTCATACGGCAAAACCATTTAAAAGTTCTGTTTTAATGTAATTGGCTACACAAAACTTTCAACTTTAATTTATCAATATTAATTTTAAAAGCATAAAAACATATCAGATAAAAGTAATTACTTATTTTAAAGTTAAAAATGTGAACTTTACACTATTTTATGATGTTTGAAAAATTACCTAAGCCTATTTACATTGTCTCTCAAAACAAAACAAAAATTAAAAACAAACGAACAACATAAAGATTTAAAAAAATAACAGAAATAGGGTAGTTTTTAATATGCCCCTGAATCAGTGGCAGCGACACGGGGGGGGGGGGAGATAGAGAGCGAGAGAGAGAAAAAGAGAGATTGTGTATCGAACCCTCTTTAGTGAGAGAGAGATAGAGAGAGGAGCGATGACAAACGACCGGGATTGGTTACGATTTTCTTTGTTGTTGCTTCATAAATAATAATATTTTCGTTATCTCAAATCTGTGTTTGCTTTAATCGTTTAATTCATTCAAAGCAACTAATACTTAAATAAGACATAGTTGGTAGTTAATTATTTTTCCAATAAATTACTTCATACACATATTTTAATAGTTAACAAAATAGGAATCGGAATCGACACTTTTATCAATGAAGAATCGAGTATCGACGATTCCTCGATACCACCTAGAATCGACGATTCCTGGAATCGAGAATCGGAATCGGCCCATCGCTAGTTTCTATTAACATGGATGATCGTAAACGAATTAGAGGAACCAATGGTGGCGCTAAGCTATAAAGCCCTTATAATTAAATGTTAAACATAAACTACAGTATCAAAGCAAAGAGAACCCTATAGAGTTTGTTGTTTTATCTATTACTCATTTTTGAACGAAATAACTGTTTCATTAACAAAACAACACCACAAAAAAATCAGAATCTACTTAAAGAAAAGAACCGAAATATATAATTTTTAATCACTAAAAAGTAAACAACGATTTCCCGATAACGAAAACACAATTTATCATAAGCTTATTACCCACGAATAGGATAAACCTATAAGTTTGTCACACGAATACATTGAGCACTATATGTATGAAATTGCCTTGATGATTTTTCCTAAAATCCTACATAATATTTCTTATCTTGCAATTATTCTTTTTCATTTCAGTTTAAAAACGTGTTAATAATTACGTAATGCAATATCCCAGGTAAATATTAAATAATGCTGTATCTAATAATTATTTGGAAAAACATTTTGTACAAATAAAATATTAATAAAAAAATAAAGTGAAAATTGATAGTAAAGTTATATTTAATGAATTTATCTCTTGATATTTACTGAAGTCATGAGGATTTCACCTGAGGATTATTGAATATCTTGATTATGGTAAATGAACTAAAAATCGTATTTTCAGTGTATTTATTTTGGCTTATCTCATTCGAGTTATACAAGTTATACATCAGTATAGGTAGACCATCGAAGGAGGCACTTTTTAATGAGGAAAATTCATCCATTAGTATCCGATAATATCCTCGTTCTAAGCAGCTTTATCAAGCAAGAAATAAAAAAAACCTATTCGTTTTATACTTATTTTTTCCTGTTATTTTTATGTATGGTAGAATACTACATAAAATAAATACTTTGATTGTTTTATTTTGCTTATTAACTATCTTATAATTCATAATCCTTATTAAAATTCTTTTTTAATTTTTCCTCAATTTTTTTTTTAAATTAAAAATAGCGTATTATTGTTTTCAAATCAGACGGATTGGGATGTAACTATAACGGGACCACTAGGATGGGTTCCTCTTTTATTTACAAGCAAAATCACTTTGATCGGTTAAATACTTCCATAGTTATCGTGGAACAACAGAAAAAAACGGAACGAACGCAGAACCTCCTCCTTTTTTGAAGTCGGTTAAAAAACGGGATGAAGTTATTTAAATAACAAGAGGAGCTTGGACCTTGTAATGAAGAGAATTATTCTGTCCTGTGCAATCAAATCATCTAGGTATAAATGTTTTATATCTTACTTCAAATGAAAAATTAATTTCGCTAATAGTTTACCAGAGAAAGCTTACTCCAAATTTTCCCCTTGTTATATATGTTACACAAAAATACATTGTAAACACGTAACAAGTGTTTCAAGTGTATAAACAGTGGATAAAACTTACGTTAATTGTCGTCTTGGAAACATAACCTCTCATAACACACTCCTTTCCCAAGTAATTCTTCACCATTGCAACACAATTTTGTACTACATTACTATGAAGCTTTGTTAAATATAGCAACAAAACATCTGGTTTGTTCGGATATCGTTTTAAAACAACAGAATAATGGAATTTCCTACTTAACTTGTGCCAGCCGCATTGGACGAGTTACTTCGATCTTGCAATGTAAGTGTATCCAGACGAGGAAGACAAAAATTGACTAGCTCAGGGGTTCTCAAACTGAGGATATTTTCAGTGGGGCGTGGATAAGTGCACTGAAATTGTGTAGATGAGAGATGTTTCTTGTATAATGTTAGGTCTTGATAGACCCTTGTTACTAAATATTTTTACCCGCGTTATGCATTTTTAACAATTTTTGAAGATATATGATGTAGCCTATATATTCCGAACCAAGACTAACATTTGATTGCAGCATTATCAGTTATAGGGTTAAATAAATAAATATATATATATATATATATATATATATATATATATATATATATATATATATATAATACGTTTTCTTGTTTAATAATTTAAAACAACACAGGTTATTCAAATACAAGAATATTTATTAATTTATATCCAAAGCTTTTCGTTGGTAAACAGTACCAACATCATCAGGAATGAAAATTACAATAATGTTGCATTATGTTGGTACTGTTTAACCAACGAAAAGCTTTGGATATAAATTAATAAATATTCTTGTATTTGAATAACCTATGTTGGTTTAAAAAAAATATGTATATATATATATATATATATATATATATATATATATATATATATATATATATATATATACTATACATTTTATATTGTACTCCATACTGTACTCTATAAATATTTATACTGTTAGGGAAATAAAAATATCTAAAGGTTAATTGACCTAATCAGCTTCAATTTTACACTCAGTTTATAATTATTTGTCAAGTATAAATGGGAGGGGGAACCACCTCATATCAGTGTTATAACTGGGGAAGCAAGCATCACAAAACTAGGGGAAACAGACTGTGAACCAGCGACGGTTTATGACCCCCTTTCAAGGAGCATGAGCAGGTGTCGGACAATGCGCCAGCCGCAGGCACCTTTGGGGGCGGTCGTTTTGAATTAGGTTAGGTTAAAGACAATAGAATTGGTTGTTTATCCTATCAGAATAATTCGTTAGTGTTTTAATCGACAATTATGATAGACTTGGGTCGTGTCAAGATTAATTTCTGGCACAGTTTTATTAATAATAACTAATTTAGGCCTACACTTTTTCGACATGGAATAAAAAGGTTTCGCTGCTGTTTGCCACTGTGGCATTACGTAGTAGATGTGGTGACATTGAAGTAGATGAGTATCAAAGATGAAAGAGTAAGAAGGATGAGTTGGTTTTCCAAGAACCTTCTACTCTATAGAGCTTGAGGGGAGAGATTCCTCCGTCTCGTTATCCCACTCCCTCCTTTCTCCGAGAGTGTGAGAGAGAGAGAGAGGATACTGACCTGCACTCAGCCTACAGATCAGGACACTACACTCATCTGTTAAACCTGGGTCCACTCGTCCACTTTGACCGGCACTCAGCCCACAGATCGGGAAACCACACTCGTCTGTTATACCTGGCTCCACTCGTCCACTTTATGAGCTGGAGGGGAGAGACTCCTCCGTCTTTTTATCCCACTCCTTCCTTTCTCCGAGAGTGTGTGTGTGTGTGTGTGAGAGAGAGAGAGAGAGAGAGAGAGAGAGAGAGAGAGAGAGAGGAGATTGACCGGCACTCAGCCCACAGATCGGGAAACCACACTCGTCTGTGTTATACCTGGCTCCACTCGTCCCCTCTATGAGCTGGAGGGGAAAGACTCCTCCGTCTCTTCATCTCACTCCCTCCTCTCTCCGAGAGTGAGGCAGAGAGACGAGACTGACCGGCACTCAGCTCACAGATCGGGAAACCACACTCATCTGTTATACCTGGCTCCACTCGTCCATTTAATGAGCTGGAGGGGAGAGACTCCTCCGTCTCTTTATCCCACTCCCTCCTTTCTCCGAGAGTGAGGGAGAGAGAGGAGACTGACCGGCACTCAGCTCACAGATCGGGAAACCACACTCATCTGTTATACCTGGCTCCACTCGTCCACTTTATGAGCTGGAGGGGAGAGACTCCTCCGTCTCTGTATCCTACTCCCTCCTTTCTCCGAGAGTGAGGGAGAGAGAGGAGACTGACCGGCACTCAGCTCACAGATCGGGAAACCACACTCATCTGTTATACCTGGCTCCACTCGTCCACTTTATGAGCTGGAGGGGAGAGACTCCTCCGTCTCTGTATCCTACTCCCTCCTTTCTCCGAGAGTGAGGGAGAGAGAGGAGACTGACCGGCACTCAGCCCACAGATCGGGAAACTACCTAGCTCCACTCGTAAAACCATGGGGTGACTGACTAACAGTCCTGTACCGCAGAACTGGCTAACGTTGATATACTTAATTTTGTGTTATTTTTTTCAAACATCAACTCTATCCTAACTGGATACTTTGTATGTGAATTCTACCATAGTTAAACAGCAATGTAAAATATGTTTTATTAAGAAATTTTGAGTTTATAAATACTTTCACCACAAATAAAATAGCGTGTTATGCCAAGTTCAACCTTTATCTGGATTCAATGTTACCGTTACTAAACTTATTGTAACCAAAGCTATCCCAACCTGTCCTTCTGTAGGTATGTTGTGACGTAGCTTTATATAACTGGAGAGTAAAAAACTGCTTATAAACATGCTTCAAATATTGCGTTTAGCTCAAGTTTCAATTTCTTCCAAAATTAATCACTATTTATGGTTTGCGATACTTGAAATCACTTGTTACTTGTTTAGAATGTATTTGTTAATCATAGTAACAAATGACAACAAAATATGTCAGTTCTTACTTAAGTTAACAAAGAAAAGTTTTATTTTAGATACTTTTCATTAAATCATTACAATTAATGTAAATATGTACATGCATATGACAGAAACACAATATTAATGACAAAATAGAAAGCTAATTAATGAATTAGTATTTGAAAAAAATTGTATTAACATCAAGTGTCATCCACTACAAGTTTTAAACACTGTATTTGAACTTAGTGGATGAATAAATAGTATTTTATTAACGATTGAAAATTTGAGCAAGTTATATAAATATATGTAGGGGAAACGTAAATTAATAGTATGGATTGAAAAAAAATTAATATCAGTAGGCCCCGAACTTTATAAAAGTATTGCCTCATTTTTTCACCAGCATTTCATTACGTGAATTAGTTAAGATGTCCATTACTCATGTATCATAACGTTATGAAATCTAGCAGCTGTTTTCCAGTTTACGAACACTGTTTTAAACAATGAGATCGACCTAGTTGTTAGATGATGTATTATTACAGCCAAGAGTGAGTTAGAAGCCTATGTTCAAATATTTAATCCTGGTGTAGTAAATTATTGTGATAAGTAGGCCTACAATATTTTACTAAAATTACATTCTTTTGACAGATCTCGCCTCAATAAACATTCTGAGACAAATTTATTTGTTACAGAAAGGCACTGAATTAGAACACCCTAATATGAATCAACATTAATACCACAGGCGCACTCGCAGTTAACCAACTCGTAGATTTGGTTTATTCAAAGGTTTTCCCTAACTTTCACTGTCAGACTTATTAAGTGTTAACCTATTGAGCGACAATGTATCGTCACTCAAAACAGTTACCTTGCGATTGATAATACTAGCAAACGTTTTGAGCAGCAGACTATAGGTTTTAAAAGTATCCCTGTTATGGATGATTTGTAAATGTTTTTCATGTAAAATATTTATTAATGAATATATAGTGCGGAACGGACCACGTAACCGTGCACTTGGCTTTGACAGATCGCACGAGATTTCTTGTGTACTACCACTTCTGAAAACATACTACATATTCAGAATGCTCTATACATCAAAAGCTTCTGTATCCGATACGTCCACAGATATAAACATTGTTTATTATTTCATACTTAAGCTAATTTATCATCGAATTTATCTTATATTAACCATATCATGAAAGTCAGTGTTTTGACAGTCCTATTATGTTTGTAGGAAAGTATTTATATTGATTCTCTAACTCCTGTCTCGCTTACTGAGATCTCTCAAGGACAAGTGCACGGTTAAGTGGTTCGCAATATAAACTACATTAAAAAGAATATTTATAAAATTTTGTGCTCGAACTTTACCATCAACTAAAACAATACTCTAACTGCACTCATTATGAGTTGTTTTAGTTGTTGAGGGTGTACGAAACTCTTGAGAATATGTTACATTGATCTATGACTTCGAGTATATAATTTTACAAATATTCCTGTTATGCAATGTATACATATAAATACATATATTATTTTGAAGACACGTACAGTCGTGATCACATTCTCCATACAGTTAGGCCCTTTCGTGATATTCTAGTCAAACAGCACCAAAACTTTTAGCTGTGTCAAACTCAATACACATTAATTTAACAAGAACGTATGTGTGTGGAATTAACACAGGCGTTTATCATAGTATCCCAATCTAGTAGACAGGAAGGGTCAAGGAAAAGACCAACACGAATTCGAGGTTAGTAACTCCTTTTGCGTAACAATACACGTCACTGTCTACGCATGTTACTTATAAAAGTATCATTTTAAGTGGTTTCCATATTGGAAATTCCAATAACACATACAAACACATTTACTACAAAACACGGATACCAGGATAACACACTTAGATGTTTCTCAATCGCTATGATATTATCATTAATTACTCCAGGATAAAAATTCTCATACTATCCTGATAAGAAAGTGGCGTAGATAAATTACTTTCTGAAGTGTTTAAATAACAAAAGTACAGATCATTGTAAATGTGTAATGTAGTGACGTTATTAACACATTTCAGCATTTTATTTATACAACTATCATAACAAAAAAAACGTTGTTGGTAAGGTATGTATACTATGTTTGTTTTGTATGTGTATAAAAATGCAGACACAGATGTATGTGTGACACAAAAATAGTATGTCTCAAAGCCTGAATACCCTTTGATATTACGATTAAAGATATATATATATATATACAAACACACTCACACACACATACACGAATACCCTTTATTATTACGAGTAAAGATATATATATATATATAAACACACTCCCACACACACACACACACATACACTCTCCATTCTCGTGACACTTACTTATATTCCCAATCACTCCTACTAGTTACATTGGCTATTTTTTTAACAAAATGGCGTTTAAAAACAAAAAAATATCCTTTCTTGATAAAAACTTTAAAAATTAAAAAACATTTGTACAATATTGTCTAAATTGTCTTAATCTTATTCAGCATTCCTAACTTTTGTTTTAAATTTAGATCTTATACGTTAGGGTATATACCAACCGGTTGGGCGTGGTAGAAATAACCGAGTGCTCTGACCGGGGAGACTGGGGTAGTTGGGAATTAAGTCCTCACAATGCTACTCTCACCTCCCGGGTGAACCAAGGGCAATGCGACAGTGAAGTATGGGCGGGAAACTACCCAAACGACACAGTTGTAAAAAAGAGAGTAAAGCAGGCTGTTCGTCTGAGCAGTTAATAATGTCCTGAACTTGGGGTGTACTTCAAGGTCAGTGACTGAATACCCAATCCAAGGTGGAAGGCATCGTGCCGAAGGATGAATGGCTGCAGGGTATAAAATGCAGTCCCAAACGATCCCCTTGAGGAACCAGACAAAACCTCATTGTATGTTGTCTTGCCAGGGCAGTGGGGGCTCTGCTCTGGTCGACCGTTATTTCCCCCATACTCGTGGGACTTTAATGGACCAAGTAAGTAAAAGAATTAATTTCGAGACTGCACAGACAGTGGGAGCCAATGAGACGGCAAACCGTGAGTCTGTAGCAGATGTGTCAACGGCAACCATCACTGGGGGTGCTGGGGCGGCTGTCAAGCTGCCGACTGCAGAAACCGGTGAAGTGGCTGTAGAGTTGAGCACGATGTCTAGTCCTGGGGCTGCTCTGCGGACCCAGGCGACTGCAAATTAAGCAGAACAATGATCAAGATCCTCCAAGTGAACCCACAGCATAGCAGGGCGGCGAGTGCTGTCGTGTGTAGGATGCTGGACAGGGGAGAGGTGGACTTGGTGCTCATCCAGGAACCATGGATTTCTGGAGGAAAAATATGCGGGCTGGCGACATCTGGAGGTAAGTTGTTGTATGATAAGGACTCCGGTGTTCCCAGGACGTGTATCCTGGTTAGGAGAGGGTTGTGTGCTTTTGTACTAACGAACTTCTGTTGCAGGGATTTGTTAGCAGTGACGGTGGAGCTGCGGGCGGAGGGGGGGGGATGAAGAGGATGAACCTGGCCACGTCATATCTCCCCTTTGACTGCGCGGGGGCTCTGCCAACACAAGAGCTGAGGAGCCTGGTCGAGCACTGCGAGGCTGTGGACGAGGAGCTGCTGGTGGGGATGGATGCTAACTCCCATCACACTTCGTGGGGTAGTACAGGTACAAACACTAGAGGTGAGGAACTTTTAGCTTATCTTAGCTCTAAGAATTTACTAGTCCTAAATCAGGGGGAAGAGCCGACGTTTGTCACTAGGGCCAGACAGGAGGTCCTGGACATTACGGTGGCATCGAACCAGATGGCTAGGTATGTACTAAATTGGCATGTGTCGGATGAACCATCTTCTTCTGACCACAGACATATTAGGTATGATATCTCTCTAAATCCAGCCATGCTTCGCCCAACCAGGGATCCAAGAAGAACAGACTGGGACTCCTACAGGAGGGACCTGGGTGTTCGGATTGAGGAGGCTGGATTGGAGTATGGTGGGAGGAGAGAGCTAGAAGACTCTTCCACATTGGTTGGCGAGGCTATAATAGAATCCTTTACCGATAACCGCTCTCTCAGTGAGGGGAGGAAAGTAGGGGATCCGTCATGGTGGAACAAGAAGCTAGCCAAACTTCGGAAGACCACCAGGAGACTCTTTAATAGAGCAAAAAAGAACGGGGAGTGGGACCTGTATAGGAAAACACTAACCGAATACAACAGGGCAATTAGAGAAGCGCGCAGGAAGTCCTGGAAGGAGTTTTGTCATGAGATTGACAAAACTCGGGAAGGGGCACGACTGTATAAAGTGCTCTCTAAGGACCCAGTTAACCCGGTGGGGATGCTAAGAACCCCACTGGGAAATATAACAAAAACGGCAGGGGAAACTGTGGAAGAATTAATCAGGACACATTTCCCTTCCAGTACCCTGAGGAAACTTAGGGGAGCAGACACTGAACCGGTTACCAAACTCTCCACAAGACGTGGTAAGAGGGAGGACTGGGAAGTGGCAAGGAGGATAGTAACTCCACAAAGGGTAAGATGGGCTGTTGGCACTTTTAAACCCTACAAATCTCCAGGTCCAGATGGGATCTATCCTGTGCTGCTGCAGCAGGGAATGGATATGCTGGTGCTGGTACTTACTAAATTATACAGGCTAAGCATTGCTCTAGGGCATGTGCCGGCAGCCTGGAAATCTAGTAAGGTGGTCTTTATACCTAAGCCCACCGGTAACCAATCGGAAGGGAAAGGATACAGACCTATCACACTCATGTCCTTTGTTCTCAAGGGACTTGAAAAACTGGTTGATAGGCATATTAGGGGGGGGGTGCTTTGGCTATCAAACCACTGCATTGGAACCAGTATGCTTACCAACCGGGGAAATCTTGCGAGGGAGCTCTCCATCAAGTGGTTGGTAGGATTGAGCAAATGATCGCTAAGAAAGGTTGTGCCATGGGTGCCTTCCTCGACATTGAAGGGGCTTTCAATAACCCCTCAGTGGAGACGATGGTAAGTGGTGCAAGACGTCATGGAGTGGATGCGACCACTTGTGGTTGGATAAGTTCCATGTTAACAAACAGAAGCATTTCTGTAGAGGTGGCAGGGGAGGTCAGAAGGGCGGAGACAAGTCTGGGCTGTGCACAGGGGGGGGGGGGGGTTCTCTCTCCTCTGTTGTGGTGCCTAGTGGTTGACAACCTTATTGAACTCCTGAATGAACAGGGGTACTTCTGTCTAGGATATGCGGACGACATAGTTGTCCTGATCCTGGGCAGATTCCCTGATACAGTCCTTGAGGTAATCAGAAATCCTCTACGACTGATTAAGGAGTGGTGTAAAAAGGAGAACCTTAGGGTAAATCCAAAAAAGACTGCTCTCATTAACTTCACCAGACAGCGAAAGATCTGACGACCAGGATGCCCCGCTTGTTTGGTGAATACCTTGAGTTTGTGGGGGAGGTGAAGTACCTGGGAGTTACTCTGGACAGGAAACTCACCTGGAACCCACATCTTGAGAGGACAGTTAACAGGGCCAAAAGGGCACTGATGACTGTGAAAAGAATGGTGGGTAAGAAATGGGGACTGAAGCCATCAATGATGCACTGGATGTATCTGAGGGTGATAAGACCTATGATTACCTATGGAGCTCTGGTGTGGTGGACAAAGGCCAACCAGGCACAGACAAGAGCTAAACTGAGCTCTATCCAGAGATTGGCCTGTCTGTGCACACTGGGAGCGATGTCAACTACACCAGGTGCAGCAATGTAAGTAATGCTTAACCTCCCTCCCCTTGAGCTTGTCCTTAAGGGAAGGGGCGAGGCTAGCGGCATGGAGATTGCGCAACTCGAGCAACTGGGCTAACCTCCCAGATGTCTCGGGACATATGAGTATCGAGTGCGTGGTCAAAGAACCCGTCTTGGAAATGGGCAGCGACCACATTACTCGAATGTTTGCACCTGACCAGGTCCACCAAACTGTGATGGAATGGTCAGGGACATTAACATCGGGAGCTCAGATCTGGTACACAGATGGCTCCAAGATGGACTTCGGCACTGGAGCGGGGGTGTATTGTAAAAACCCAAGGGTAGAACTAGTTTTTTTCCTTGGGGAGGCATACCTCTGTCTTTCAGGCCGAAGTATATGCTATAAATGCCTGTCTGGGAGAGATAGCGAGAAGGGAAACACATGGGGCCCGGATTGCTATTTTCTCCGACAGTCAGGCAGCAATTAAGGCACTAAACGGACACGTGGTCACCTCGGCCATAGTCAGGGAGTGCCTAATTAACCTACAAGCTCTGGCAAGGCACAATCAAGTCAAGATTTGTTGGGTGCCAGGGCATAGGGGAATACTTGGAAATGAAGCCGCAGATGCGCTGGCCAGGGAGGGGTCCTCGACTCCCCTGATTGGACCGGAACCTGCGATGGGTATTTCCAAATCCATGGTCAGGATGACAGTGCGAAGGTGGATGGTTGAAAGACACTGTGAGCACTGGATCAGGGCCGAAGGGATGAGACACAGTAAGCTAACCCTTAGGAGACCTTCCTTGGGGCTGCAGAAGAGTCTCATCTATCTGTCTAGGCAGGAATTAAGGATAGCCACAGGACTACTCACGGGACACTGTGGACTAAGGAAACATTTGCATAAAATGGGTATCTACAAGGATGAACCAGTGTGCAGATTGTGCGGGCAGGAACAGGAGACTGCCACACACATTATTTACAGATGTGGAGTACTTGCTGAGAGGCGCTTCAACCTCTTTGGTGATGGAACGGCTTTGGTGGATGCTGAAGGTAAAACTCTAGTCAGGAAACTCCTAAACCTGGTAAGAGGGAAGGGGTTATTTGACTAGATCAGGGAGGTAAGTACAATATACCTTATGGTAGCAGTGCTTCGGGCAATTCAAACCCGCTCCCAAGTTAAAAAAAAAAAAAAAAAAAAAAAAAAAAATAGGGTATATACTCGTATATATATATATATATATGTGTGTGTGTGTGTGTGTGTGTGTTTGTGTGTGTGAGAGAGAGAGAGAAAGAGAGAGAGAGAGAGAGAGAGGAGAGAGGAGAGGGAGAGAGAGAGAGAGAGAAGGAGAGAGAGAGAGGAGAGAGAGAGGAGAGAGAGACAGAGAGAGAGGGAGAGAAAGAGAAAGAGAGAGAGAGAGAGAGAGAGAGAGAGAGAGAGAGAGAGAGAGGTACGTGCCGATCTCTACTACACCTACTTTGCGATTGCAATGCCGTAATAGTTATTTCTTTTATCATAAGTGCTCTCACTATTTATGTAAATATCTGAAAAAGTTGAAATTTAACGCGACAATATTCGAACCATGAATATAACATAATTTGCAAACTTCCATGATTTCAAAGAGTTTTTTGCTGTCGAAACTTTCTCTGGCGACAAATGGGAAAGTTGTTTCAAAACACCGGCAAGAACTGTATAGGTCGCCCGCCATATGCAAGAGAAGATTTGTAGAGCTATACTTGCAATAAAATTATATTCTATAGAAAAAATTTTATAAAAAAATATAGTAAATTGTGAAAACAATATTTACACATTTAGTATGAATATATTACGTTATACTGACGTCACGACACGCCAACTGGTGGGACCCACCGCGTTTGTCCATTGTTCTGGAAATACTCGTAGATGAAGGATATTTATGCAGCAGTCTCACCATAGTTGGTAAGAAGAGATGTTAAAACGTGGGCTTTGTAGGTCTCCTGATTTGACGTAAATTGTAAAACTTTATAATTTTTAAAACTTTTGGTGATCGGAGGTTAACCTTAACCACAAAGAAGGAGGTTATGTGAGATGATATTTCGTTGCCGTCCTTTCTCTACGCCAAAACAAACTGGACTAAATAAGACTGGACGTGCAGATATCTTTCTCCGCGTACTAAACCAAGCAGATAGAAAGTTAGCATTCTTGTTACGATGTTTAGTTCATATATTATTACATTTTTAATACAATCCAACTTTCATAGTTTTAGTTTTAGGTTATATTTCATTAAAGAGATATATGTTAAAAAAAACCGTGTTGTTTTTCTACAATTGTCAGTTACATGATCGTCCATCGCCAAGAAAAACTATAGGAAATAAACAAACCATCAGCAAAAAAGGAAATGGCACGTCATCTGAACAAAGCATCATTATGACTCTAAAGAGTTAGAACAAGTAATTTGAAAAAAATGCAAATCAAAGATAAAACCAACCTTGATTTTGAACTTGAAGATAGACGATTATACTTCCCGCCATTATAACGAAGTGTGTCAACATCTGGAAAAAGTACGTCATCTATGGAATGAAACTGCTTTCTCTGCCAGACAGCGCGGAGTCAACAATAACCAAGCGGAGTCTTTGGCATCGTTTTTGGTAAAATAGCGAAGAGCGTTTAGTTTGCTGAGAAACAAAACTACATGTTTGGATCACGCAAGAAGATAAAAGTGCAATTTCGTGGCTTTTGCTGTGTAATGCACCTAAAAAGGGAGAAAGTTTATCTAGCAGAAAATGAGATCCACATGAAAATTACTCCTATGGATAGGTTTACTTCGGATTTTTTAAATCTTTCAATGTAATTTGGTTTTTACGATGTAGTCGTTAATATGAAGAAATTATAGAAAAGCGTTTCGATTAACAACCATCTCCATTTGGCTAAAAGGCTCGAGAAAACATAGTATCCCAATATGTTATTTTTGGGGTTTGTAGCTTTGGCAACATTCCATTCATCAAACCTTTCGTAGCACGTCATTGGTCCATCTACTATTAAAAACATGTATCTTAATACCAACCTTTTCGTGTCACTACTGCTCACGGCTTTGTATATTTAGTAGCCAGCCCAATTAAACGCAAATTCAATATAAATAAAAATGTTACGACAGGAGTTTCGGAAAATTTCAGTCAAATAATCGTGGCTCAGAAAAGGGTGTTATTTATTTTTCAAAAACAGATTTCAAAGTATTGGATCGCTAGTGGTAATTTATAGCAAGAGAATTGAAGATTTTACTTTTTACTGTCTGAATTAAACTGTGCGTCACTCTGTATAGAAACTCTGGCCGTTCATCTGTGGGTAATCTAATTGCTAGAAACAAGCTTCTGAAATTGCCAATATATTGTTCAAACTGCCAGGTAATTTTCCCATCAGTACAATAGAACTCGGGTTTTATAACTAAACAATGAAACTTGATAACTCGGACAAAAAAAAAACAATTAACCTGAGACAAAAAACACATTAATGAAATAATTTCAGATACCGTTTTATTCCCGTCTTATTTTTAAGTAAAAAAGTATTTATTCCACTGATCTTAGATTAATTAGTCGGTGCGGTACGGACCTTGGGAGTCTTGTAGAGCTTGCAAAGAATCTAAGCGTAGGCTTGGGCCTAAAGAAAGTCAGGCCACATATTTCCACAACACAGTAATGCAGTCAGAAATAACGCAGGGACTGTTAAAATTAAGGAAGGAAGCAAATTTATATTTCCAAAAACATTTTTGAAATTAAATTCCGTCGTGTTAGTATAAAATTAAACACATTTATAGAAATTAGATAATAAGGCTTAAAAGCAAACTTTAAATTTTCATAAATTACAAGTTTTTAAGAAATACAGTGATCCTTCGTTAATTCTCAGGGGCTACGTTCCCCGAACTTGCAGTGAATAGTGAAACCAACTCCATATAGAAAAGGAAGGGTTACGTTCCATATCAAATATGTTAACATTAATTATATTTATATTGTACACTTATGATACCGTATGGTTTATTTACGTACTAGATATACCCTACATATTGTTATTGTTTATTTACGTTTACTTTCAATCCGAACTAAACACTTCCAAAAGTAGACGAGACGTTTCAAAAACTACCACACACGACAATCGACTGCGACATCGGTTTTAATAACTGTTATAAAAACAAAATCCAAGTTAGTTACAGCCGCTGGATACGATTATCTATGTTTGAATTTCTAAAACTATTAAATTAACAGTAATTAAACAGAAGTGATGCTAAACTTATGGGAAACGGACAATAAGCCAGCGGCGGCTTATGACCCCTGTCAAAAAGCAGGGGCCGGACAATAAGCCAGCCGCAGGTACATTGTGGGGGAGGGGTTGTGAGAGAATTATGGTTGTAATGACCCATAACTAAACCATCCTTAAAATACTATTGTATTGCAGGACTGGATGAATTAACTAATTGTAACGCCTAATAGTTTACAGTATTTTAGACCCCTATGTGTGATTGAAAATTATTTTGACTTTTCAAAAATAAATAACATTTTGATAGTTTTCATGAATTTTAAAAATAGTTATTTCAGTTACAAACAAAATTTAAGGAAAACACTTTTGTCCTTAATTTATTTACTTTAGTTTATACTACTTTACTATACTTTGCGTACAAATTAATGTTAAAACTAATCCACGTTTAGTTAAACACCAGTGAAGCTGAATTTAGCCATGAACGTTAAATAACACCACAAAAAAGTCTATATACTTAAAATAATCATCTCAATGTGAAACCTTGCGCAAATGTTTTTTTCATAAAGTCTATTAAGAACCTCTTGCTTTTGAAGTAAATACGTTGTGTGCTAGATGTTAAAAATAGTAGTCGTGTGGTAATTTATTTAAATAAGCTGTACGTTTTTGTTTGGGTTTTGGTGTTGTAGGCTATATTTGCTTTTAATATTTCACAGTTTATTTTACATTATTTTTATTTCTTGAGGTTTACCATAGACAACGGGTATGGGTTTATCTACAGAGGATAGAATAAATGCGTTTAAATGTTTTAGTTTGCTAACATTTCTAAGAAATTTGTTTTACAGAGGGTTTTATTGATCCTTCCGCATTGGAAATTTGGTATTATTATTTTTATTTCTTGTTGAATAAATCGCCAATTTAATGTAATTTGTTTAGTAGGTAAAAGATCAAAAGGTCCAAACCCGCTGTATTGCGCCCTGTCAGAGTATATTCGTTTAAATTGAAATGAAGAGACCACGGTAAAGTCTACAACTTGAATAAACACATATAACAACCTACATAATTAGGAGCATGGCTGTTAAACTTAGCATAACGGTTAGGCCTATTTAACATGACGATAGTTTACAATTTCAATACTTTCTCTTAATTATAACTTAAATAATAGCTTATGACTATCCGAACTTTAAATTTAGTAAATTTGTTAAAACATACTGAAACAGAACATTTTCAATCGCTATGTGCCGATGTTCATCAGTGTCTTCTGCTTGGAGATGTTGGCTCAAGCGGTGACGGTTTTAAAGGTGGGTTTTCGATAGTATCAAATAATATATATATGACTTGTATTGTGTTTGTTCGTTTAATATGTTAGTGTTTTTGTGTGTCTGTAAGTTTCATATTGTTCTAGTATTTTGAGATGTGGTCCTTTTTTGTTGATGTGTAGGATTTCTAAATTATGATAAATGTCTCTGTATTTGTGTCCTGTTTCTTTTATGTGATTGTAAAATGTTGAGTTGGTGTTATGTTTGTGTTCTTCGACTCTTTGTTTAAAGCTAGCGACCTGTTTGTCCAATGTAGAATTGGTTACATTCGTCGCAGTTTAGTTTGTATACGCCTGGTGCTTGTAGTTTATCCTTGTTGTTGGTGTTATGTTGTATTTTGTATTGTAACTTGTTATTAGTTTTGTATGCTATTTTGTAACCTATTTTTTGAAATTTGCGGGCTATTTTGTTTTGTTTATGTATAGTAAATAAAACAACAAACAAAATAGAACGTGTTTTCTTGTATTAAAAATATTTCAAAAACAAGAATACTTTTAACACATATATTATTCAAAGCTTTTCGCCGATAAAACAGTACCAGCATCTTCAGGAAAATAATTATGTAACAAAATATTTTTTTGAAATATTTTTAATTTATTAACTATATTACAAGAAAACATATCACCATATTTAATATATATATATATATATATATATATATATATATATATATATATATATATATATATATATATATTATATGTCTGTATATATGCTGTATAAGTGTTGAAAATTCCCAACATTTTATATCTTACATTTATACAAGTTCTTTTTAAAAAAACAGATAATT
>JBAIZL010000005.1:17437083-17447083 GCA_036971475.1 Prosapia bicincta
AACTAAGACGCAACAATCATTTTAAATCCTACTTCTAAACCTAAAGAATTGTATTTTGCTTTTTGTGTCTTATCTGATGTAAAAGTACCACTGATAATGTCAACAACAGTGACTCCCATTAACTTGAGGTTAGGCGTTTTTAGCAATGAATGAGTAATGTTTATACAAAGTTTAACATGTTCCGAGCAAGACGTGAAGACCAGCTGTTAGCTGTCTGGTTAAAACAGACGTTATTAGCATTATGTTGGTATCTATCTGAGAGCTTCCAAGCTACTGACCTTAGCCTACGTCAGGCGTAATGTTTGCAGAGCACAGATACTATAGATTAGATGTAGAAGAGAAACAAAAGTCATTTTTATGTTTTAAATACATTTTTCTCTTATAGTGAATTATTATCTGGAGTTAGCGTTAATATTAAATTTTTAACTTCTTAAAATATCCCAACAATTGCTGTTTAACAGCTGACAACTTTATAAAAATTTCCATTATAAAAGCGTTGCTTACCGCATTTATTGGGTTCAACAACTTTATTATTTTCAAAAAACTAAATTATTCTAACCAATAGACTCCAATATATATATATATAGTTAATAATTGAATATACTCTAAAGTAGTGTTTTTTCAAATAGAAAAACATTCAGTTTATATAGTATGATGTAAGTTTGAGCATCCAGTTTATACAGTAGGATGTAAGTTTGAGTATTTAGTTTATACAGTATGATGTAAGTTTGAGCATTCAGTGTATACAGTATGATGTAAGTTTGAGCATTCAGTGTATACAGTACGATGTAAGTTTGAGCATTCAGATTATACGGTATGATGTTAAGTTTGACCATTCAGTTTATATACAGTAGCCTACGATGTAAGTTTGAGCATTCAGATTATACGGTATGATGTTAAGTTTGACCATTCAGTTTATACAGTACGATGTAAGTTTGACCATTCAGTTTATACAGTACGATGTAAGTTTGAGCATTCAGTTTATACAGTATGATGTAAGTTTAAGAATTCAGTTTATACAGTATGATGTAAGTTTGAGTATTCAGTTTATACAGTATGATGTAAGTTTGAGCATTCAGTTTATACAGTATGGTGTAAGTTTGAGCATTCAGTTTATACAGTATGATGTAAGTTTGAGCATCCAGTTTATACAGTATGATGTAAGTTTGAGTATTTAGTTTATACAGTATGATGTAAGTTTGAGCATTCAGTGTATACAGTATGATGTAAGTTTGAGTATTCAGTTTATACAGTATGATGTAAGTTTGAGCATTCAGTTTATACAGTATGGTGTAAGTTTGAGCATTCAGTTTATACAGTATGATGTAAGTTTGAGCATCCAGTTTATACAGTAGGATGTAAGTTTGAGTATTTAGTTTATACAGTATGATGTAAGTTTGAGCATTCAGTGTATACAGTATGATGTAAGTTTGAGCATTCAGTTTATACAGTATGATGTAAGTTTGGGTATTCAGTTTATACAGTATGATGTAAGTTTGTCCATTCAGTTTATACAGTAGCCTACGATGTAAGTTTGACCATTCAGATTATACGGTATGATGTTAAGTTTGAGTATTCAGATTATACAGTATGATGTAAGTTTGAGCATTCAGTTTATACAGTACGATGTAAGTTTGAGCATTCAGATTATACGGTATGATGTAAGTTTGAGCATTCAGTTTATACAGTATGATGTAAGTTTGAGCATCCAGTTTATACAGTAGGATGTAAGTTTGAGTATTTAGTTTATACAGTATGATGTAAGTTTGAGCATTCAGTGTATACAGTATGATGTAAGTTTGAGCATTCAGTGTATACAGTATGATGTAAGTTTGAGTATTCAGTTTATACAGTATGATGTAAGTTTGAGCATTCAGTTTATACAGTATGGTGTAAGTTTGAGCATTCAGTTTATACAGTATGATGTAAGTTTGAGCATCCAGTTTATACAGTAGGATGTAAGTTTGAGTATTTAGTTTATACAGTATGATGTAAGTTTGAGCATTCAGTGTATACAGTATGATGTAAGTTTGAGCATTCAGTTTATACAGTATGATGTAAGTTTGAGTATTCAGTTTATACAGTATGATGTAAGTTTGTCCATTCAGTTTATACAGTAGCCTACGATGTAAGTTTGACCATTCAGATTATACGGTATGATGTTAAGTTTGAGTATTCAGATTATACAGTATGACGTAAGTTTGAGCATTCAGTTTATACAGTACGATGTAAGTTTGAGCATTCAGATTATACGGTATGATGTTAAGTTTGACCATTCAGTTTATACAGTATGATGTAAGTTTGAGCATTCAGTGTATACAGTATGATGTAAGTTTAAGAATTCAGTTTATACAGTATGATGTAAGTTTGAGCATTCATTTTATACAGTATGATGTAAGTTTGAGCATCCAGTTTATACAGTATGATGTAAGTTTGAGCATCCAGTTTATACAGTATGGTGTAAGTTTGAGCATTCAGTTTATACAGTATGATGTACGTTTGAGCATTCCGTTTATACAGTATGATGTAAGTTTGAACACTCAGTTTATACAGTATGATGTAAGTTTGAGCATTCCGTTTATACAGTATGATGTAAGTTTGAGCATTCAGTTTATACAGTATGATGTAAGTTTGAGCATTCCGTTTATACAGTATGATGTAAATTTGAGCATTCGGTTTATACAGTATGATGTAAGTTTGAGCATTCAGTTTATATAGTATGATGTGAGTTTGAGCATTCAGTGTATACAGTATGATGTAAGTTTGAGCATTCAGTTTATATAGTATGATGTGAGTTTGAGCATTCAGTGTATACAGTATGATGTAAGTTTGAGCATTCAGTTTATATAGTATGATGTGAGTTTGAGCATTCAGTGTATACAGTATGATGTAAGTTTGAGCATTCAGTTTATATAGTATGATGTGAGTTTGAGCATTCAGTTTATATAGTATGATGTGAGTTTGAGCATTCAGTTTATACAGTATGATGTAAGTTTGAGCATTCAGTGTATACAGTATGATGTAAGTTTGAGCATTCAGTTTATATAGTATGATGTGAGTTTGAGCATTCAGTGTATACAGTATGATGTAAGTTTGAGCATTCAGTTAATACAGTATGATGTAAGTTTGAGCATTCAGTTTATACATCATGATGTAAGTTTGAGCATTTTATATAGTATGATGTGAGTGTGAGCATTCAGTTTATATAGTATGATGTGAGTGTGAGCATTCATTTTATGTTCGTATTTTCCAAACTTTGATCAGTATTTATGGTTTTCGATATTTGAAATTTTACTATATATTTCTGAATAACATACGTAAAAATGAAAAAATCGAAGGCGGTGGAGTAACGGTAAACTTTTGTTGAATAACAATATATAGACTAAAATAATGTAAAAAAACTTGTTTCAATACAACAGAACTTCAAGCAGATGAAGTAAAAAAGGAAGTTAATTATAATCCACACATTAAGAAAACAAAACGATCACTTAATACAAGGTCAAGAACAAAAGAAATTACAGTAAAATCTTCGCCTACATAGGTAAGACTAATGAATAAAACAAAAGAACTCAAGAAAGAACATAGAGAGAAAAACAGAGAACGAGAGAGAGTGTGTGTGAGCGCGTGTGGGTGCGCGATTCTATCTGCTACTTAGAGGCAATAATACAAGCCTTAATAACACACCTAGTTTTACAAAACACTGCTATTAAATTTAATATTAATACTGTGTAATGTCGCAATTCTTCAACTACTTCCTCATGGTCTATCAAAGGTGCCTATTATTATGAATAACAAACTATGCTTAGATTATGTGAGACGACAGCGATTTGCTACGCTCTAGCGGCCGCATTAGGTAGCACTCTTCTTGCTGATCGGTATTAAAAGAGTTTTTGTATCTAAACAGCTGTCTTGGTTTTCCACACAAATTTGACCGCGTTTAATTTTAAAGTTGAAGCTTTCACCGTAGACTTTATTCTTAAATAGAAATGTTTTAACTTAATAATGTTTTTAAATATAATATATATATAATATTATATTACTAAAATGATATATTTGTACAGGAGGTATTTGTAACGTTTAAAAAAATGGGAAAAAGGAAAATAATATATATGAATATGTTTCAACAAACAGATACACATTTCTGACGGTAGCAAAGTCATAATTAACTATATTATATATATATTGTGTATATAAATATATACTGTATAACGAAAGCATACACATTCTCTCTCTCTCTCTCTCTCTCTCTCTTATACATACAAAATCTTGGCAATTGCTTAAAACAAAACAACAATAATCATTTAAAAATTTACAATTTGACATTCAGTGGGATGGCCAACAGGAGTGAAAACTTCATTTCAAAAATGTAGTAATAGAGGTTTTAATAAAATTTTGCCAATGATGTTAATAAAATAATGTAGCTAATAGAAAATATTTATTAGATGATGAAATATTCACGGAATACAAATTTCATTTTGAGCATTTAATTGAAATAATTTCGAAAAAAGTTTCAGATGTGTCCATTTCACTATAAATAAAGTAATATCAACTACATATTAAAACAGCTGTTCTACAACATAACCTATAACATAAATTAAGGTGTTGTAAGGTATCCTATGTTTTACAATGAAAATATTGGAAAGAACCACAAAAATAATAAAAAATAACAAATGAAACAAGTTACTTAAGATTAAACCCTTATGTACATTTCGATGACCATGTCATCATCATCAAAGGGTTTTATTATAAAATTACAATCTAGCAAACAAGAAGTTACAAACTAGAGTGATAGATTGTTACAAGAATCACTCTAGTTTGTAACTTCTTGTTTGCTAGATTGTAATTTTGTAACAAGACCCTCTGATGATGATGACATGGTCATTGAAATGTACATAAGGGTTTAATCTTGAGTAACTTGTTTTATTTGTTATTTTTGATTATTTTTGTGGTATTGGGGTTCTTTCCAATATTTTCATTGTAACATATTGTACCACTGTGCTCTTGATATTGTGTATCTTATGTTTATTGTGTAGTTTAGGCTAAAATATAGAGAGCGCCCCTTTACGTGCCTCGTGATGGAACGAAGTGTGACGGATGATATAATTCTTCTCCCATCCACAATATACAGTCACACCCAGCGATAAGATGTATTCACTTCAAAAACCAAGAAGTGACGAAATGTTCCACCGGGCCTCTCAAATGTCTGACTCAAGCAGACTCAAAAATAAAAAAGTGCTAAATCAGTTGTGTGTGTGACAGAGAAATCTACTGTTCCAAACTGTTTGTTGTTATGTTTGTATAGGTGCCTGGCTCTTATCTACGTATGTTGATTCCAAGTGTATTCCTCTATTATGACTAATCAGCTCCACTACTAGAGTTTTCACGTGAGGAGGCCAGAGATTATGTTGGTTATTAGTTAACAAGTACATTTTCTTTTCATTTGATGACGATAGCTTTATTGTTACTCACGAAAGATTGTGTAATTGTTTCTCTTGGGCAAATAATGGTAAATGAAAGTTAAATATTAAAACTATATTTAATGATTTACTGTCCTTCAAGGTTTCTTTCAAATAACTCTTGAAAGAAACTACACTTACACTTTAATGTACTTGATCAAGAATCTTACTTGGTATATTTGCGAGTCTACTTTCGAGAGCTCTCTAATAATTACTATTAATTACGTGCTCTTATTTTCTTAAGAAACTTCCAAAATAAGCTTGAAAATGACAGCACCTAATTAATAGTTCTCAAAGTAGACTCGCAAATATACCAAGTAAGATTCTTGTTTAGGTACATTAAGGTGTACGTGAATACAAGAAAACAAATTTAAAAAGTTAAATATATATATATATATATATATATATATATATATATATATATATATATATAAGCTATGTATAGTTGTATGTATTTATGTAGTTTGTTTGTGTGTGTGTGTGTGTGTGTGTGTGTGTGTGTGTGTGTGTGTGTGTGTGTGTGTGTGTGTGTGTGAGTGTCTGTGTGCGTGTGTGTGCGTGTTGTGTGTGTGTGTGTGTGTGTGTGTGTGTGTGTGTGTGTGTGTGTGTGTGTGTGTGTGTGTGTGTATGTTGTGTGTGTGTGTGTTTTTTTTTTTTATTAAGGAGGTGGGGGAAAGATCTTCAAAAGACACCCGATGTTATGGAGCCGAGACGCCTACCGACTAAAAAACCCCCCTTCTCCTCTTTCTAAAAGCCTTAATTCCCCGCGGGACCGCCGCTAGGCACTACTTCACGGGGCGGCATTAGCGCTTACGCTCTCCCATCTTTTTCCTTCCCTACGTCCCCCACTAACTATTAGCTGGGTGTACTTTCCTTTTCTTTTCTTCCTTCCGCAGTTCTGTAATCACTTCTCTGGTGAAGTCCGTTGTGGCGTTCCATATAGCTTCTGATGCGAGCATTTGCTCTACTAAATTTTCTGGCGTAATCGCCACGTTGGTTAGCCTTTCGAATTCTCTTCGCTGTGGGTCAAATCTTGGACATGTGAAGAACACATGCCTCGCGTCCTCTTCTGCTCCATGACATACTGGGCAATTCGGTGAGTCCTCTTGCTTATACTTATATACGTATTGTCGAAAGCATCCATGTCCAGTAAGTAGCTGCGTCAGGTAGTAGTTGGGATCACCGTGCTGACGGTTGGTCCATTCCGCTATCCGTGGGAGGACCTGGTGGGTCCACCTGCCCCTTTCAGAACCATCCCATTCCACTTGCCATCGTTGTAGACTCTTCTCCCTTTCCCTTGTTCTGGAATCTTTTGCCTCCACCGGTTCTCGGGTTCTTCGCCGATACCGTCTCCTATATTCCTCTGCAATAATCTCGATCGGCAGTATTCCCGAGATCACGTGAGCAGCGTCCCTAGAGACAGTCCTAAACGCGCTGGTGATCCTTAATGCCATTTGCCGGCCAACTGGGTATATTCTGCTTTGACATTCTTGTAGTTCTAGTGCCTTTGCCCAAATGGCAATACCATAGGTCAGTATTGATGTCACAACTGACCCAAGGAGCGCTCGTCTTCTTGGTTTAGGACCACCCACATTCGGCATGATGCGGGATAATGCTCCTCCAACTGCTGCCACCCTGGAGCTGGCATGCACTACTTGATCCTTGTAGTTGAGACGTGCATCTATCATTACTCCTAAGTATCGTACTGACGCCTTGGACTCAACCACATGCTTCCCAACTTGCAGTGTAATTGTTTCCCTTTTCTTCCTGCTAGTTATGAGCACTACCTCTGTCTTATGCATTGCCATCTTGAGTCCTGCTTCCCTCATCCAGTCGGCATATTTCCTGAATGTTTCGTTAAACAGGTTTTGTATGTTCTCCAGGAACTTTCCCACAATCACCAGGGCGACATCGTCTGCAAACGCGACCCGCGATACCATTCTCGGGATCTTCACTTTAAGGAGACCGTTGTACATTACATTCCACAAGAGCGGTCCCAGGATCGAGCCCTGTGGCACTCCTCCACTAACTTTATACATAGTGTGTGAGCGTGCGTGTGTGAGCGTGCGTGCGTGTGTGTGTGTGTGTGTGTGTGTCTGTCTGTTTGTGTGTGTGTGTGTGTGTGTGTGTGTGTGTGTGTGTGTGTACACGCTTGTGAGACTATTGCAAAATACGTTTAGGAACCTTAATGGTTTTTAAATAATCCCTCTAAGAATTACGTTTTTACTCTTCGCCCTTTTAACAAATGTAACTGTTTCTGATCCGCAGCAGATAATCTCAAAAGTTTTCGTAAAATCACTCAAAAGTAAATTTAGTGAAATGCGATAAAATAAAGTGTGTGTAATAATCAGACCCAGGGTCGTGCGGTTGCACCAGGCTGCGGGCGGGACGAGCTGGCGCCGCGATAATTGTTTTGTGAGTAGTGCCAGAATACGAGTGATAAGTATTTAGCGAAAACACTGGGATTTTTAGAATTGTGTGCGTACATTAAGCGTTGAATTGTAAGCGTAGAACAACGCCGTTCTCAGAAGCGTCTATATTTTTTAGAAGGTCAAGGTTTTAGTAATGTTGTACAATTATTAGTTTAGATAGACCTGTTAAATTCATTATTTTGTATTAGTAGTACTCTAGTACAATTATTTATAGTTTGATTTAAAACAGAATAGGACTCTACGAAAGTGAAATCGGCCAGAAGGGGCGGGGCCTGCCGCCGTCTCGGCGAATGGGAAATATATATCTTGTCGGGTCGGTGAGCCTTGTTGCCAATTCTACGGTAACATGTTGGCAGTGGTGGGTTGGCTTGTCACACCGCATCCCTACCCGCCAGAGATTCGTTCCAGTTCTACTTTAAATCAAACTTTAGTATAGTTTGAACCTAACAATCAAATTTGGAAGTTACTATGCAAGAGGTTTCTAAAAATAAAAAAAGTATACTTAATGATGCAATTGTTTATCCTTGAATAAGTAGATTATGTTTCCCTCCTAAATACCGACGTATCCACGGGATCAATTAAAACTAGGATTTGAGTAGGTATTTAGATGTAAAGCACTATGTGGAATTCTGGACGCATTTTATTAACAATTAAATTTAATAAAAATTTGGGGTGTTGAAGAATTGATACAAAATGCCAGCAAGACACTGTACCAACAGATTTGCCTCTAGAATTTAGACATAAAATTGTGCATTAGTTCTCGCCAGGGAAAGTGGCCTATAGGAAAGCAATTGATTAGAACTCATTAATAAAAAAAAGAGAAAATGTAAAATATTTCCAAGGCCTTTTGTTCGTTGCACGTCAGCTGATTGGACATTTCATAATAAAATGAGGTTGTAGCAAAACGATTCAGCTGTAGTGAAGTGAAGGGTCAATCAGTCCGTTACGTCTTGCACGAACAACAGTTAGGACACACAACCGCACAGATAGGCCTGCTCAACACACCTGTCACTCTGGCTTCAAGCACAGATACATGTACAACGCATAATTAATTTGCGGTTAAAAAGCCTCCGGAACTAAACTTCCCGTTAAACTCTAATAGATTAAAATAACTTTAATGTTTAAAATGAAGAGCTTGTAACCTTTAACATGAAATGCACAAAAATAAAATTTAGGTAAATTTGTAAGAAACTTACTGGGATAGAACCTTTTCATTATACGTGTCAGTCATCATTAAATTCGATGTTGTTCGTAACTTCAAGGAATCTTTCAACATAAAACCTTTGCAATAGCTCTGTTACAAATGCATTTTTTGGGAGACGTTTTGGACATTTCGTAGTTACTGGAAGCTAATGTACACCTCCAAGGAAAAAAATTTAAAATAAATTTTTGCCACTCAAACGCTTAAAATTGACAAATAAATAAAATTAAAAATTATTAATAATTTAATTAAATATTTCAATAAATTAAAATTTATTAAACTACATTTTGTTCTCGACTTTAATACAATTCAAATTTTAAGAATATTCAATGACATTAAAATCAAGTAATTTATATATATATATATATATATATATATATATATATATATATATATATATATACATGGTATTTATTTCCAGTTCCCATATAATTTTAGAAAAAATATTTATACCGGGCACTGCAGAAAGTCATCAGGAATAGGGATGAAAAAATTATAAAACTTTAGCTCACGCCTTGAAAATTAAAAATGTTGGGAAATAGCAATCCCCCCCCCCTCTACGGCACAACTAAAACGTTACGAATTCAAAATGTTGGCCTTATTTTTTTATATAGTAACTCGCAAAAAGCTTCGAAATGTAATTAAACTAGGTGGTATGGTGACTCCCAAAAAATTAAAAATCAACTTTAAATCTTCAGTTCAACACGGCTTTGCGTGGTAAGTTCTATCGTTTTTAGGCCAAAATTAGAAATAAAAGGTGTGTAAATGTTCCATGCAATATTATCTATTTTGTACGTGAAATGGGGTCTGTACGTGTTTGTTTCGTCCTTTTGAATAATTTTGCGACTTATTATTGCAAAAATAAGTTATGTGTGTGAGTTTTATATTTCTTTAAGGTTTGTGTGTCGGGT
>JBAIZL010000005.1:17449583-17577083 GCA_036971475.1 Prosapia bicincta
AGCATATAAAATGAATAAAAAACATGTCCTGAAGCTATATTGACAATTATTGTTTGCTATTGCCACAGAAAGTTAATTTTATATACCTATGAAGTATCCAGTAAGAATAGATAGATTTGGTTATATACGTTTAATTAAATGTACACGTTTAAGTCTAGAATAAAGATCACGTGACGAAGTATTACTCCGCGGAAGTAGACGTTTAATTAGGAAATTTTCCTTTTAATTAGGAACTAAATATCCTGACTGGACACTTTACAGGTATATTTTAATATAGGTAAATAGTATTGTATAAAATTACAACCAAATCTTTTGTAACTGGATACTTTATAGGTAGGCCTATATCTAAATATAAGTACTATTACGTAGTACGGCGCGCCGTTAATACGCGGACGTAGTACTTCTTTACTTCGCAATAAATTTTTTACCCAACTTCAATTTGACAAAAAAATATTTATTTCCCTGCGCGAGAGTTTTCATAATTTTTCGTATCCCTGATGACTTTCTGCGTCGCCCAGTAAAAGTTTTTCTCCTATCGAACACGTGGCAACGGGAAATAAATACCTAAAATTTTATATGGACGTTCTTAGGCTCCCTGGTTTTAACATAGGCCTATTTTTATTTAGAAATTCCGTCAGATCACCGCCCCACTGGCCTTGGAAACTCCCTTAACGGTAGGTTTATAAACTACAGTTTGATATATTTATTAGGATTTAATTTTAGTAAATTAAATTCAACCCAAATACAAATTAAATCAATACAAATATTCGTCAAACTCGTACGAGGGACGGGTACTCTGCTAGTATTTTATAAAATTAACAAGACGATCATAAAGTGAAAAGAGGTTAGGTTTACAAGTTTCAAAAGGAATAATTTTGTTTTAAAACAACCGTTCTAATAAGTATGTTTTACTAAAAGACATTATTTCACCACATTTTGTAAAAATGTCAACAAGTGAATTATTTTAGTACACATCTACTAAATACAATAAATTAGCCATTGTAGGCCTAACATAATAAGCGAACAGTGACAACAAAATGTACTACTAGAAATTTCGTATCGTGAATAAAGTATTCCAAAGTAAGGCAATTTGACGCAATCTAAAAGGCATTGATTTCCTAGAGGCGTTCCAATAGCGTCTGTGAGTCACGAAATTGGAGACGAATTTGTTAAAAATGTTACCGCCACTCGAATGGTAAATACGTTACGCTCCAGATAGATGACGACAAAAGCCGCCTGGCCTAGAAACGCGCACGTCTTCAGACCTACCGCACCTAATTCTGGTAATCTGTATTTGTCACACCCATGAATTATCGCTAAATATAGCCCGATATTATCTCCACTGCTGATTAACTGGTTTATCTGAGCGGTATAGACGACACAATCAGAGCCGACGTCGCGAAATAAAAAAATTATGTTAATTACAGTTTGATTACTATTTTATCGCAATACGTGTTTAAGGAACGCCCAGTTAGGTGCAAAGTCTAAATTGCGAAAACTGACTAATAAGGTAAACGGCTTCTATCTACGGGAGGAAATGGTGCAGGCATATAGGCACTATATAGGCCTAATGACTCCTTTTTATACTACGTGAATTAGTAAAGCTGTCAACCTGAACCATACGTATTGGCCAGCACTGCGCTTCAAATGCGCTTAAACTACACTTGACCCGAGCTCATTATCACAGGCAGAGTCAACTTAAAGACTTAAAACGTACACAAAAATTCTTTGGCGCTACTGGGAATCGAACCCAGAATCTTTAGTTTCTTTAGTTAATGCTAACCACTTGAACACGCTGCCACCCATATAAGCATGATAAATTATCAAAATCTGTAGCATCAACCATCTACCCACTATTTATTCAGAGATTTTACGTCATAAACATTTTATCCCCTCCCATCTTCCGCCCCCGTCCCAGAATCCTACTGGACCCCCCCATTTCTAACGCTCCTTCCTCTCTCTACTTCACTCCAATACTCTAAGCAATATACACATTACTACACTCTTATGTCACACACCTACACTACACACATGTATATTGCATGTAAAACAATGTAAATGTCATACAAAAAAAAAAGAAAGTCAGTCAGCCAGTCTCAAAGTAGATAAATAAACGTTGTCCCCCAGCATTAAAACCTGATCCGTCCCACCCAAAAAAAACGTCCTGCCTCGCAAAAACCTCTCCTCAGATCCAGCCCAAACCAAAAAGCCCTGTTCCCATATGCCTACCCCCAGCCATTGTCGAGTGACAGACGCTGCATAACCTCGGGGGCCACCAAACCCCCTCCTTCTCTGACTGAATGACTGACATAAACATTTTACTCCACTAAATGCATCAGCCTCACAGTCGACCATTGACCTTTATCCCATGGTATTCCACTCTATACACAGACGAAGTTTACAAAAAAGGTCAGGATCTTAGCAAAGATTTTCATTACATTTGCGCCAGGTTCGTCGCAAGGATTCTTATTACTTTGGCGTCACAAGATCTTCGCAAGGACCCTCATTACATTTAATGTAATGAACTTATGATTTGTTTTTAAATACTAGACAACAATAACGGCAATAAGTCAAAGTGCCTTATAAGTCTTAAGTGACTAAAAGTGGCTGAGCGTTAGTATGGACATTTTAATAGCACCAATCAAGCGAGGTTTAATGCGTTTAACGATAAATATATATATATATATATATATATATTATATACTTATATATAATATATATACTTATATATAAGTATATAATATATTATATACTTATTATATATTATAATACTTGTAAAAGTATTTTATTAGATAATTATTTTCCTGAAGATGCTGATAGTATTTTATCGGCGAAAAGCTTTGAATAAATATATTCATTAAAAGTATTCTTGTTTTTGAAATATTTTTAATTTATTAACTATATTACAAGAAAACATATCACCATATTTAATATATATATATATATATATATATATATATATATATATATATATATATATATATATATATATATAGTAGAGAGAGAAAGAGAGAGAGAGAGAAAAAGAGAGAGAGAGAGAGAGAGAGAGAGAGAGAGAGAGTGGCCTAAATAACCTAGTTTGAGTGTAAAGTCGAATGTGGAAGTGCAATTATTCGATCATAAAAAATTGTAATGCTCCTTACAAAATTATAAAATTTAGACAGTGCCAAAATCAGAAAATTTAGGTCTAAATAACTTGGAGTGGTTGTCATCTGCAATTATTCATCGATCATGGGTGCATGAAAATTATTCAAAAGATAAAAATATACAACAATGAACTTTGTTTACTTGAAAAACACTAAAGGAAAAATAAAGTGGTTTCTATAATTTAAATTACAAAATATGTCTCTAAATTCGAAGAAAAATGTTGAAACCAGTAAGATTTAAACGTTATTTAAATATAGGACTAAGAAAAAGAAATAACTCTACCATTGAGAGCAGGAGAGAATTGTAGTTAGCTTTCCTAAACCTGTGTTTTCCACAGATGTCCATGTCTTTACCGGACCGTAACAGTAGGTGTATGTGAGAATTTAAGAATAATTGTAATGGATGTGTAAATAAGATTGTGAAAGCAGTGTTGTCACATATTGCGTGTACTTGGCGAGAAACGCCGTAACTTCTCTCGTGACTGGTTCGAACCCGTCCGGGGACATTTGTTTTAAATATTTATACTGTAATAATTTAAAACCAGAACTTATTTACACAAAATAGTTCTTATATCGTACGCCAGGAATAAAAGTATATGGTTATAAATCTATTTTTAAACTCAGTGTGTTTGGGACCATACGTTAAAAATATAATTTTTTTATCGGTATTTGAAATGAATATGGCCACGTTATTATCTAACAGTATATGTTATTCTTTATCGACATCATTATAATTATTATTTCAGTTTTGCTTAATAATTTCCTAGATGAATGTAAGTCATAAAATTATGCTATCAACTACACAAATCTATCAACATTTCTTTCATAACCTCAATTTTTATACAATACCGACTTTATTCACCATTTGTAATAAAAATATTGTTAATATTAAATAAAATAAAAATATCTATAAAAATTCCAAAGAAGTAAAAATAAACCCTTAATTTCAAATCTTATTTTCCAAAACTTATTTTAAAATGTGGCTTTCTCCATAGTTAAATTATATATTCCACTATCAAATAGAAAATAACCTTATTAAACTTCGGATAGTCATAAACTAATGTTAAAGTGATTACTTATAAAAGAATTTAAAAGCTTACCTTCATAATATAAAACACAGACAAATTCTATAATTGTTGGCTTTTTCCCAGTTTCTTTCATTATTTTATTCTTTTCATTCATTTTTAACCCTAAAGGGAGGTTTCGACGACAACCAGATGGGGACAAAAATTCATATACATCTATAAGAAATACGTATTGGAAAGTTGGCGCAGTGCCAAAGCGCACAAGACCTCGATCATGAAGATTCTCAGTTCGAATCCGGGTGGACCCCCTAAATTTTTATAATTCAATTATTGCATAAATATTTGAAAAAGCATTACTAACATCTATTGCCATCCACTATAGTTTTACAAAAAATGTATTTGAACATGGTTGGATGAATAAAAATGTATTTTACTAACGATTGGAAATTTGTTGATTGGAAACATATCAGGAGAGTGTGAGCTAATATACGGAATTTAATAAAGAAAGTAACATAACCTAAAGCAATAAAACCAGCTGTGGTATGAAATAATTAGTTACTTCGCAATTTAATCAAATATATGATATTTCTGACTATATAGATAATTGCATTCGAAAGTTATTTTTCCATAACCTCCATAGGTTCTAAACGAATCAGCTGTTATCGTTAATCTCCGCCATGTTGGGTTTTCGGAAATCTTGTGGATAATTCGTTCTTAGAAAATCTAACCGGAAACACGTTTGAATGTGACGTCATATTTTTAAATCTTTATTCCTGTTAGAAAGAACTGATAGCTACGTCTAAACATTATACTTCAAAAATAATTCCAAATTATTTCTATTATTTTTTAAACTTATTTCGCTTTTTTAAACTAAAATATTTTATTAACATCCAATTTCGTTTAAGGTTTTCCAACTAATCTCTATATCCATTAAGTTTTAGCAATTTTGGATGGGAATTATAAACAATTTTGCTGTTTTAACTATGAGACGAATCAGGATAACAAACTATGGACCACGTCAACAAAAAAGGACCACATCTCAACACACTAGAACAATATGAAATTTACAGACACACAAAAACACAAAGTACAAACATACTAAACGAACAAACACAATACAGATCACACACACTATTTGATACTATCGAAAACCTACCTTTAAAACCGTCACCGCTTGACCCAACATCTCCAAGCAGAAGGCACTGATGAAGATCGGCACATAGCGATCGAAAACGTTCTGTCTCAGTAAGTTTTAACAAATTTACTAAATTTAAAGTTCGAATAGTCATAAACTATTGTTTAAGTGATTAATGAGATAATTCGAGTTTGTACGAAGGAACCGGAATAATAACGAAAAGAGTTTAAGACAACTACTAATGCCTCATGTATTCTGCACCGGAGATTTTTGTTCCCAAATAAATCCTGGATATATTTACAATCATTCCAATTCCTCTTAAGCAATAAGTCTTTCTGGATCCCCGCATTGAAACTTGTAAAAAATGTTATGAGTTTAGCTTCTAACGGCAGCAATTTTAACAATAAATTGAACTTAAAAGATGATCACTGCCGAGTTTATTATTTTAATATTATACAAGCAACATTTCGGTCACATTTTAGGCGGCCCTTTTCAAGCTGTCAAACCTACAAACATAAAACAATAATCGTTATAATTTAAATATTAGATTCACAATAAATTGCAAGTTCAAAACTCTAAACACAATTTCTAACATCCAAGCACTGGGTAAAACCCCAAAACGCAAATTAACTTCATTAGATATACAGTATTAGTATACAGGTATACAACGAATACAGTATTGGTATGAACGTAAAAGCGTAAACAGGGATTGATATTGACTAACTGAAGTTTGTATGCGTTTGGGGTTTTATCCAGTGCTTGGATGTTTGAAATTGTGTTTAGAGTCGTTGAACTTGTAATTTAACGTGAATCTAATTTTTAAATTATAAAGATTAGTTTTTTATGTTTATAGATTTGAAAGCTGGAAAAGGGCCACCTAAAATGTGACCGAAACGTCGTTTGTATAATATTGAAATAATAAACTCGGCATTGATCATCCTTAGAGTTTAATTTATTGTTAAAAAAAATGTTATATATTTTGAAGTATATTATCTACTTCCTCCAAAAAGAGAAGCAAAATTTTGCCTTAAATAGCCCCGGTTACCCTGATCAAGGGGTTAAGGTATAGGCCTAATATTGGTCGCCTAAAGCATTCCATACAAATAATAAATCATAGTGTTAGCAAATTCTTTCGGGTATTGTAAACCACAGAGCACTTTATATTAAGTCAGACAACTCTGTGTTTCACATAGCGCTCTCTGCCGGGGAACCAATAATACTTTTTAGCATTTATGTTCAGGTGTTACGTATGCTCTAAAATGCATATTAACTAATCCCAGATTGTGAAGCAATGTTGGTTGTGTAGCTCCTCCCACTCCACCAAAAACAAACTGTCAACATTGTGAATAGTGACACCGTGTTCAATGTTTATTATGGATTGAAATGTGGATTATTATTAATGAATAAAAGTACTTATTTATTTTAATAATACTTAAAGTTTGACTACTATTCTTTACCCTTACTATTTTGTAGTCCATTACGTTCGGTGAATCTTTATTAATCACTTAAACTAGTCTTAAAACTATTTTTTAAGTGATTAATACAATAATATAGTAAACATATGGTAAAACTATAGTCTTAGTGACGTTGGTTTTTAATTTTTTTTTTTTTTTTTTTATTACTCGTTTAATACGTATAAGACGAATATCAACGTTTTTCCGCGGAAAATAGGGAAAGTTACTTTTTTCACATTTTAAATGTTAGTCTGTAATGGCATGTAGGCTATAGCGTGAACCTGGTGCGCAGTAGCTACAGCGCACTGCACTACGTCTAGATTTTGTCAAGACTTGGTTTTATTCATTACTATATACCTATATTAAAATAAACCTACGATGTATCTAGTCAGTATAGATTTGGTTATAATTTTATTCAACATTACATGTAGGTAAATAGTAATTTTGTTTAAAATTATAACCGACAGTTAAAGATTTAGATTTTACTTGGGGAGGAGGATGAACTACACGACCAATCATAAGGCAGTATTTGCCTTACATTGCTTCGCCTTCTGGGATTAGTTAATATGCCGCTAAAATGTATAACGGACAGACCAGATTATACAGGCAATTTAACGGTGACGTGAAGCTGGCGTTTCTAGTCTTGTCGCCGTAAATTGGTTACCAGGAACGTTTGTCAATGTTGGAAAACATCACGGAAGCATGTCTCGAAGCAGTTCTTGTGAATCATTTGGAACGTATGCGGTTAATTTCCGTGTTACAAACGGCGACATCCTCAATACAAGACGTCGGTGTGATTATTTCTTTTTCAAACAGATAACGCGGATCGCAAATGTAAATAAAAACTAAACCTACCATTTCACCTTTCTTACTAGTTTTTACTTCTCGCGTTAACAGAGATGAGTAAGTTTTTAAAACTAATCTTTCATAAATATCTGAAATTTTAAAAAAATTTTCATTATAAACACAGATGTAATTGATAACATGAAGGTAAATTTTGTCAAAATGAACTTTGAATACACAAAGAAGATCCTGCGGATATGTAGAGTAAGTTTAGGATTCTGCGTTAACCTGTGCATCTCTTAATCTCGTTACAGTGCGATTAAGTTTAGAAAAGTAATTGGAAGTTGGCAAAGTGTGAAGACAGTTAAGCACAACAATACCACTTCGACAATATTTATACCTTATTTTGCGACAAATTAATGAAGCCTGTTATCGCCTATAAATAACGACCTACAAATAACTAAATTACAAATAACTTACAAAGCCAAATAACCTATAATACAAATAAAACAAAATTAAATTGTAATACTAAAAAAAGACAAGATATTAAAAATAAGAAAAGAAACATAAACAAAATAAAATAATATTTAATAGTAAAAAAGATATAAAACGTTAAAATTTAAAAACGACAACAATAAATAAAATGAAATTAAATTGTCGTACTAAAAACACACAAAATGTTAGAAGAAAAAAAAACAAAAAAGACAAAAAATTAAATTAAATCTTTATAGTAAAAAAACAAAAAGTGTTAAAACTAAAAAACCAGAAAAACAAAAATATAAGAAATTAAATTCTCATAGTAAAAAAAACAAAAGAAATTGTTAAAACTAGAAACGATAAAAACAAATAAAGTAAAATGCAATAATAGATCTCTAGAGGTTAAAATGGAATGGCATTCATTAGGAAACAAAAGTATTATTTATGAAACATATTTAGATTATCTAAGTCCTTAGATGACAGTGGCAGCGGTAACGGCCTTTAATAACACCCTTGAAGACTACATCTGCTGCGGACATACAGTTGTTGCATTAATTACTTTCAAACAGTTGTCCATAAGCTTGATTGTGGTGCTAGATTCTCACATATGATAAAAAGGTGGATCTTCACAACGCATCAAATTCATATGAATTAACATAAAGTGACAGATGCCAACACAGGCAACCCCCCTCCTCTCTACGACTTGAAAGAATGGAAGACCTCCATGGATAGAAGGTATTCATGATTTCCCTCAATTTATAGCCATCCAAAATTCCTCATTCTCAATCCGTTTACAGAAGAGTACATATTTCTCTTTTCATAGAAACTTGAATGCCATGACACGTAGTGTAGATGACACCGTAATTGTGGCTACTTTATTTAGCTGTTTTCACTGCCCAATTCACATCTCTCAGGTGACATCTCAAGTGAAAGCGACTGATCATGCGCCGAAGAACGTGACGCTTATTGTCAAGGAAAATAAAAGTCCCAGATTGAATGCAAACGCTTCTTTAAATTTTGCAGGCGAAATACCTTTATAATTTTAATTCCATTACAGTATTAGAGAGTTCTACGATCTATAAGGAAAACATATAAATAAAGTTTTGCAAACGTGCTAACAAAATTTTTCACAATGAAATAACTGGCTATAACTACTTTGATAGCGTAAGCAATGTTTTTAAGTCATTACTTCCTGAAAAAACAGGTAAAAGTGATCGTTCCCGAATAATTTCATTTTACCGTGTCTAATATAAATCTAGAACGTTTTCAGTATCATTTTAGGCTTACCACTTTTTGCAGTGTAGCGGATGTAAAGTAAGATGAGCGAATTGTCATGAAGATATTCGAAAACCAAAAGATGGCGGAAGTTTAAACTAACAGCTGTTTTCTTCTCCAGTTACAGGTTATTTGAATAGGTTATGTTTGAACAATGTTCAAATGAAATTTTTTACATATAAAGTATTTTTACAGAGGATATGAACTAAAGAGGTTCACTTTTTGACATTTAACAAAATAGAATCATATAACGTTTTCTTAATAAAACATTATACTTACTAAGTTGTTTTAAAACAAAATTATTGCTTTTGAAACTTGAAAACTTAACCTCTTTAAACTTGACGATTACCTAGGACAGAGATTGTTTCTCGCAAATTTACTAACAGCTCTGTGGTTAATGCCAACTAATTTCATATAAAAACTATCTACAAATTATATTTGAATTTCCTTATAAGCGTGTGAAATTAATATTAAATTGTTGTATACCGTAACCGAGTAATTTAAAACAATTATTTTAGGCCAAAAGATTTAAAAGAAACTTCTGTGGGGCCCAAACCTCCCTCTTTACGGCACCCCTGACTTCTGATTCCAGGAGACATGTTTCTAAATGTGGCCATACTCCTTTAATTACAGGAAAGAAGTTTTTAATTTAAATAAAAACCGGGTTGTTGCGTGAGTCAGGGAAATCTGATTTATTAGGAATTTGGAAACGTTTCGATTAAATTGTCGTCCTCATTCAGGCCTGATCTCATCCTTTGTACTATTTTCAAACCTACTAGAAACACAAGACTTGTAGGTTGGAAAATAGCACAAAGGAGGAGATCGGGCCTGAATGAGGAAGACAATTTAGTCATCGAAACGTTGCCAAATTCTTAATAAATCAGATTTCTTTGACTACGCATCAACCGTAATCAACAAAATTTTGTGAGTGTACACGTCATCTTAGTTTTTAATTTCTTTTCGCCTTGAAAAGCAAAAAGCTAAACACATTTTCTGGGTAAAATCTTCCGATTAATAATATTATTAAACACAGAAATATTGTGGTTGTTTTTAACGTTTAGCTCTACTTCCAAAGTGTTTTAGCTCCAATTTTATGTACAAATATCAACAATGCATAATAATTACTTTATTATTTAATTGAAAAGTGTGGAAGTATATGAACACCGACCATCAGGTTTTATAAGCAATAAATCTAGTTCCATTAATGACACTGCAAGCACAGTAACAACCGATGTAGTCTGCAGCGAGCCATGCATGACCGGATACAGGCCTGTGTACAGGGTATTGTTTTTTTACCGGAAGTTAACTACTCTCCCCCTCAACTTGCAACCTACCACATGCCATTCCAGTTCGATTTCGAACAATATCGTATTGTCATAGCACGCGAACAAATATACGAGCTAACTCGATCTGCAAGCGGTTAAAAGTTGTAAACAAATTGCATCTTCTTAATAACATTGCAATAATAATTTTGTTAATATTCCTGAAATTGGATTTTGTTAATTCTTATTTTGTACAGCCTATACGTTTATACGCTTACGAGATTATAATATTCGCGTCTGTTTGCAAGTTCTTTGACCGACTTTCACAATCTATTGATTGAAAGTAGGTCTTGTAAAGTTACATAAGTACTGGACGTCTGTAGGACAGATTGCACAGTAAAGCGTCTTAAGGAAATCAATCAGTGGCAACCGCCTCCAATTTGTACGAAAGGGAGTGAGTGTATTTATAGTTTGATTTAAAGTAGAATAATAACGTGTGTATGGCGCGGTAGGGATGAGTAGTTGTCATTTGGAACGCTGTGACAGGACAACCCGCCTGTCTATTATCGTAGAATTGGCAACAAGACCCACAGCTCGGTAAGATGGGGATTTCCCAATCGCCGAAACGGCTGCAGCTCCCACCCCCTTCTGGCCGATTTCACTTTTGTAGAGTCCTATTTTGTTTTAAATCAAACTATAAGATTGAAGTGGGTACGTAAAAGATTTGCATATGGAGGGAACATGAGCAGGTTCACGTATGTGAAGGAGACCTACTCTCTATTGGAGGCATCTATCCACTTATAAAAGAAGGATACGCTTTCGGGTTGACGGAAATAGGGTGGACTAAGTAAATGACATATTGATCTCGTTTCTATCTTTTGGCAATACGAATATGCGTAACTTATGACACGTTCAGTTTCTAAATAAACCTACTCGTGCCAACTGGTAAACGAGTTGGTTTTAAAACCTTGAAATGAATGGCATTCCCCCTATTTGCGCTTTTATAACGCGCACATTTTTCCTTTAAATTTCGTTTACAAAATAAGATTGTGCGTTATACACGAATAGGCTTGATTGTGACGAGAAATATGGGGTTTACCTTATGGATAAGGTATTTTTATCATCTTATAGCCCGTTACTTGCATGAACTACAACTTAGTTCGTTTTAGACGGGATCGAACCCGTGTGGAATCGAAGACCAGGTGGTTTGTTAAAGATATAATATAAAATTTTTTTAAAAAGTAAATTCCTAATGAGGTCAAGAAAGAGAAATTTTATCATTGTTTGCTTATTTCCAGTTTGTTTGTTTATTTTAATCGTTTCATTCATTTTTAACCTTACAGCACTATTTCTGATACAGCCTATTTATGATATTTTGTGGTAACCATGGCAACAGTTTAAGGTTGTACAACGGAGGTTTCGACGACAACCAGATGGTGGGAAAAAATCATTGAGAAATTCATTTCTTGGTATTGGAAAGTTGGCGCAACTTTATAGACTTTGACCATTTAAGATTCATATTTCAAATCTGAAAAAAACCCCCAAATGTTTATAATTTAATTATTGAATAAATATTTGAAAAAACATTAGTAACAACAATTGTCACCCACTATAGGTTAAAAGAAATGTATTTGAACTTGATTGGATGGATAAAAATGTATATTAATAACGATTGAAAATGTGTACAAGATATATATCAGGAGAGTGTGAGCTATAGAAGGAATTTTAAAGAAATGTCTATTAGTCTTGGATAGTTTCAAAGCGCATTTGGCTGAAACCGTAAAGGAAAAGCTGGCAAATATGAAAACTGATTCGGCAGTAATTCCAGGCGGATTAACATCCGTACTTTAATCTTTAGACGTGTCAATTAATAAACCCTTCAAAAGAAGTTTTAGAAATCTGTACACCCAGTGTGATGTGAACACACAAATATCCCATCTGGGAAAATGAAAAGACCTTCCCATTCACGTATTGTGGAATGATTCTTAAAACCTGGAATACAATCAAATGTAAAACAGTCGGGAAGAGCTTCAAAAAATGTGGAATTTCCAATATAATGGATGGATTGCGTGCTCTGGAATATCAGTAATAATAAAGATTCTCACGAGAATGAAGATATTCCAACATCTTCGGAAAATAGTGATGATGAGCGAAAAATTGTCCATATTAAAAACAAACAAAATTTAGATATTGTAAGTTTTGAATTGTCGTGTAAGTTTCTTAACTGTTCGTGTTTGAATATTTCAATAAAAAATGTTGTACAAATTATTAGCAATTTACTTTTTCATATTTTCCCAACATATTGTAGTCTAACTAAACAAGTGTGCGCGTTATGCACGAATGCGCGTTATACACGCGTAAATACGCTATTCCTCAAATATGATTACCTATTTTGGAAATCTTAGAAAAGGTATCTTAAGGTGATCCTATTCTATTTTAAGCTTGTTGGTAAAATAACGCCCTCATTTAAATACAACCAATTAAATATTATATTTCATTGATAGGGCTAACATTTCGCAAGACTTAAGACACTGCTCAGCTACCTAGTGAAGTCTGGCATTACATCTGGTACTGGAAACTAGACAGTACGATGGAGTTCGAAACTTTGCGAGTTTTAAATGTAAATTTAAAAGATGCAATTAGAAAAGAAACTGTTAGAACGAGATAATCGTAATAATGTTAGACGTAAAATAATGGAAGTGATCGAGGTGAGATAAATAAACTGGATGGCTAGAAAAATCCGTTTGGTAGCGGAACAGTGAAGAAGAAAGGTATCAGTTGATAGACGACATTAAAAGATTAAGTAAGTATATTCCAGACATTTTGATAGTGTAGGCCTAATCATTTTCAGTGATGAGTAATATTTTACAGTTTGACAACCACTTTCGATATTTTTTAGCTTTTAATAAATGTTACTTAAAAATATTTTATAAACAATAAAAACATTTGAAAAGTAGGAAACGTTGAATAGTGTTTAAATTTGGAAAAATACGAATTTAACCTAAACGCAGTAAGCCACATGTAACTGTTTATTGTTTCCCTATGGAACAAAACTATTTTTTAAACAATATAATAGTATAACACAAGTAAACGCCCAAACTGTAAAATTGTAACAAAAAAGAAAAACATAACCTGACTTACTACATGCAATACTTTAAAATGAAGGAATTTTTATATTAACATAACACTTATTTTATAATACAGTATAGCTATAAAGTCCTCCCGTTAATATAAATTTGGTTGTAAAAAAAGAAAGAAGTTTGTTGTAGGGTATGTGTTTACAACTCCGTCATCGCACGAAACCTGAAGCCAGCGATTCACGCAAGGCACGAATTTACGTCGTAAAAATTTGTAAATGTTGTTTTACAAAAACCGACTCTATCCTAGCTCAATGCTTTGTTGCTGTTTAGATTTACTGTAAAAACGCACAAGAAAAAAAACAAGTGAACAAATTTCTTTGTGGATTGTCACTGTACGGCCCGGGAAACACATCCGGCCAGCAAACACATTTTTTCCGGCCCGCGGAAAGCTAGCACACTAAAAACAATTTTTATTTGACATAAATATATTTCCTTTTAAGCATTTTTTCCATTAAATATGAGTACAGTACTCGTCTCTAACTTGTCACGTCTTTTCTCTATAAGTGTAAAACTAGCAGTAAACAAGTAAAAAAGTAAGCAAGAAAATCTCAAAACCCACCACTCGGCTCTTGATCAGAGAAAAACGTAGTGGGAGTATGGGGTGGGGGCCTAGACTTTCTGCCCTGAAATATTGCCTCCAATAGTTTTCGATGTGGCCTTTGAGTGAAAAAGGTTGGAGACCCCTGCCGCACAGAGACCCCATCTTACTAAAGAAAATATTTGGAGGCCTAGTTATCCTAACAGCTTTATATCACAGCGTAACCGATTTGATACGCATACATGTTGAAAAAAGAAAAACTAGCATTTTCATAATTGAAACACAATATCTAAAGACTTTATCTACGAAAGAAGTATTTCGCATAATAAACTGCAAACAAATAAAAACACAAACATTTTGCAATTTACTTCAATTATGCCCCAGTGATAAAATAATTATAAATTTGTAACGTTTTCAAACAGCAAATTGTTATATATATATATATATATATATATATATATATATATATATATATATATAATTAATTAATTAAAAACATTTCAAAAACAAGAATACTTTTAATGCATATATTATTCCAAGCTTTTTGCCGATAAAGCAATACCAGCATCTTCAGAAAAATAATTATCTAACAAAAAAAAACAAAAAAAATTTTTTTTTGTTAGATAATTATTTTCCTGAAGATGCTGGTACTGTTTTATCGGCGAAAAGCTTTGAATAATATATGCATTAAAAGTATTCTTGTTTTTGAAATGTTTTTAATTTATTAACTATATTACAAGAAAACATATAACCATATTATATATATATATATATATATATATATATATATATATATATATATATATATATATTAATATTTTAAATATGATATGTTTTCTTGTAATATAGTTAATAAATTAAAAACATTTCAAAAACAAGAATACTTTTAATACATAGCCTATATTATTCAGCTTTTCGCCGACATCTTCAGGAAAATAATTATGTAATAAAAATTTTTTTTTGGTTTTTTTTGTTAGATAATTATTTTTCTGAAGATGCTGGTACTGTTTTATCGGCGAAAAGCTGAATAATATATGTATTAAAAGTATTCTTGTTTTTGAAATATTTTTAATTTATTAAATATATATATATTGTAATTTTCAATATGAAAATATAATTCTTTATTTTCATAAGAAATTAAAAAAGTAATAGTTTCATACATCATATTAGTTTGTAAGAAGATATAAAACAAACTGTGCCTTCTGTATCGGCTATAATGTAAGTTGTACAGTAGGCTACAATGATTACACAAACGTTAAGGCTATTTATACCTCGTTTATTTGAAAAACTTTTTAATTAACGAGAAAAGCTAAGAGAGTTATTCAAAATGTTAGCCATGGCGTGCTCTGTTTTACGTAAATAAAAACCTTGTTTTATGCCTTTTGGGTGTGATGGATGCTAGTTTAAATATTTTTTTTTCCAAAACTAATAACTTTTGGAGCGTCGGTATGAGGTTTTATTGGGTAATTATATAGACGTGTGACTACAGCAATTTTAGTCATATTCTTTTACTTTTCTTATGTATTTTTCGTCCTAGACACGAATCCAACATTATTTTTTGTCGCTGGTGCCGTTTTTTTAAAATATACTTGAAAAAAACATAAACTAAACTAACCTTTATTGACGTGTGACTACCGATATTTTCGTGATTTTTTGTTTTCTTTTCTTATGTATTTTTACGTCCTAGACACGAATCCAACATTTATTTTTTGTCATCTACGTAGTATGGTTATTATTTTTGGTTCTTCATGCAATATTTCTAAATCAAAGGGTTCTTAATGGGTTTAAATTGTTATTTTTTTTTTGTTTTTGTTTTAACCAAATCTATCCTAACCAGATACGTTGTAACCATATTTTAATATAGCTTCAGAATAATGTGATAATATATAGGACATTCATTCTTTAACAGTTAATTCATGCATTTGTTTGTATGTCTGAAAAGTGAGGTTATGTTTATGTTCCAATAGTTGATGTAACTTTTAAGCTACAATGAATTTAGAAGCTCACTCTAGTTTGTAACTCTTGTTCTAGATTGTAATTTCAAAATAAGACCCTCTAATGATGATGATGACATAGTCATCGAAGTGTACATAAGGGTTTAATCTTAATTAACTCGTATTATTTGTTATTTTTGATTATTTTTGTGGTATTGGGGTTGTTTCCAACATTTTCATTTTAATATATTGTACCACTGTGCTCTTCATATTGTTTACAACTTTTAAGGACTGTCTATGGTTTACGAATTTTTTATTATTTTTCTTCTTATTTGAAATATATTTTCAAATAATACACATGTAAAGCAAGAAAATCGAAAGCAGAGGACAAACGGTAAACTAGACTATTACCCAGTTATTTGTAACATATGTCTTACTAATATCTAACATTTCTGAGGTAGGGGTGCTTTTTAATGAAACACAAGATGAATATTGTCTAAGATGTATATAATTAATTACAACGCTTCAATCATTCAAGGGTTAGAAACCCAAAGAACCCATACAAATAAATGAAACGTTTAAAACGTGACAATATAGTTATCCACGTTTTGTAATAACTAGCCGTTTTATGACTAGCATCTCATTTATTTTTATCCCCAAAGAGGATCATTGGGCTTTTAACCCCTGTATGATTGAAGCGTTGTAATTAATTACATACATTAATTTTTTCTTTTCTTTTTAGTTTCGTTAAAAGCAACCTAACCATAGAAAATATTACGGGTGATGTTGGAAAGTTTGCCTACAGGTCGTACGCCTACAACTGCATTCTCATGTATTCACGCGTAGACAAGAAATCCATGACAATGTAAAAAAACATATGGCAGAAGTGTAACTTTAAATAATATGGTTACTAAATAAAGTAAGTCTTTATAAGAGACCTTTGGAAATATTGTGTAAGAATAATCTTATGAGAAATCGTAATGTTAAAATCGTGTAAGTTATTAAGAGTCAATAAGAACGTATCGTAACGGTATAGCCTAAGTCTTTATTACTTCAATTTTCCTTGTATAGATAATGTAGATTATAATGTATTTTACACATACTTATACAATACAAAACGTAACATAACCTTGTTTATTGTCGTATAACTATATTTACCGTTAACGTATAAGGAAATAAAACAATTTCCCTTATGAATGAATTTCAACTTAGGCCTACTACTAAAAGAACTATTCATAAACATAACCTGTGAGTATTTAAAGAAGCTGTTGAATGACGTCATAGTTCATCCCGTATTTCCATCAAACAAACCATAATTTTAAATACATAAAAAAACTAAATTTAAAAATTATTTAAACACATAATAAATTCGTAGTTTACCAAAGAAATATTTAATTTGCTCAAAGGGAAAACTATGATCAAAACAGATTTTTTACTTAAAATGATTAAGTTAGAATAAACCCAAAATAGTATATATAGTTAAGGAAAACAGCTGCAATTCCCAAATAATACGAAATCTTAAATTATTTAGGAATTACTATTATTAATAACATTAATGTATTATTATTATTGCACATTCAAATTTTGTTTCTTAGAACATTATTTAATACCTCTATCCAATTAATTATTTCAAATTTTTATTACTATTAATTTAGTAAACAGTTCTTCAAAAACATTCAAAATTACCGTTTAAGATAACTTGGAGAGCTCTCAAAAATATAAACATCTTGAAGGTTTCCACAAATTCAGCATTATTTTTAATAGTTTTGCATACTATAGTAAAATCCATTTCCTGTTTACATTGTTTTAACAATTGTAACCTTCTGATGATGCCAATTGCTGTGTTCTGTAACTCTTTTTAAATTCCTTCTATTAGCTCACAATCTGCTGATATATATATCTTGTACAAATTTTCAGTCGTTAATGAAATATCTTTTTGTTCATCCAGTCAAGTTCAAATATATATTTTTTAAACCGATAGTGCATGACAATTGATGTTAATACAGTTTTTTCAAATATTTATTTAATAATTAAATTATAAAATTTGTGGTGTCCAGTCGGATTCGAACTGAGAAACTTTATGTTCGAAGTCTAACGCGTCTTGGCACTGAGCCAACTTTCCAATTACTAGAAATATTTCTCAAAGATTGTATGCATCTAACCCCCCCCCCCCATCTGGTTGTCGTCCAAACTTTATTGTAAAACCTTAAACTGTTGCCATGGTTACCAGACAATATAAATAGTGCTCTAGGGTAACTTGAATAAAATTTTTCTTTGTTAACCTCAGTAGGAATTTACTTAAAACATTTTTGTTTATATTATTTGTAAATTCGTAGCTAAAGGTTTGTGACTCAATTATAACCTAATTATAATTTATACCGCTGAACTCTATATTTGCTTTTGCAGAAACAATAACTTTAAAATCAATCGATAAAAATGGATTAATATTTTAAGGCTGCAGTTCTGTAAAATCTGTTTCTACCACAGTTTTTTAACATCTGCATGTAGACCTACTTTATAATTAAAAAAAACGCTCACTTCGTTCTAAAAACAAAATGTTTCCATACTTTCTTCCCGAAAAAATCGGTTTACTCTGATCGTTTTGTAAAAAATAGTTAGTCGCAGACACTAATATTAGAAGTTGCTTGGTGTAATCTTCTTGAATTCACTAATTAAACTAATTTTAAAAATACTTAACTAAGTGAATAGGCTACGTAATTTTTGTAGGTTATATTTTATGCCTTTGTTTAATAATATTAATTCATTTGTATTGAAATTGATATTTGTGGTGTTACTTGTGATGATGTTAATTACGTATTCACTTAATTAAGTATTTTTAAAATTAGACTAACATTAATAAGGTAATAAATAAAAGTTCTAGTTTTAATGGTACTGTGATATTGTTTAGAAATAAAGTATAACCTTAGACTTTATTTCTTCCAAAGTCTTAATTTTGCATTATAAGACGATATTTACATTTTATTTGAATTAGATATTTCTAGGCTATATAAAACAATTAAAATTTTCGAATAGCTCTACTCATTCCTATACAAACGTTTACACTTAAACACAATTATGAGTATAAATAATATTCGAGCTGGCTTGTGAGTGAAAGTTATAATTAAATAATAAAAATATATACAACTCACAAATATACAAGTATATTTGTGAGTTGTATATATTTTTATTATTTAATTACAATTATGAGTGATATCTATAGTTAGAAACTATAGTTTACTGTTAGTAGGCATTCCTAATTAAAATGTTAGTTATTCGAACACGTTAATGTATGACTATGCTTCTTTATCTTTGTTTACCTTAGATAAGGCCACACTTTATATCGCTAACACTCATCTAAGAACGAGCTCACAAACGCAGATGTTATTGTTTTATAGACACGTAAAATATTTGAAACAACTTACTTTAGAAACTGTAATTTTAACTTAATTATTGAGATTATAAAGTATTTAAAATTATAATTACCTAATTTTTAAACATAACCACGAATTTCTTTTGAGAATGACGACTTTATAATACAGTTAAAAGTAATATACTGAGGTTTATGATATTTTGTTTTATTCGATATGACGATCTTGTGTTAAGTTATGCTCGATTTGAGTTATAAGCCTTTTTGAAATATTTACTGATGTGAGACCATGTTTACTTAGAGCTTAAGTTTTCAACTTAGTTGTCTAAAATTTAAAAAAAAAAACGGCCTTTAGGGAACAAATAACAATGAATAATGTTCCTTTAGGGAGCCTAATTTATACACAAAATACAATTGTTTTTACTTATTACACTTTTGCTATTACTTGCCACCAGACTTTTTGTTTACTAAAGGTTGTTAAAGAAGCGGAGGCTGAAGAAGTCGTAAGACGAAAACGTTTTCTCCAAGTGTAAGTTAACAAGTCAACTACCTATAGTTAACAAAAAGTCTGGCAGCAAGTAATAACAAAAGTGTAATAAGTAATTAACAACCAGCTCGTCATGAACAGCAACAAGATTTCGATAATCAATTGTTTTTAATGCATTGTCAATGGGGAGAATTTTTGAAATGAGTCGAAACACTTTCAATATAACATACAATACAGCAATAAGTTCTAAGTTTTACGAATAACATCGAATCCCAATATCGGGATTAGCAGATCATTTTAATAAGGCGACCCCTTGTTTAGACGGGAAGCTTTTAAAAATATAGCCTGTAAATTTTATCATTAATACTGGTAAACAATAACTTGAAAAAAAGAAACAAGTTTCTGCGGCTCAAAACACACCGAAGGGGTAATAGGCTATAAAAGAAAATATGGGCGTAATAGAATTTAGAAAATACAATAATGGACCATTGAAATAAAATGAATTAGGCCTACATTAAAATTTATAATGCCTAAGATATAGGGGATTAAAAACCTACAGCGGTAAAAATACTTTATTCAGTGTGTTAAAAATCATAAATATAAGGCAACGTAAATTATTTTTGACCGAGGTCAAGTCATATTACAATATGTTCTTATTACAACTCGTAAGACTTACCTCATCGACGGGAAAGTCGTAACATTCGGCAATTTTTTGGTACAGTTCTCTAACATTAGAAAATCCAGAAATCAATCCTGTCGGGCTGCCTTGAGCCTGTTGGCAGTGAAAGACTAGTTTCGGTTTCTGAGGTTCACTTGCCATCGCGACATCCCCTACGCCCCTGGCAGACCCATTTTGACGATTGTTTCTGGGGCTGTCACTAACTACACTGCCATTGCTTTGATAACCTATCCCACTTGAGTCATAGCCACTACTGGTCTCTTCTTTTTTATTACTTTTACGATTACTAAATAATGGCATCATTAAAAAAAAGCTAATAATAAACAAAATGTAAAAATTTGTTTAAAATTTATAATTATATCTTAATAGCTTTCTTACAATTGAGAAAGACCATTGACTAATTTTATAAAACTTTTGAAAAACGTAAAAGTTGTACGAAACTAACAGTAATTTATAACAACTTTGCGTTATTTTATTGTAAACGCGTAAAAGTTATACAATCATTTGATAATAAACAAGGCACAATTACTAGCACTTATCACTATCACATTTGTTTTAAGGTTATTATTTTTAAAACGAGATACGTCAAAATTCACAGGTATAATCTTCAAGGTAAGCCTAAATTTAGGTTAATACAGCATTTGAAAGTGTTTCAAGAAAAAGATGAATTGATTTATTTGAAAGATAACAAATAACGCACAATGTCCAGATGTCTATACAGTTCACCTCACTTGCACACTGTACATACGGAACTGTAAAAACGATAAACGTGTAATTAACTATGTAGGTAAGTGACCAATAAGGTAACCTGCAAGCCCAACAACTACTTGGTGATAACACTACCATCTAACTCTACCTGTTGGTGAAACGTATAAGCTTGTATTCGAAATTGATTAAGACATATCAGCGTTTAATGTAATCATAATTAAATGTTTTCATTTTTACGTAAATATATGAGCTGTATTTATTTGGAATTTTAAGATTAAGGCAGGAAAACTAATTTGAAATATATTGCACATACGGAATTTATAGGATTGGAATAAAGTGTTTATAGTTAATTTAAGTTTGATTTTCTTTGAAATTTTATTAAACCATTTTTCACGAAGTATTTTTAACTTTAAAATATTTGATCTACGAGATAATTTTTCATGTAAAAATAATATCCGATTAGGTCCATATCAAGATTTTTTTATGGAAGAACATCAACTTTGTTACCATTGTTTATTTTATTACTGTGGGCAGATAAGATCATTTAAAACAGTAATGATCTAATTAATGAAATACATCCTTCCTTAATTTTACTCTGTATTGAATTAGTGTTATGAATTACTTATAAAGTGGTAGGTTATTGAAGGTCTGCTATGTTCTTTACCTTTTACTGTTATTATATAGGTATATACATTGTCTATAAAAATAGTGTACTGTGAATAAACATTTTTCCCATTGGTTTATTTTACTTATTAACTTTCCAGGGTTATTACTTTTTAAAATTAAATCCATTTTTTGAACTATTTTATATGATATTTTTTTCTGTACAAAGTAACAAGAATATAAAAAAATATAACATGTATATTGTAGAGAATTAGAAATAGGATCAGACCATAGCTACAAATTTCTTCTGGTGGGTATTGTCAACCAAGAGGGTTTGGAGGCTAATTCATAACCCAAGACAAAATTTTTATAATTAAATACCATTTTACCCTATTAAGATGGTTAAAATTAAACACTATTTATCAAAATAAGTAAATGAATTTTTTTTAAAATTTAAATACAAAATAAATTTAGAGTATGCAATACAATAAAAAATATTGAAAAGAACCCCAATACCACAAAAATAATCAAAAATAACAAATAAAACAAGTTACTTAAGATTAAACCCTTATGTACATTTCGATGACCATGTCATCATCATCAGAGGGTCTTGTTACAAAACACAATCTAGCACACAAGAAGTTACAAACTAGAATGATGATCATTCTAGTTTGTAACTTCTTGTGTGCTAGATTGTGTTTTGTAACAAGACCCTCTGATGATGATGACATGGTCATCGAAATGTACATAAGGGTTTAATCTTAAGTAACTTGTTTTATTTGTTATTTTTGATTATTTTTGTGGTATTGGGGTTCTTTTCAATATTTTTTATTGTAATATATTGTACCACTGTGCTCTTGATATTGTGTATTAGAGTATGCAACTTGACTAGTATTTTTATATAATGTCTGTTAATAACTATTAATTTTTTTATATAGGCTAACGACAGATCACAATCAATTTTGCTTTTTTAAAACACTCAACGTTTCGAATTTCTTTCCGAAGTTATTTTTCAAGAGTTCAGTTTTAATTAAAAAATTATACAACATAACATATGATTTATAAAATACATAACATTATATAAAACATAATAAAAATCAACAAATTACAAAACTTTTAATAAATATCTATTTACAAGTCAAAATTTTTTCTATCACTATCTGTTTTATATGTTATGTATTTTATAAATCGTAAGTTATATTGTATAATTGTTTAATTAAAGCTGAGTTCTTGAAAAGGAATTTTGGAAAGAAATTCGAAACGTTGAGCGTTTTAAAAAAGCAAAATTGTCTGTGATCTGCCATTAGCCTATATAAAAAAAAGTATATAACTTATTATATTTAAATCTAAATACAGTACACCCAATGAACATTAAAAATGTAAGTACACAATTAGGGTAATATTTCTTTAGAAAACCATGTTAAAGACTAAACACTTTTAAATGTTTATAAACTTACCTATAGTATCACTTACTTTGTTTTGTTGAGGACGGCCGTTTTGGGAGATGTGTCCCATTGTCAACTCAGACCAGAGTTACGGTCTGAGTTGACAATGGGACACATCTCCCGAAACAGCCGTCCTCAACAAAATAAAATAAGTACTACTATAGGCAAGTTTATAAACATTTAAAAGTGTTAAGTGAAAACTAGTAGCTCACGTGAAGATGGAATCAACAAATATTCATGTTAAAGAGTTACAAGAAGTATTTGGGTCTTAGAAACAAACTTCCAATTATCATTTTCACAAATTATAAAACTACAACAAAAAATTGAATCTACCACAGAGTTCTTTGAAAGTTCCGTAAGAACTTCATCCTCTGTTACATCAATTCTAATAGATGTAAGCCATAGCTAGTTCAAATACACGTTCTTCTGAAGTTTTATTTTTTAAAGTTGCAGCTATCTCCAAATAAAGTAGTGCACATTGATGTAATTAATGGACATTCTGTTGGTATATTTATTAATAACTCTATGGTTACTGCTAACATTTTTGTATGATATATATTTTCGAATAGTAAAAATTTTAATAGCCTTATATGAATTTGAAATTAGTATAAAATTTGTTACAAAACTGGACCGTTTAAAATAATGTACTAGTCTTTAAAAGGAAGCTTTGTAATCTTTCTAGAGCGGGATTATTCTTTAAAATCACCTGGCACTTCCCTGTTAGATCAGCCTAAAAATAAATTATCAAATAGATGTAAATGGTATTTAAAAGCAGACATTTTATATATAGAATGGTTTATAATTCAAATGTACCTAAATATACACTATGCATAACTAAAAAAAACAACTACAGAGTTAATTTTAAAAAAATAAAATGGTCTGGAGATGTCTTTTATTGGAGGATTTATAAATTACATTTTATGTTTCTATCTTCGACTTGAGCTAGACTACTTACTTCCCGTTTTCTCTTATTTAATGCATACAATTTAACTTAGTTATGTAAACACCTCCATATAACAGAAACTATTTTTTTAACTAAAAACACCACAAACACACATAATCAACATTATTAACCTAACAAAATTAGTCACATCACAAAATTATTTAATCTACAATGACACTTTCTACATCCAAAAAGATTGCCTACCCGTGGGATTCATCATAGCTAGCATCTTACCGGAAGTATTCATACACCACATCAAACGAAACCATATTTTACACAATGATTAATACTCAGACAACATCATTTACTAGTATAGATACGTTGACGATATTATCACATTATACAAAGGGAATAAACGCTGAGCACAAATATTTTTAAAACAACTTTATTCCATATACCCAAAACTAACATACACCATCAAAACAATTCCCTCAATTTCTTGGACCTTACAGTTACATATATAGACAAACAAATACTGTACATAAATTCAACATATACCAAAAACTCACCAACACCAATACTACCATTCACAACTCATGAAACTACCCACAGCAACATAAACTAGCCGCTTATAATACCATGATGTATCATCAATTAAAAACAACATTAGACAAACAAGAACACTACCAATAATTAAACACCATAAGACACATAGCACAAATCAATGGATATAACACAACAATGATTAACAAACTATACAACCGCTCAAAAAATAAACTCAATAACACAGTTCTAAATACACAACAAACAAACCTATAAAATACTTAATAATAACATACAGGTCACCCAAAACCCATAAATTAACCAACATGTTTCGTAAATACAATTACAGAATAGCATACTCCACTACACAGCACCCTCAACAAACAATTAAAACCCAACAACTCCACTGGTGTTTACAAACTAACTTGCAGTTTGTGCCCCATTTTTTACATAGGCTAAACAGAGAGGTTTTCTACACACGCTACAAAGAACACAGAAGCACTCACAAACAAAAACACCCAATCAATCTTTGCCATACAATCTTTGCCCACAAACCATAGCTACAGAAACATAACATCCGACCTACAAATTCTTCACAAACAAAACAAAAATATCCAACGATACTCAACTGAACAATTCAAGATATACAAACATTTCAAACTACATCCTACACTCACATACTCAACACCCAAATACAAAACTCATATACACATTATAACCCCCAATACTCTCCAAAATACTCCTACATCCCCATCCCCTCCCTAACCAATAGTAACCATGAGGTCAGATACGATGTGAGTAGACAATGGGACATAACTCTCGAAACATTCATCCTCAATAATGATAAAAGTAAGTGCTACTATAAGCAAGTATAACTAATGTACAAGTGATTATAGTTAAAAACTAGTAGTTTATGAGAAGATGGAATCAAATGATACTTATTTTTTATATTATTTGATTCCATCTACACTTGAGCTACTAAATTTAAACTTACCTATAGTTGCACTTACTTTTTTGATTATTGAGGACCTGTTTCGAGAGATGTGTCCCATTGTCAACTCAAATTGTAACGCACCGTCCTCAATAACAAAAAAGGCAAGTGCTACTTACTTACTTAGTAAGTGAAAAATACAAACATATGTACAAGAGTTTTTACTTATTATTATTTTGTTTAAGTGAGAATAGCCGTGTTGATAGATTTTGTTTTATCATTTTTAGTTTACCATTTTATTTTAAAGTATTAGTGAAATATGTTAGTTCTTCTTTGAACTCCACTGTCTTGAAAAGTACAGTCTTGTGTGTAATATAGATATAAATATATACAAATTTATCACTTTTATTCTAAAATCATTGGTAGTTTAAAAACCTACATTTTAATTTTAAAAAACTAGACTTTAACGTTTTACATGCTTTAAAATAAATAGTTAATTGAGAAATTTTTTATAATGTTGAGTGACAAAGATCTGACCTATCAATCAAATGTTTCTGCCCCTCCCATCAAAGATCTGACCGATAAGTATTAAAATTTTTATTAAATTTTGTCCCACTTAATAATATAAATCAATATTTTTAACAAGAAAAATTCTGATAATATTGTTTGCCAAGACTGTACTATTCACAGCAAATTTATGATATTTCTATGCTCTTTAATAATATACTGGGCTTTTTGTTTCTTATCTTGGGTAAAATGCATGTATACTTAATTTAAGAACTGATGCCACTCAAAGAACAGATAACAAATAATTTTATCTTCAAATGATAAGGGACATAAAGAAAGGATAATTGAAGACTTTATAAAACAAATTTTATAAACTACTATACTATTTATTTCAAACTATTCATTGGATTTTTACAAAATCTAGGTGTAGTATTGACAAGCAAAACTGAAAATTAAAAAAAAATAATAATTTAATCTGGAAGCATTTAAATCAATAACCTAACATAAATGCATAGGTTCTTGATTTTTATACAGAATTTTCAAAACTTTTTGTAATATTTTTCAATCTGAAATTTATTTTTGTTAATAAAAAAGGATTATACTTCCTACATATCATTACTTATTGTTTAGTATATAACTTTAATATTAATTTTATTTCATTTGAAATAAAAGTCCAGCTCTACAAATTGAAAGCTGTAATTAATTTGTATTTTAATATTTATGAAACATATATAATAAAAAGAATAACTTAAAAATTAAACTCAACATAATAATCATTAAACTTACATCTGCAACTGGCATTTGAAAGCATTCTGCAATCTTTTGGTACAATTCTTTTCCCGTAGTAAATCCTGAGATCATCCCTATTGGACTTCCATGAGCCAGTTGAGAATAAAAAACAGGGTTAGTCAAACTTCCATTAGCCATGATGGAATCAGTTGACACTTCTATGCATGAACATTATTTTAAGACTGGAGATAAACAACCTGATGCCCACAATCTGTAGTACATTTATCATGCTTAAGTTATCACACCTTATCTCTATTTATAATATCTCCTATGAAGTTAAATACCTTCCATTTTAAATGTCTTCACAAAAAAAGTTTTAACATTAACTATTCAAAAATAATTTTAATGAATCTATTTATTTGTAGTTATATTTATAAATGGTTTCTTGAAAATGCTAAATAATATTCCCAAGTCACTTTATCACCAACAATAATTGTAGTGAATGTATTATTTCACTGTTCTCAGGTCATTAAATGCGTTTTTATTCTTTATGTAGTTAAAAATAACATTTTTCAGAAGTTTAAAAGTCTCCCTCAATATCTTTCCTTTGGTAACTTCATACCAGGAATTTACTTGACTACTTGAACATATGTAGGAGACTGTTAACAGGGAAAATTTCATAAAAGCCACATTTAGTAAGATGGAATTTTTCCCTGCCATGATTTGAAAATTGAATATGATAAAGACATTTTTACAAACAGTACTAGTCAGATTTTTTTGAGCTGATTATAAAGGAAAAGGTTTTTTTTATGGATACCATAGTACATAGAAACCAAATTTGTTCGTATATTAGACCCAAGTTGCCATATCATACACACTTTATCATAAGCTTGCACAACATAATACTAAGGGGGGTACCAAAGCTGTTTCTGCCTCTCCCATCAAAGTGGTAATACCATTTAACCTCATGCTAAATGCCTTAATGATTATATGACAATTTGTTAGTATTCTGTATGATTTACATGTGAAAAATAATATAACAGACTGCAACATTTTTAAAATTACAACTTTTACAAATATTTTTTGCAGTTAATTTAACCTTGAATTTATAATGGAAGAACTCTATATTGTCTTTTGGTTTCAAGCATCTAAATCTTGCACTTTATACCAAGTTTTTCATCTATTTACAGGGAGAAAGAAATTTATTTAAAAACTATGCATTTTACTTATATTTTATTTCTATAGAAAATTAATACATCTAAGATTTTTTTTCTTTTGTCACAGATCATGATGCAAAAAAAGTTAAAACTTGAATGTGTAAACTTAATCATATGTTACACCGCCTAATCAATATACCAATGCTACAGAAAGACTACGACGTAGAACTTAATACCATAAAATACATCGCTCAACAAAACAGCTACCAACACACACTCATAGACAACATACTCAGGAAAATTAAACATAAACACCATCAAACGGCCACGCAGACAACCCACACAAAAAGCAACAAATACATATCCCTCACCTACCACAACAAAAACACACACAAAATAGCCTTCATGTTCAAAAAACTCCATTACCAAATATCCTACAAAACAACAAACACTTTAAGATAGCACATACAACCTTTTCAAAAAGAAACTGACAAATACAAACTCCCAGGTATTTACAAATTAACTTGTAACGATTGTCCCAACTAATACATCAGCCAAACCAGCCAATACATCGTCATTCTACACACGCTTCGATTAACACATTACCCAAACAAAACAAACAAACCCTAAATCCAGCTACGCAAAACACCTAAAAAACATCCAACACACACACTAATTTAAATGTTTTACACACATTAAAACAAAGTAAAAAACTAACAACCTTAGAAAAATATGAATTCTGCAAACACTATGCAACAGATAAAGAAAACGTACTAAATGATCCCACACACTTTGAAGCCAACAGTCTTTTCCATTATATGATACACAACTCAAACAACCCACCCCATTCCACAGTCATAAATCCATTCCCGTTAGAGCCTTTACACACAACCGATGCCGCCAGTAGAGGGTTAGCTTCGTAAAAGGAACGAATGTTTTGAAACGCGTCAGCAAGTAAGCAATTACGTATTCACTTAGTTAAGTATTTTTGAAATTAGTTTAATCAGTGGATTCAAGATGATTACATCAAGCATCTTTAAATTATTTTGCATTTTGTCCCAGCTTTTCATCAGTTGCTGCTTAGACGCAATGCATCCATGTGGTATAATCTTGGCAAAATAAAGAGAAGGTTCCAGTAACTCAAGAGTAATAATTGATGAGGTGGATTACTAACTAAAATTCTAAATGAAAACTCTAGATTTTTAATATTTTATTTCTAATGTATAAAGGATTCATGTTTTTAAGCTCATGTAGGACCAAACGGGAAATCTGGATTTCTTTCAGTGAAAGACGTCATTTACATTTTTAATGTAAATCTATTATTTAATGTGTTACACTTTCCTAAAAGTATCACTTTATTTTCTTATTGCATATCAAGGTCAGCCGTTTTGTGAGATATGTAAGCTTTACAGGAACAAATAATATTACTTCCAGTTTAAATTCTTTTGTTTAAATGTTTGAAACATTTACAGAAACAAGGGTAAATATATAAATTGTTGAAATTATAAGAATGAAAATCTTTAATTTCTCATTTCTATGCATAATCAAATTACAAGAAATTGCTTCAATTGATATAACCTGGGTACCAATTTGTAGGTCACGACTAAATATTAGTTCATATAACTATAGTTTCAGCATACTATGTTCAAATTTATTTATTGAATATTAGCAATAAATAGACATCATGTTCAAATAAATAAATTAATATTGAAACCATTTAAAAATCTCAAGAGTTGTATTTTTAATATATTTGGCCAATTTGAATACAATTCAAAGATTAATAAGGGAATTAGAACAATTTAATAATCTTTATATATAGAAATGAAGTGGGTTTGTGTTCGTTTCTAAAACTCAAAAGTTTCTGCAGCTATTGACCTTAAATTTACAGCCCTCTTCATAAATTGTTTCTATTTATTAGTCTCGTCAGTAACATACCTGTGACCATAAGAGAATTGCTTTCTTATTGGCCAGCTGAATATCATCAACCATGTCATCTGTTGCAAGCAGGGGGATCACTCACCATATCAACAAACCTGTTCCCAATTACATTGTTTTTAATAAAAACAAACACATCATTTGCATCCCATTCAAACTATTATACAATCTTAATTAAATATAACCTTATTTATTAAAATATTATGTTATTATATTTACCTTAATCGAGGTACTTTTGTGTGGTTATGTCATGATTGAGCTGCACCAATCTGTAAATCGTAAGTAGAGATTATTTGGGAAAGATACCACCCCTCCGGGCTGCAATTACTTCTTTGATATGAGTTTGCACCATGAACAGAATACAAACACCTGTGATCTCCAGTCATATATGTCCAATCAAACATTCCTAAATTAACACATTGAGTGCGGCATGCGGGATATGCAGCACTTTTTCCTGACCAAAGTTATTGTGTCATTTGGTTGCTAGCATTGATTTTAAGAACAACATGCATTTGCAAAACTGTGTAACAGTGCTAAATACATAATTCAGTCTTTAAACATTATATTTTTGCATTAATGAAGGTATATTTTTGTTTTATTAATAAATAATGTCAGCTCCTGCTAAATGTTACAATTGTTGGGACAGCATTCAATGTGTTATGTGAACATAAGGGCAATTAAAATCATATTATGTAAATGATAAATGACAAAATTTGGAGGGGACTCTGCTTGGATACTGCAGGAGGAACTGGGAAAACATTTACTAGATTGATTCTGGCACGAGTTTGATAAAAAAATGACACAGGTTTGGGTCTGTAATTGCTTTAGTTCCTGAAGTGTTGCAAAACTATTATGAAACATGGTTCATTTTGTTCCTCATCTCTCATCAATGCAACCACAATGTGCCACAGCAAAGTATGGCCAGATACAGCGGGTATTTATATAACATGTGTATTGGTTGTTTATGACAATGTTAAAAATTGTTTAAGGTGTAAAGATGACATTACAGTACTCTGAAACTATAGCAATATGAGTCAATGATGTTCAGGTAGGGTGTATAATTTATTATTATTATTGTAGTAGGTATGATTGAGTTAGTAAAAACCACATACTATTACTGATTATTTTGTATAATTTGTTAATGAAATTTAATGTTTTTGTCATTGAACATGTCATTATGCATAAAATATAAGAATTTTATGCATTAATACCATATGCATTAGTTTTTCATTTTACCTTTCGATTTTCTGAAGTGGGTTTATTTCCAACAACCTTGGTTGATCAAGTTGTAACGTAATTTGTTTCAGTTAATATTTGTGTTGATAAATTTTGTAACGTTTAAAAGTTTGATCAAACAGAAAACAATTTTAAGTTTCAACGACTGGTTTAAATATGAGTGCAGCAAAATAACCTCTCTTTTTAGCTTCAGGTCAAGCAGGTTCCTGGGGCGTTTGAAAACCTCTGCCTTCAAGTAAGCCCCCCCCCCAAAAAAAAGACACAGGGGTTGTTGGGAGATCGTGATAGCCACGCAATATCTCCTCGGGAAATCAATCGACCAGGAAAGTTTTGCCTCAAAATGTTCATTATGCAGACAGTATGAGCTGTGGCACCGCTCTACTAGAAACCACACATTTTTTGTGAGCTCGCTCTTGTTAAGCAGGTACAAAAACTTCCTCAATCATGTTGCATACATGTTTGAGCTGACAGTAACAGCAATTCCACCTTCTTCAAAGAAACCTGGGTTTTTGATTCCAAGACTTGACGAGCACCATACAGTAACAAGTTGACTATGAAGAGGATTTTCATGGATTACCTATGGGTTGTTTTCACTCCAATAACAGAAATTAAGTTTATTTACATCACCAGACATATGAAAATGTGCTTAGTCATTGAAAAAAAACAACAGCGCCTTGTGAAAGATCTTCCAAAATGATTTGACACACTTCTGTACAACTCTGCCAATCACGTGGTGACAGTTCTTGAAATCGAGGGCTGTGTGTAGGATTCTACACACACGCCAGACACTTGAGAGCGGCTGCATAATTAAGTTCCTAACTGCATTGATGTTTTCAGGTGTACAGGCACTACAAGTTCTTCCATCTCATTTTTTAAACAACAGTCCAGTCCCCCAGAAGTTTTCACCCACAATAAAATAAGACTTCTAGTCCGGCACGGACTCACAAGGAGCAATTTGAAATCAGGTTCAGAACACATGCTGCAACAACTGACTCATTGTTGCAAATAAACAACGACACCAAAAGCTCTTGTGCATTCGTCCACACCATATTGGCAACTGATGCATACATTTCGAGCGCCTTGCAAACTCCCCCCTGTCCTGTGATGGTTACCGCTATCACTATCATTCTTGAGTGACTTCACGGCTCACTACATAGCAACAAAAATTGGGAGATTATTTTGCCGCGCTGTGTATAATTGTCATTATTCAAATTAACAATAAACAGTGATTTTGAAACTATACTCAGCCAACTCAGAAATATATATAAAAATAGTGAATCAAATATAGCATATTTACCTTTAGATCTAGAAATGTCAAACAAATCTTATTTTCATAGTGTTCTGATAAAACACACAGTGTATTCAGAAGTATGGATTTAAAGTCTAAAGTTACCAGGAATATTAATGTTACAAAAATTTGAAAAACACATATATCAGAAGATTATTTATTTTGCTCAACAGTCCTTAAAAGTACAAAACAAAAAGTATCTTCAGTATTATAATAAATTATGATGCAACTGCTTTACGTGGCACAGGTTTTCCTCCTTCACGGAACCCATTCCTGAAACAATGCAATTAAATGCTATACATTTTTGGGAAGGGCTTGACAAATGGTGAATAATGATACTTCTCTAATATTTCTAGTTTATAGTTTGAGTTTGAAAGGCGCTGAAGAAGTTTAAAGTTTTGTCAATGGGTCGATTTTATGATCGTTTAATAAGGTATCGTTTTGAAATAAGTTGAGATAAGTTTAAATTTGGTTTATTTTTCTTAGTCTATATGGGCTGTATCTCTATATCTAATTTCAATGAAATATTAGATGGTAAGATAGAATGTCCATTTCAACTTTGTCGGGTTGATATGGAATGACATCTGAATATTTGATATTTTGATCTTTACAAAGCTAGCCATTATGGATGCCATGATCAACAGAATGTGGATTTGTAAAAGAAGAAAAGATTATGATAACTACTCATTTAGAAGGTTTTAACCCATTGCTGATTAATGTAGCTCAATGCGTGTCATCAATTATTTGGTCAGACGTGCATGAGTTTTCTGACTCCGTTATTTTGTTGAATGTTTAGTCCATTTGTTTCCTGTTAATATCTAATAGTCTCCACACTTCAGATAAACACATCTGACTAATTGCATGTTTTTGTTTCTCCAAACTGTCACCATAAAGAGATATTTGAATCAATCAAACTTATCAGAACGCAATTCAAACCAACCTCTTCTTGTAGTCTTTCAAACATGGAAAAAACAATGAAAGAAAATATTATATGAATAGCGAGGCACATAATGTAGGATACAGATGACAGTGCATGGAGGTAGTTTTTTAACAGACCATTTCTCAAGTTATGTGTTTTTATTTAAACATTTTTTAATATCAACAATAACTTTTAATTTTTTTTTGCAATGACAGTACAACTGTACCAAATATGTGTACCTTAAATGTAAATTCTTAAGTTAATGAATACATTTAAAAATTACTTGATAGTACTATAGGCCTACAGATTATTATACATAGGTCTATATATTTATATAACAGAAATTATTTGGCATATTTTTTCAATTTATTTTTTCTTTAATATTAATTTGATTTAGAAAACAGCAGAATAATAAGATTACTCTTCATACTGGTTAAAGGACCACTTGAAGCATAAATACACCAAATGGTTAGCTTTAGGAGATTTCTCTCTTAGGCTGGTTGCATACGGCCCACAGAACTTTGATGAAAGGCTGAACCCAACTTTTTGTGCTCAGTCAGCCCCAAATCGCCGGCTGGAGTTATAACCAATAGGCGGTCATTGGTGCGTTCACACGGAGTGGCAGTTTCCAACGTTTAAAGCCAGAACACGCCTTGAGCGCTTGCAATCGTCCAGGACTCAACACTTTTGGGATCTGCTGCCAATTGTCGCGTCTCGACTAGGCTCGAATACAAATGGCTTTTTTCATGTCTGCTGTTTTGCTCTAAACAATGTTGTTCTTTGATACTGAAAGAAAATCGAAGTGGAGAGTAGGCCTGTGGTGTGGAATCAAGGAGCAAATGAATATTCCAACAAGCATTTGAAATTCAAAGACTGGGAAGATGTTGCTTTTGCAATGTATGCAGATTATGAGCAAATGGACTTTAATGCGCTGTCTTACAGCACGGCGAAGCATCATAAAAACATTCTTCATCACTCATATTGTCTTGCTAACAGGCTGAATGAGGGTTACTGAATTGAGGTGTGAGAAACCCTAGTAGTACGCCGAAACTTGCGTTTGCAGTCTGAAAGGAACCCGTACATCATTGTCACAGCAAACAGCGTTTTCCAACAGATCTTTGATGTTTTGTGGCCCGTGTGCAACTGGCCTTACATACTGAAGAAAATATGTTAGAAAAATTCCAATCAAACTTGTATGCTGGATCTCCAATAAAAGACTTTACTAAAAGTAGTTTAAAAGAATTTTGCATTTCAAATGCTCTAGATGACTTGGAAGTCATCTAACTGATGATTCCGCAGATGACATTGGTTTTGAATCTGACAATAATAGTAATTCACAACAATGATTCTTGTGAGAATGAAACAGGTGACGAGATTAGGTAAATTAGCTTTTACTGTAACTATTTGTATCTACCTTAGAAGTTTTTCAATCTAAGACTTTCATGATATATAGGTACTCTATTACATAAAAAGTGATTCAAAGTACTACTTTTACAATTTGTGTGATAGCTCTTCTAGCCTCATATCTCCAGTGGCAGATTGCAAAAAATAGTTGTCTGGAACACATAGCTAAAGAAAGGAACAGAATATTTTTCTCAAGATACAGGATTTGTCTGATATTCATAGTACTTTGGTAAATTTTATTATTGTATACCTGAATCGCCTGCGAACAATTTTAAGGAAACGCATTCTACCAGTTCCAGTAGTCTTCCTTCGCTGTGCTTTTACACTCCAGTTATCTGTTAACATATATTATAAATTAGAAAATATATAAAAAAATACTTTTATTTTTCACAATAAATATTAAAAATAGATTTTTGTAATACTACTTATGCATGTATATTTATTTAGAATTACTTTGGGCTTAAAATGACTCTATAATTCATCATAAAGAAAATGCTATTTCATCAATAAAGCTAAAAAAGTAGATACGATTTTAAAATTCCTACATTGTACCGCTGTGGTCGGCAATCAGTTGATGCGCACTATATGCCGGTATCTGTTGGCAAGCCATAGCCGTCACTATGAATAGATTCATCACTGCTAAAGGTTGTTTACATGTGTTTAAAAAGCCTCCGATTGAGAATGTCACTTATCATGGAATATGCAGTGTGATACGTTTTCTTAAAGGTAAAGGCCATGAAAGCAGCTGAAATTCATTGTGAGATCTGTGAAGTGTATACATTTTTGGACAAGAGCCTTAAAAGATGGCTGTACTAATGTGCATTTCGAAAGAAACAGAATGGATGACCTTCATTCATCACTGATGATTTGGGCAAAACGTTAAACATTTGAAAAATGAAAGAAAACATACAATTTTGTTATTTTGGGAGTTTTTAAAGTGTTCTGAAGTGTGATTTAGGAGATTGAGACAGAACTTTTATGAAGTACCGAAAGTTATGCCTATCCTGGGTTCTGAAAATACGCATAACCCATTTCTTTAAAATTCCAAAATGGCACTCACTTTAAAAATACACCTCATATGAGTTTTATTTTATACACATTGAAGAAAACATTTTTTCTCCATTATTTTTTGTTCTAGTTGTATTGATAATGTTTTATAATTCACCTGCATAAAGCAGCAAGTGTAAAGCTAGCACAGGTATCATTAATTGTTTAAATACTTTCCGATCATAGTTCAGTTTGGTGCAGCACAAATAAATATGTTAGTTCCCCTTTATTTGTAAATATTATTTGTTAATTTTGTAAATATTTATATTACACAGTTATATTAATATTTCCATTTACACTTATATTACCTTTTTTTTAAAAAACAAATACAAAATTAATATTAACATAATTTTTTTGGACAACGTGAAATACAAACACACACATATATATTTTGCAGAGTGTCAATAATCCAAACGCTTCCTTCAACACCCTATTACAAGCGCTATGGGGAATCCTTACTTATTAAATTTTTTAACTTGTTAACTTTACTAAATGTACAGAGATATTTGAGTGAAACTCAAGGACACCTTCTCTTTACCCACTACGCACCAGAAAAATAGAAGTTGATTCAGTTGATCTTGAGAGGATAAGCAACCAACAAAAACAGTTTAGAAAAGTTTTGGCAAAAAATCCCTGCCGTGTATGAAATGGTGTAATTCTTTCATATTAAAACATTACTGTTTGACTTAGTGATGTATATGTCTTGTGTTATAAATTAGTTTTATTTGTCAACAAGGATGTAATTTAGAAGGACTTTATAATTTAGAGTGTACTTTATAAAACTACACTAAATTGGCATATGCGTGTGACCACGTTACAAAAGGTAAAGGTCTGTTAGTGAGATTTGAGGCATTTAGATAAATATTTTAACTAACTTTATCTATTAATAAACAAAAGAAACTATTTGTACAAAAAGGTAGTTCTAAAGATTGTAAAAATAATTAGTAGAACTGTCGTATGTTTATTGCTAAAACAAAATAATTCAAACAAATAACAAAAAAATTGGAGTTTGAGAACTCCTCCCCTGTGTGTAACCATGATTCTTTTTCTACGCGTGTAACGGAGGGTTGAACATGCGAACTGTATTTTGAATAGATAATGAGGAAAGTGTCGTTTATTTTCTCAAAAAAGCTGTACCTAAAAGACTTATGCTACATGTTAGCAGATTCATTGGAGTTGCTAACCAAAGAAAACTTAATGAAAGTGTGGAATAAACTTTGGTCAGAAAATGAATAATCGAACACTGGTACCAATGAAAATCTGTCTGAAGCACTTGAGATTATGAGAGATGTTTGTTATGTTGTGCCAGTTGATTCCAGGCTTTTAAAAATGTGATGAAACTGATGCTGTAGAAATAAGTGCATTCTTCTGGATTTAAAAATACAAGTAAATCAAAGTACAATAGTTATGTACATTAAGTTTTTTATTTTCATTTAACTTAACTTTTGTAATGTAACTAGAGATTTCTAGGCCTCCTCAGTCCCAATGAGTTTGGAATTTCGACGCTCTATTGTATATATAATTAGCGATTTTGATTGGCTAAAGTTTATATATTAATCTTCAATCAAGTCCACACAGACATTACTAGAGTTACATAATTACTAGTATTAAGATTATATAATGTAAAAGATATACTAATCATAATTTTTTCATTAGGTTTTGTATCAATAGATAATGTAATTTACCAGACTAATTATAAATTAAAAAGTAAAACTTACAATGCCTGAGTTTCTGGCTAGGATATCCACATTGTGCACATTTAGATTTTTGTATATGATATGATGATCGGCCACAGCGCCGACACAGAGTGTGGGTCTTATTGCGACGTTTACCAAAACTAGATGTACCTTTGGTCTATTAACACACATAAAAAACCACATTATTAGAATATATTTATCACAGAATATGTTTCTACTGAAAGTATTTCAAACAGTTGAATAAAGTAATTTAATAAAATATAAAGATACTGTTATCTAAATTAAAGCCTAATAGATGACAGAAAGTCATTCTACACAATGAACTTGAGGATCTTATGAATTGGAGGGAGACATTTTAAATCAAACTTTTTACTTATTACACTTTGAAATTTGAAGTCGTAAGACAAAAACGTTTCCTCCAAGAGGAAACAATTTAACAACTTATAATAATATAACGTCTGGTCACAAGTAATTTTAAAGTGTAATAAGTAATTAACAACCAGCTCGTCAAGAACAATAACAACATTTTTCTGTAAAGTTTTTAGTTTCTAATTTCCAAATTGCTCAGTTGTTTTAGGATCAAATCAAATGTAACTCTATTCTCAAACATAATGTAGTTTTAAAAAAAGTGTTAATAAAAACTATTTCCTCGTAATTCTGAACTTCTAGTTTTCCAATAACTATAGTCTTGTAAGAATAAATATAAAAAAATTGTATGAATGCCAAGTTGCAGGAACACACACAGAGCCCAAGCATCATGGTGGTCTATGTGTTATATAAAAGTGTTTTCATGTATAGGGAAACATTATTCGTATAGTTATATTATTTCATAAGTAAAATCGAGGTTATTATTTACATAAGGATACTAATTAGACATGTGTATGAAAACATTCATTAACATGTCCCACGCCTATACTGATGATTTATTTGTTTTTTTGTAGCATAGGAAGGTCAAGTTTCTATCACATTTTATTTGGGACTACTTTTTTGGGCATGCAGTAGCACTGTACTACATATACAACATTAATATATAGTATCCAGTTTGAATAGATTTTTGTTGTAATTTTATATATTATTACTATTTACCTATATTAAAATATACCTATGAAGTATCCAGTTAGGACAGATTTGCTTGTAACATGTAACCAAAAAATCTACACATGTAAGAGATCACATTACATCACCTGGCAAAAGGTATAACTCCGCAGAAGCAGACGTCTAATTAGTTCCCAAATGTAAATTTTTATCAAAATCAATGATGCCGGGTTGCTGATAATCTTTGTGTTACTCAAGTATATATCTTCATATTTTTTTAAAACAAAATCTATCCTAACCAGATAACTTGGGAACTATTTTTTAATAATAGCGTTATAATAATGTGATATAACATAGTGGGTAATTTTCCAACAATTCATACAAAAGTAGTCTTTGTCTGTCAAATGAGGTTATGTTTATGTTCCAATATTCAACTCAACTTAAAGGATTATTTATGGTTACAGGCTTTATAAATAATTTTTCCTTGTTTAATTGCATTTTCTAAGTAATATGTGTAAAACAATATTAACAAGAAAATCAGAAGATAATTACAAGTTCCTGCAGAAAAAAGAGATGGAAGTTTAAATCTTACTGGAAAGCCAGGGTACTTATTTTCTGTTCCTACCTAATCAATTTAAGAAAAAAAGGCAATGTAAAAAGTCATAAAAAATTCTAAATAATAAAAACTTCTGCTCATGCCCCTAAAATTTTGGCCCCTCCACGACACACATAAAACGGTACTAATTTTTTTGACACAGTAATTTGCAAAATACCTGTAAATGTAATAAAACTTCCTGTTGACTCAAACACTTACATATTTTGAAAAACATTACTTTAACACAGTCCTATTAGCAAAATATTTCACCCGGCACACAAACTTTATAAAAACTCGCACACCCCTCTTAATTTTTTTTTGCGATACTAAGTCTCACATTACTCAAAAGGATGAAACAAACACTTGTAGACACAAGCACAAAACAGAAAATATTGCATAACACATCTTTTATTCCTAACTTCAGTCTAAAAATTATAGAAGCTACTGCACAAAGCAGTGTGAAGTGAAGAATTGAAGTGTTAAAAGTTGTTTTCTTTTCAAAATTTGTAGTTTTTTAGAAATCAACATAAAGTTTAATAACATTTTGTGAGTTAAAATGTCAACAAAAATCAAGCCAAATCATTGAATTAGTAACGTTTTATGTGTGCCATGAAGGAGTAATTGCTATTTTCCAAAATTTTTAATTTTGGGGTTTGAGAGGAAGTTCTTATAATTTGTTTGTATTTCTGACAAAAAAAGTTTGCATTCCTTAATTTCTGCATCGCCCGATGCCATTTTTTTGCTAAAATCAATTACGTGAAAGTGGGAAATAAATACCAAAACCGTAAATGTTTGGACTCACAAGCTGCCTAGATATTAGTATGAAACTTTCCTAAAGCTATTTTAATTATATATATTTTTCTTTTTGTCGGGAAATTATTTTTTACATAGGTATATATATATAGGGTATTTATTTACCTTGCCCAAGTATGCGATTTTGGCAAAAACAATTATACTGGTTGACGCAGAAAGTCATTAGGGATACGAAAAAAATAACGAAAACTCTCGCACAGGGAAAAATACCATTTTATCAAGTTAAAGTTAGGTAAAAATTTCAGTGCCGAGTAGTAAGAGTACAACGTTTGCGTATCAACAGCATGCTGTACTACGTATAAGTAAATTTAAATATAGCTATAAAGTCTCCAGCTTGGGTGGATTTGATTGTAATTTCATAAATTACTATATACCTATATTAAAATATACCTGTAAAGTGTCCAGTCAGGATAAACTTGTATGTTAGTTTAATTTTATACAACATTACATTACCTAATTAGACATCTACTTCCGTAGAGTAATACTTTTTCCAGGTGACGTCACAACATCTCTATTCTAGCCTTACATATGTACATTTGGTTAAACATATAAAACTATAACCAAATCTATCCTGACTGGATACTTCATAGGTATATAAAATTAACCTTCCGTGGTAATAACAAACAATAATTACCAATATAGCTTCAGAACATGTTTTTGATTCGTTTAATAAGTATTGTAATGAGGGTGGGCAATGTGCATTTTTACCAGCACTATCAGCACCACATATTAGGGAATTACAATTATCCAAGTATAAAGGTGTTACATGATGTCACTACCTTTGTGACGTTGTGTATCCCTCCGCGAGGCAGGCAGCCTATTCACAACTGCTACTTCTGCGCTGAAAATTTTACCCAACTTTAAATTTTAAAAAAATGTTTCGGAGCAAAAAACAAAAAAATATTAATGAAAATAGACTTTTTATATGTTATGGAACGTTTCATTCAAATATAGGCCCGGTTTAGAAATGTAAACATTTACCGATACTTTGTAGGTATATTTTAATATAGGAATATAGTAATGTATAAGATTACAACCAAATCTAGTGCGGTGTAGATAATGCACACTTAGTTCACACTATATGCCTACATGCCTTTACAGACTAACATTTAAAATGTGAAAAAAGTAACTTTCTGTATTTTCCCCAGAAAAAAAATTTGATATTAAGAGTTCTACATACTGAAACAAGTAATTCAAAAAAAATTGTTTACAATCATCATTAAGACTATTTGTTTACCTATTTAAATATACGTATATGCCATTAAAACGCTGTACGAATATGGCTAACGTAACGTAATAATGAAAATAGCCATAGGACCGGATACAAAAAAATACCATACAATTTATAGGTTAGGTCAAATTGATTTCTGTGTGATTAAGAAAATTATTATCGAGTGAGGATTTCTCTGCAATTTACTTCAGTACAAAAATACTTTAAAAATAATTAACTGTACTCAAAACTTTTTAGATTTTTATAGTACTAAATCTAAAATACATTTAAAATAAAATAACATCATAGCATGACACTTGATTTGCTCAATCATGTTCTAAATTATGTATTTGTAAATAATATCAAAACATCGTATTTAATTTAGATCCCAAATCATTAAAATAGCAATGTGCACATATTTCAATTAAAGATTAAATTATTATTAACGGATATAAACAATAGCAGCAAAACACTCACCATCTTGACACAATTTAAAAAGGAAGTAGATTATAGAACCGAAATACAGAAGAGGATACAGCAACCAAAGCCAAGAGTATACCACCTCTTGTTTTACTTTTGAAGGATCATAGATGGAGCAACTAGAATAATATATAATATAAATTGTTAAGAAAACTATTTACCCATCAACTTATTTAGTAAAATTGGATTTGTGTGAGCGTTTTATATATATATATATATATGTATATATATATGTATATATATATGTATATGTGTATATATATGTATATATATATACATATATATGTGTGTGTGTGTGTGTGTGAGTGAGAGTGTATGTGTGCGTGACAAAATATAAAAAAAACAATTTCTAAAATGAGGATAATTTACTATGAACTGAAATTATTTTAAAAGGTTTGCATATTTTTTGTTTTAATATTTATCATTGAAAAATAAAGTAAAAAAATAACATTTTGCTCACAATCTTTTAACGTGTTTATTATAATTGAAGCAGCCAATAATTGGACACTAAATACTTTTAAATGTTTATAACTTGCCTATAGTAGCACTTACTTATGTTTGTTGAGGACGGCCGTTTCGGGAGATGTGTCCCTTTGTCAACTCAGACCGTTAATAAACATTTAAAAGTGTTTAGTAATAACTAGTAGCTCAAGTAAAGATGGAATCAACAAATAATAATTTAACATTTTTTTATTTCATATGTATTTGACTATTTAACTTAGACAAAATTAATCCTAAGACAGACCAGAACTAACCTACAATGTAGTCCAACAAAATAGTACCGTTATTTCAATTGACAACAGAACCCTCACAAACCTGCAGTCTTCTATAAAGCTTAATAATAAGAGAATGGTAATTGATACACTTTCGAAAGTCAACTTGCAAATATAACTAGCAAGATTCTTGTTTAAGTGCATTAAAGTGTATGTGATATATATTCCATCTAACAGCTATACTTCACCTAATGTCAACCCTCCACCTAACGACAAGCCTCTATCTAATAAAAATGCTACACCTAGTCATAAACCTGATCCTAATGTATTTATCTCACAATCTGGATTTATTGGAGCTAAAAATAATTATCTATGAAGCATTAGTCCAGGTAAAGTCAGTATTCATGCTCCAATATGTGACAGAATGCGAGCTTCAATACCTGTGAGCAGTTTCAAGACAGGGAAAGTGTTGTGGGAACTGCACCAGAATCACTTGCAGCTATAATCTGTTTTCTTCTTATTTTCGACGAAGTAATGGAGTTGAGTGAACCACAAATGCAATCCCATCTTGAAACGTCTAACATACAGACAAACACAAAATCCCAAATTTCTAAGTTACTTGGAATTCGGACTACCCCAGCCACTCCAAAGCAAGCAGGAACCAGAAAGATTTGTTATTTTTGTCCAGCAGCCACCAGAAGGATGGCTACTAGCTACTGTTCACACTGCAACTATCCATAATGGACACAATACTATGCATTGTACTGTGTTGAGTGTGACAGCAAGTAAAACAGCTTGTTTGAGCTATAAATATGCCCATTTCCACTTATCCACGAAGTTCATAAGCGAATTAAAAAAATTCTTTCATTTTACCATAACTCAATCATGTAATACTCACTGTGTTTTTTTTTGTAAATAAAATATGTTAAACATTATTAAAAAAAAAAACTTTTTTAAACATTTACATTTCACTATTTCATTAAATGTAGTAATGGTAATTAATATTTTTCATATTTGTTGCTTCCACTTCACGTGAACTACTAGTTTTCACTAAGCACTTGTAAATATTTACAAACTTGCCTATAGTATCACTTAATTATATTTGTTGAGGACGGCCGTTTCGGGAGATGTGTCCCATTGCCAACTCGGACCGTAACTATTTACTCTTTAGCGGAGTTACGGTCCGAGTTGACGATGGGACACATCTCCCAAAACGGCCGTCCTCAACAAATATAAGTAAGTGCTACTATAGGCAAGTTTGTAAATATTTACAAGTGTTTAGTAATATTTTTCTTTTTAATAATTGGATTCATAGCTACTATAATATTTTTTTCCAAGCGCTACAGAAATACGGGGTATTACTATCCTTAACATATTTATAAAAAACACACTATTTTGTCAAATTAAAAAAATACAAATTGGAGTAGTCAAATTGATGATACATAAGTAATCATGTGAGAAAATTTAGACATAAGTAATCATGTGAGAAAATTTAGACATAAGTAATCTTGAGTTAATGATCCCCTGCGAAAAGTTATAACATTGCATGGGCATAACACCTAATTTTAAGTAGACCTGTTCTGAACCAGCATCAAAATAAGATGTCTATTCATTACCCCCAATTACAGTTCAACATTATGTTTATATATTTTTCTTTGTTGACAAGGAGTGTTTTTACTTTTAATAACACACTCAAATTTATGATTTACATTTATATAATAGTCTTTTTACTTTACTTATTAATCACTTTGGTTTTCTAATACGTTATAGAGTTTAGTCAGATTTTGTTCTTATAAAAAGAGATTTTTTATTTATATATCTTTCAAATTTTTTATTTGATTGTTTAAATCTCACTAATATTGTCAGTCAAATAAAATCATTGTAGCTATACACACAGCTCAAGATATATTGCTGAAGTAATCAACTCATCAACATATAAAAAAAGGAATATAGATAGCTCTATGCTCTACATACTCTACAGTTTGTAGGAAAGTTATATTTAAAGTGGCTTGTTGTAAAAGTATTTTACTCAAAAGATTTACTGTAGAATACAAATAACATAATACATAATTAATTACATAACTTCATTTACAGTTATCTTACAACTATAAAAAAAAAAAAAAAAACAATCAGGTTGCTGAAGGCGATTAATTCTACGAATCGTTCAATATAATTTATATATTATAAATGGCTTTACCTAAGTTTTGTTAATCATTTCATTTTTAGTTGAATGTAATTACTGGAATATATATACTTTTATAAGCACTGTATGTCTCAAACCTGGTTACAAAAAAATACTGAACGGCTAAAAACATTCAGTATTCAACATATATGATCAAGTCGCTGAAGGCTAGACTAAGAATAGTTATTCCGTGAGGTGCTGCACTCTAACATAGCTATTGGAACTAGTTCTAATTAATGCAGAGAGCTTTAAATACTGATTATACATTTTTTAAATAAAAAAATTGTCATTTGTTGATTCCATCTTCACGTGAGCTACTAGTAATCACTAAACACTTTTAAATGTTTTAAAACTTGCCTATAGTAGCTCTTACTTTGTTTATTGAGGACGGCCGTTTCGGGAGATGTGTCCCATTGTCAACTCAGACCGTAACTGATCTCAAGGTTTACTATCCGTATATGTGTTGTTCTTTGTATTTTATATTTAATTACCTTCTGGTTTGGCCAATGTAGATGCTGCAGCAGTTATTACATGTTATTTTGTATATATACCAGATAGATTTTATTTGTGTTTGTTGTTCTGTTTGATAATTGATAATTGAGTTTTCTGAAGGTGGAAGAAATTTTGTGTGTTATTTGTGGCAAGTAATGGAGAGGTATTATTGATTTTTGAGCGGCTGTTTGAGTATGTTAATTTTTTGAGTAAGTTATCTAAGTGTATGTTCGTAGTTGTTTTGTTAGGGGATGTATATTATTGTGTTGAGCTCCTCGCCATAGTCTTTTTATTGCATATTTAATTGGTGCAATTTGTAGTAAATGCAGTGTGTTTTTATTGTATGGGGGTGATTAGATGTGTTGTGTTTCACAGTATCAGCGGTTATCAGTTTCCTATATATTTTTAAATTGAGTTTGGTGATTGTAAGGTCAAGGAAATTTATTTTATCATTGTCTTCTAATTCAAGAGCGAATGGATAGGTTTTGGTATTGATGTATTTAATTGGGTAATTGTTTGAGTTGTCGTTGTATAATATTAAAATGTCATTTACATATATATGATAGTATATTAATTTTTCTGTGTTTGTTGATTTGTAGGATATATTGTTGTTCGATGAGGTGAAGGAATATTTCGGCCAGAATACCTGAGATGGGGGGATTCTACCACAAAACGATGGCCTGCTAATGGGTACCCCCATCTCAGGTATGCTGCCCTAAAAACGTTTACCCATGTACTACCGAGTGAAAGAGTCTGAAAAAAATGAATGTTGACATTCCAGCTGCCTTATAAAGCACATTAATGACCACAAAAATTAAAACAAAAATGGAGTGGAATTTATTCTTCATTAGTGATACCTTTGTGGTGTTAAAATGAATTTTACAATGTTATACATGCTTATAGCAAATATATCTTTAGTCGAAATTATATTATTACCAATGATATTTTATCATAGCCTTAAATAAAATCGTTTCTTTATGCATATCTCTTAAGCCCACATAATTTAGATACATTAAAAAAAACGTTTTTAAAACCGACTAAAAGTATACACAAATTTCTATTATATTTATACAAATTAATTTCTCCAGACATATTTATAACAGCAAATTGTTCTTAAAATTTGTGATAGCAACTTTCAATGGATAAGATTTAATTTTAAAATAATTAATAAAGCAATAGCTCTTACAAGACTATGATGATATATCTCATAATATACAAATGTATTGAGGGATATCTCACAAAATAATATTTCAATGTTTAAGATTGTCTATTAATAGTTTACTATATTCACTATAACAATACGTTTCAGTGTAGCTGAACTAACTTTGTTAATAGATCAGTTTTAATGCACCTGACAATGAATAATTTGTGATCATAACAATAGAAGTCTTTGTCTATTATAGTGTTTCTTGTAGTCAACAATCTAACACTAGTTGTCCAGTGAACAGCTCCTTATGATTTTTTTCATTACTTTTTTTGTGTGGTAGTTTTATTGTGTTTTAGTTTGTCTAAAGAAATACTAGCAACAAAAAAAAAAAAAATTTTTTTTCAAAATCCTTTGGCACAGAGGATGAATATGTTTATATATTTTTCATACTGAACAACTATTATAATCACATGCAAAGTAAACTGCCAAAATTGAGTCAACTTACCTCAATTGTTTTCCTTTAGTTTCATGATTTGTATAATACTTGTCACTAAAATGTGTCTATGAAAGTATACAGAAGGAGATTGTATTCATTCCACAAAGATTATTTTATTTGCATTAGTAAATTTTAATAGGTATAATATATGTTTGTATCAAAAATAATTTTAAAAAAATTAATTTAGCATGATGGGGAGAGCTGGTTAGTCCTTGATCCTGCCTCTGGGTAGCTGTGAATCTGTTCTAATATTATTACAGTGAATTGAACGCCAGCAGTAGCTGCTCATTACTAGTTTAGCCTACTGAAACATGGTATTATTGGTAACAACAAACCAAAAAGTTCTTGTAAAAGTTATGGACAAGATTAAAAATCTAATAGTCGCAAACATCCCCTTAAGGTACTTATAAGGCATAATTCTGACAATCTTAGACAGCTGAGAGCTAAACTTAATATAGATAAAAAGCTAATTCAGCTACAAAAAAATAGAAATTTGGTGTTCTAGCAAGAAGGAAGCAATTGAAGCATGTGACTCAGCAAAGAAGAAAAAGAAAAAAATATTTTTTTCATTGGGAAAAGACGCTTCTGAACAAAATAGGAAACTGAGATCAACTTCCAATAAAGAACTGAAATACGAATGTAATGTCGTCATCTTACACCGGAATGTAAGATCATTAAAAATAAAATTTTTGAACTTACACAAGAAGTAGGAATAACAAAAGCAAAGATAGTCTGCATTCAGGAATCCTCCACCAAGTAATGTCATTTTCTACCTCAAGATTAAGACTTTTACCCACTGACCATGTTCGACAAGAGAGAAGAGGAGGTGGTATAGCAGTATTCCTTCATAACTCCCTACATGCAAGCATTGACGTTAAATACTCAACCAATAATCTAGAGGCCGTTACAACTTATCTCTTTTTGAATAAAGCCTTCAGCACATTCATTGTGAATGTGTATATACCTAAACAGGGAATTTCTTTGCGGGAAGTGGAAACAACCATACCGAAAACAAAGAATTTTATCATTGACAATGACTTTAATGCTAGTCATTCGAGCTGGAACAAAGGACTCGATATCCAAAATAGACAGTGGATTTAGAGTAAGGGTAGATCATAGGTAACAGAGACATACAGTCTACTTACCAGTCTCCAGCTCTGTTAGTACAAGCAACCTATTCTTTGTATTGTCAAGACTAGCTTCCCTCATAGAGGATGGGTGGTTAAGAACCGACCTGGGAAATGACAATCTTCCAGTATTTTTAAGAATATGTTTCACAGATTCAGTCTGTAATGTTGGAAATGCTGACCCACAAGCTAATTACAGAATCAGTGATGCGGATTGGAATTTGTTCAGCAGTGCAAGTGGACGGATATCCATTTAAGTGTCAGGGATTGACTGACCAATTTGGAGAATGCAAATCTTGTTGCAGATACGAGAATACTAAAAATTAAAAATCAAATAGAAAATCACATCCCATAAGCATCTGATGAACTGCCACCCTCCAGAACTAAGGAAATGTAGACAGAGAGGTAGGAAACAATGGGTGAGAAGAAGAGATGCAGATATTAGAAGTACAATCATGCTGGTGTGGTATTGCAGGTAAAGTGAAGTAGCTGTAGAGACTTCATCTCCTTCATCAATTTAAATACACCATCCTCTCCTGTTTGGAAAAGATTTCGAAGCACAGAAGGAAAGAAGAATAGCTGAATTAACTTCATATGTAGTGAAGACAATAAAATTATAAAAGAAGGCGAGGACAACGCTTGTATATTAAACTCTAGATATGCCAGAAAATCTGCAAAAGCCATCCTCTTCCCTAAAGTACAGACAAAAGAAGACCAAAACCTCTCATGCAACTTAGATCTGTTATGTCTGCATAATGATATACCAGATCTTCTTTAACAATGCATGGCTGAAATTCAAAATTCCGCACCTGGCAAGGACAATATCACAATTCTATGCTGAAGAACTTTTTTCCTGAATATCTTGACCAAGTTCTATCTCTATTTAATGAGATCCAGTCAGCAAGAAATATTTCACAAAAGTGGAAGAAAAACATTGTTACCTCTATTCTGAAACCTGCCGGATTCATACAGACCATCAATGACAACTTGCTTGGGCAAACTCATGGACTGGATTGTTAACAATGAGGATTGTTAACTTGTGAGGAGATTGGAGGCTGAGAAGAGACTGCATACCAGACAATTTGGATACAGACCAAGGAGAGGAACAACTGATGCCCTATTGGACTTTTATAGAGTTTGTGTATAGAGGTTACACCAAAAGTGCCACAACTGTCGGCGTACTGGTTGACTTGTAGCAGCTGCATTTGACAGGATGCCACATTCTACAGCCATGTTACATTGTTTGCTTGTGGGGATCGGAGGAAAGATGTTAGGATATTTTAAACATTTTTTGACATCTAGAAAAGTTAATGGTGAGTACTGTGAGGAGCCTAATGTTTTCAGTGGAATTCCACAGGGATCTGTCGTGTGTGCCACATTGCATTCCATGATGTCTTGAACACATTTATGGCTACAATAGAGGGCTGTGCAAATGATACAACCATATGGATTTTAAGTAAGGACCCAAACGAGGCTACTCTACAAGTTCAAAATGTTTTGAAGCTACAAACACATGTGATCTGACAATTCCTAAACAAAAATGGAGAGTTCAGTTTTTATAAGAAAATACTGCATTAAGAACTTTATTCCGGAGTTATTTCTCAAAGGAAAAGACGTCACCTTCAATCTGAGTCCAACACTCTGGGTAGTCAATTTGGACTCCAAACTTCTTTGGAAAACTCATAATGAAAGAATGTCCCAACAGGCTAAACTTATAGCTAAGATTATAGCTAGTAGAACTTAAGGAGCTGGTACTTTCATGCTTATACAACTGTACACCGTATTTATTCGATCTAACATGATATCTGGTGCAAAAATATGGAGTTCAGCTTCCAAACCACATCTGAAAAGACTGGCTATCATTCAGAACTCATCAATGAGGATCTGCTTGGGATGCCCTAGGACAACCTCTGTACAAGCCATGGAAATGGAGCTGAATGTTGAGCCCATTGATTATAATCTGAAATTAACTATTTGGAGTAAGTGTCTGCAACTTTTGGTAATTCCTATACAGAATCCTGTTCCCAGTTACGAGTCTCTGGATACTCACCATAAACATTCCATAGGATGTCCTTATCGGCGACAGACATTCCTGCTGTTCTAGAGAGAGTACCAATTGCTAATAGCATTTCTCCTTAGAACTTCTGACCACCTTTGTTAGGCTGGATCTACCTTGTTTAAAAAAAAGATCACTCTGAGAAACAAAGAGTAGCTGCTCTTGAAGCGGTTCATTGTAATTATGAAACCTGCACTAGAGTAAAGAGTGCATTACAACTCTTACAGTAATAGAAACCTTCAGGTTACCCCCACCAAGTGCAAGAAATATACCACCTGCTAAGTTTATCAAGGGATAAAGAGATTTGGTCCCAGTGGGTACCTGGACAATGTAGACTTCTAGAGAATGAGAAGGCTGACGAAGACACTAAAACAGCTGTTAACTTAAATTTTGTTCCACCCAGAAGACTTGCTCGGAGTGCCTGGTTGGTCCGCTTTTGTGTAAGCCTAAGAAAGAAATTGATAAACAGTGGAGGAATGAGAAAAATTATTGTCAACTGTACTCAATACTAAAGCCACCAAATGACGTTAACATCAACAAAAATATAAAACTGGTCCACCTCAACCTTTGGATCATGAGCAAAACCTGTTAGTTTGAATCCTGTTCCACGTAGAAGGCTTGCACTGAGAGGCTGTTTGGCTCAGTTTGTTATAAGCGTAGGAAATAAAGACAAATGGTCGTCAACTGTACTCAATACTAAAGCCACCAAATGACGTTAACATCAACAAAAATATAAAACTGGTCCACCTCAACCTTTGGATCATGAGCAACACCTGTTAGTTTGAATCCTGTTCCACGTAGAAGGCTTGCACTGAGAGGCTGTTTGGCTTAGTTTGTTATAAGCGTAGGAAATAAATGGATGAAAAGCGGAGCATTGAGACAAGTAGTCGTAAAATGCACTCTATAATGAAGTTACTAAATGTTGTTAATATCTACAAAAATGTAAAACTGGTACACCTCAACCGTTGGATCATGAGCAACACCTGTTAGTTTGAATCCTGTTCCACGTAGAAGGCTTGCACGGAGAGGCTGTTTGGCTGGGTTTTGTAAAAGCCAAAGAAATTAATGGATGGAAAGTGGAGCAATGAGTCAAGTAGTTGATAAATGCACCTTTATTACCCAGACCTATCTGTATCATTTTGGACTTGCTGAGTCAACTTTATGCCTGGTGTGTCAGAAAGAAAAGGAGACGCTTCTGTATATCCTTCTTCAGTGTCCAGAGAGAATTGAAGCTAGAGAGGTATTAAGATTCAACTTCAACCATACTGTACACTTCGGTGGATGCTGTTGTACACTGAATACCGGAAGTTGGGTAGCTGTGTGTACGAGAGAATTAGAGAGGTTAGCATTAATTTGATGCTAGATGAACTCTCGAAGAAGTAATTCAATTAATTAAGTAGTGTCATAATTCTTTCTTGCAATATTACAGCATTACAACTATAAATCAAGTGTTATAGTTGATTCAAAATTAACCTCATCAGATACTTGTTGAGTGTAGGCTCTTACATTGATTTTGTGGTCTTCCTCATTTGTAGCTTGTTAGAAACCCAAATACTATTGCATTCTCATCCAAGTATAAGTAATGACTGAAGTTTCAAATTAACTGTTTTATATGTTAGTTTAAAAGTAATTACTAAATTTGTACTCAATAACAGAGAAGAAAGAGTGTTAATAAAAACATACTTGAACATTAAGACTAGTTACAGTAGACTCTCGCTATTCGCGGTTAGCAAAATTACAGCATTTCCCGCTAATATGTATTGTATTTTAAAACAAAGATAAGACAGACAGTATAGTTACTGTGAAGGTTGTAGGATAATGTGTTCTCGTCTTATTCTATTTTGTAGAATACTGTAGTTACTTATCACAAGAAATCTGATTATTCCCCTAACAACTGTTATACTGTACACTACTAGGGCTGTTTGCCGTGTCTTACTAGTTTTTGAAATGTCACTGGAGGAACTAATCACTGAACCTGTGGTTATCTCGAATAACAAAGACGAAGAAATCATACAAAATGTATCGCCGAAGTTGACATTAAAATTTGTTGGCAAAATTCTATCTTTAGGGAAACTGTTAGCTGCAGCCATTACTGAAATTGATACTCCTCTACTATGGTAATTGAAATCTAATCGAGTGATGGAAGAAGCACTATCGTCATATAAAGAAGTGTGTAAAGAACTAGAAACAAATTATGCACTAGGTAAAATATCAAGTTTTTTAAAATCAAATTAAGTATTTAAAAAATTTTTGTCTAAAATTAGGTATTTAAAAACTTAGGGAATAGTGTTTAACAATGAAGAATACGTGTGTCTGTGTGTGGGCATGCATACTTAATAGAATTTTCGTGTTTTTGGATTGAAGGAAAACGTAAGTAAATAATAAAAAAAATTTGTAATTACGTAAATATACCATACAGTATTATAAGTATACAGTATAGCTGGTATTAATGTTAACATTTTTTATGTAAAGCGTAACCCTCTTCTTTCCATATGGAGTTGATTTCATTATTCATGGTAAGTTCGGTGAAAGTAACCTCCACGAATAACGAGAGACTACTGTATTGCTATTTGTATGCAATTTAATTGGCTAACCTTCATAAAAAATGTATTTAAATTTCTTGTAAAAGTATAATTTAAACATACTTACTTCTTACTTCTTATTACGAGCTTCCAAGGTTGGCCTCGATGGCTCGATGTCTCCTATACACACACTCTGCCAATGGCCAGAAACAACTTTCTTTCAAGATTCTGTCCAGGGTACATTCCCGTCCTAGTTGCTTTATCAAGGGACTCCTTGTTGCTGCTGTTACAGGAGTCCCTGTGAGAGAATGAACGTGAGAGAAAAAACAAAAGACCTGCATAATTCACACATTAAATATCAATCTCAGAAATTTTTGCACTGGAATGCCCGCTCCTTGATGAATAAAATAGAAGAGTTGAAACAAGAATTGGATTTGAGTAATGCTAAGGTTATATGTGTTCAAGAGGCATGGTTGCCTGTAGACGAAAAGCGGCACCCTCGTTTCAAGAATTTTAATATTTTTAACAATTCACGAGCAAATGGCAGAGGTGGTGGTGTCATAACTTTGATACATAAATCTATAATTTAAACATGAATTCTGTAAAAAATTCAAGTTGGTAAAAAACTATACATGTTTGTAAATTTTCAATGAGTATCAACAGGACAGATTGTGAATCTATTCACAAGTTAAACTTGCTTCAGAAGACCATCTTTATTTAAAAATAAACTCAAATGAAACTATTGGAAATTTCAAATGACCAAATTTTTATAACTGTTACTATTAGGGCTTGACCTAAACGTAAAATTTTACATTGAGCCAGTGAATATACAATTGTAAATGGTTCGTAGGTTTAACCAATAAAGTGCAAAAAAGAAAACCAACTCATTAAAACTTTTTTTACTATTGTATTTAGGTTCTAATTTTTGCACCAAGAATAGTACCACCATAGTACATTTTACTACAGCATTACATTATGAAATACACTATTTTTATTTTTTTTTATATAACCACATTTATAATAAAATTTTAACTTTACATTTTAAAAAATATTAATAAAATAACGAAACAAATGCTACATTAAAACTTTAATCTATATTGAAATAAATACAAAAGTTGAGTAACTAAAGATCTTAGAAATACCAATGATAACTGTTATAGTTCTTACATATCAATGATACACGTTAACAAAACAAATCCTATTCTAAAATGTACAATTGCCCATAAAGGCAGTAAAACATCAAGATAAACTGACAAGATAAATTTAAAGAAATCAGATGTGCACTCCAATCATTAATTAGCTAAACATTTATAAACACGTAGAAAACTTATAACAATATTTCTATACAATAATCTATTTTTTAAAAGGTTTTGAAACATTTACTAAAACAATTTCTTATCAACTGAGTAAACTATGGCTTGAATAAGCAATGTTAATGTTTTTAATTACTAACATATCCAATTAAAATAAGGCAGTATTCAAAATTTTTAAATTATCCTATTTTTAAACAACTGACAATAAATTAGAGCTTGCTCTTGGCTGTTTATTAGACACACATACGAAACGAAAGACTTGCGATAATCAGATTACCAAGCCTCCTGATTAACCATAGTTGCGAAAATGTAAGTTCAACCATGTTGAGAAATGATGCATCTGATATTCATACAAGGCAGACAATGTTCAAAAATCAGCTACAGACTTTTTAAAAAAATAATCTAATTTCTCATTATTTAAAGGAATATAATAATGATTAGTTGTTGGTTTTTTATAACAAAGATTTTTTACATATTAATCTAGCGATTTCATTATATTTAGCTCAATGCAACATAATCAATAAGATAATCTTGGTTTGGTTCCTTATGAGTCATTCCATGTACAAGGATATTTATTAATAAAAATATTTCAAAAACAACAACTGAAACTTTTTTGCAAGTTCAACATTTTCGAGAGTTTCTTGACCTGTTAATGATTAAAACATGATCCTCAGCTTTAAAAAAAGTTTTGAACTCTTTTATTTTAAATATTCTTGTTGATAAAATGTACATTGATTAATAAATATTTATTAAGAAAAATCGTTTGAAAACAATTTAGAAAAAAACTGTATTTATTTGAAAAAAAAAATTTTTGGACTAGGAGACTGACAGAGTCCACTCTGTAGTCTTGAAATAGAAACACATAAAAGCACTTAACCAATGAAATATTTCAACCACCCAGTGGTCTTTGTCAATCAAAGAGAAAACACAAAAAGAAATATGAGAGAATGAAATAAAATAAAGTAAAAGTTGTAATCACAGATTGTGCAGAAATCAGATGTCACAGAATAAAGATATTTGTATTGTTTCCATGAGCATATGAGTGATTATAGTTTATATAAGTCTGTCAGGGGAAAAGAGATTGGAGACGTTTGATGAGGCTATTAGGGAAAAAAGTGAATGGATTTATCTGATACTGAGGTTAGGGGATTCTCTGGACTTGGTATACCACTGGTATGATAGTTCCCATCTTCTCAGTTCTGAGGGATTGCAATCAGGGGGGAGTGCTTTAATTATTTTTGTGGTATAGCAGTCATCAAAAGTTGTGATGTTGTGATTCGCAGCATGTTGAGCTGTTGGCCTATCCATATTCATAATTTTAACATCATGTCTGTGGCCATTCATTCTGATATTCAGACCATCCGTGGTCAGGCCTATGTACTGTGCTGAGCAAAATTTACATTGTAGCTGGTATATGACATTTTTCGATGTACAATTATGATGACCCTGTATTTTGAAGACCATTTTTGTTGTTTGGCTGTTGAAACTATTTGCTGGGGGGCTATTGGACACGTCTTGCATCTAGGTCTATTGCATGGGAAGGAGCCATTTAATCTTCACCAACCACAAATATATATATATATATATATATATATATATATATATATATATATATATATATATAGATTTTTTGGACTAGGAGACTGACAGACTTACCTTGGTAAGAGTCCACACTGTAGTCTTGAAATAGAAACACATAAAAGCACTTAAACAATGATATATTTCAACCACACAGTGGTCTTTATCAATCGAAGAGAAAACACAAAAAGAAATATGAGAGAATGAAATAAAAAAAAAATTTTTTTTTTTTTTTTTTTATTTCATTCTCTCATATTTCTTTTTGTGTTTTCTCTTCGATTGATAAAGACCACTGTGTGGTTGAAATATATCATTGTTTAAGTGCTTTTATGTGTTTCTATTTCAAGACTACAGTGTGGACTCTTACCAAGGTAAGTCTGTCAGTCTCCTAGTCCAAAAAATCTAAATAATCTTTACCAACCAAAACTAACCTAAAATATATATATATATATATATATATATATATATATATATATATATATATATACATATGAATAGCTATTATCTGGAGTACATCAGTTCATTCTGCAGTGCATAAAATCACAGTTGCGACATTTCACTAGAATCTCATCTAGGATTGACGAGGTGAACCCAACAACAGTTGAAGAGCGCAGACAACTCTGCTCCTATATATAGAGGAATGAAGCCACGCCAATTGACGTCAATCCACACACACCTGAGCCCAACAATTACTCACATTCCTTTCCTTTTGTTCACCTTTCTGTCGATGACACATTTTGTCACTGCGAGCAAATTTAAAGTATCATCGCATTTGATAAAACTCCCTTGCTTCTCTATTTCGACAGCCTCATGAATAATTCTAGTCCTGTAGTTTTCCACTTGAGCAATCTGTCGGCAAGACTGGAAATCAATGGTATGCCCTTTATCGCAGTGGTGCTTGTATAGAGCTGTCGTATGCTGCTTGTTTTAAGGTCAGGTTTGTGCTCCTCAAGCCTAGCTGAGATATGTCTGTTTGTTTGGTCAATGTACGATTTCTTACAAACTCCACAAGAAACGCTGTAAACGCCATGGTTTTCCAAGAAGATCTTATATTTAGTTTTACCAAGAACCTTCTCGATGATGATGTTAGGTTTGTAGACAGAACGTATACCATGCCTCCTAAAAAGTCTGCCAATCCTATCACTCGAAATAGAGAAGCAAGGGAGTTTTAACAAACGCCATGATACTTTGAATTTGCCCGCAGTGACGAAATGTGTCAACGATAGATTTTATCGGCAGAAAGGTGAACAAAAGGAAAAGAAATTTGAGTAATTTTTTGGCTCAGGTGTGTGTAGATTGACGTCAATTGGCGTGGCTTCATTCCTCTCTCTCTCTCTCTCTCTCTCTCTCTCTCTCTCTCTATATATATATATATATATATATATATATACATATATATATATATATATATATATATATATATATATATATATATTGTAACATTTATAGAATGGGCTATATAATGTTCTTTAAGAATTGGAAAAATAAATTAGAAATAACTCACACAAAATTTAAAAGGAAATTCATTAAAAGATTGGTTAGATTAAATAGAAACTAATTTTAGGTAAAAGCCTAGAAAGGTTATAAAACGGTTGTAACATATAAACAAGATATTTGAACTGTAAATGCATAAGGAAATTTGTTGTATCAAATAAAATTAAAAACAAGATAATCTAATAATAATAATTATATTTAAACAAAATTGTAAATATTAGTAACATAGGGCATAAGTAATTACTTGAAGGAGAAAGTGATATACGATTGTAAACAATGAGATAAAGGTTATGTTTGTATGAATTCAGCTCAAAAACACACATATTTCGGAATTATTACAAGAGTAAAACGAAAAGATACTTCACACACAAATAATAATAAATAAATAAACACTGGAAGGTTTGTTAAGGATCGGAAAGTTGAAACAGTATGTTAACCAAATTAAAATGCCATTGTAAACAGTCTCGTTGTTTACAACAGCTGTAAAACAAGAAGTAGGTCAGTTGCAGTCGACTCTAGTGAGAAGAAATCGAACTAAATTATAGCAACATGTGTTTTCGAAGAAGGAGAGGCCGCCATATTTTAAACAATTTTAAAAGGAAATAGGACGCTACAAGATCGGACCTGCCATGACCAGTCAAAATTCAATTTGAATTAATTCGTCAAAATTATACAGTTTTGTGAAGAAACTTGGCAAGATTAAACAGGGATAAGTGAATTTAAAGAGTTAATACAGTGGTAATATAATTTGAAGGAACTAAAACGAAAATAAGCGTGTAAAATATAAAATTTAAAGAAAACGGAATCCTACGTGTGAGCAAGCAGCCATTCGCCGATAATTATTAAGTTGAGTATATAGCGCTATAGAAATAAACTTTAATGGACTTTTAAGATTATAAGAAAGTAGAAATTTGTACATTATTAGAATATCTTGTGATTAATTAATAGTTAGTAATAAGAAACATAATCCAGTTCAAATAGTTTCGCCTTTTTGCTTATTCCAAATTTAAGTTTTTCCATCAGGAAGTTATTTATTAAAACTGTTTTCTAAATTTAATCTTGTTTTTCAAAATTTATTTAATTAACAAAAGAGTTAAAAATATAGCCCATGCGTATAAACCCCGAGATATTAAGAGATCTCAGAAATAGCCTAGGGTATAAAAACCTTGTAACTAAAAATCAAAGAAATTGAGTTTAGTATATTGTATTAAAATTTGTTAAGTTTATTTTTGTTCTGTTTATTGTTTAAATGTTGAAATAAAAATTGTTATAATAAAGAATTTAAAATATTTCCGAGTTTTTTTGTTTTTAAATAGAGAAATTAAATAATCAATAATAATAATAATCCCCGTTGCGTTTTTTTTATAATTATGTTATAATAAATATATATATATATATATATATATATATATATATATATATATATATATATATATATATATATATATATATATATATATATATATAGATTTTTTGGACTAGGAGACTGACAGACTTACCTTGGTAAGAGTCCACTCTGTAGTCTTGAAATAGAAACACATAAAAGCACTTAAACAATGATATATTTCAACCACACAGTGGTCTTTGTCAATCGAAGAGAAAACACAAAAAGGAATATGAGAGAATGAAATAAAATAATTATCATTATTTTATTATGAATATGAATTATTTTATTTCATTCTCTCATATTTCTTTTTGTGTTTTCTCTTCGATTGACAAAGACCACTGTGTGGTTGAAATATATCATTGTTTAAGAGCTTTTATGTGTTTCTATTTCAAGACTACAGAGTGGACTCTTACCAAGGTAAGTCTGTCAGTCTCCTAGTCCAAAAAATCTAAATAATCTTTACCAACCAAAACTAACCTAAATATATATACACATATATATATATATATATATATATATATATATATATATATATATATATAGATTTTTTGGACTAGGAGACTGACAGACTTACCTTGGTAAGAGTCCACACTGTAGTCTTGAAATAGAAACACATAAAAGCACTTAAAAAAAAAAAAAAAAAAAAAAAAAATATATATAAATATATATTTTACGTTATCCATTGTTTTTCCGTTGCACTGACTTTATGAAGTTAATATATTACTAGTAATATATTAACTTCATATATATATATATATATATATGAGCATATATATATATATATATATATATATATATATATATATATATATATATGAGCAGAGTTGTCTGCGCTCTTCACTTGCTCTTCAACTGTTGTTGGGTCACCTCGCCAATGTTAGACGAGATTCTAGTGAAACGTCAGAACTGCGATTTAATGCACTGGAGAATGAACGGATATATTCCACATAATAACTATTCATCATATTTTCCATCTGTGAAGGAATACGTATTATATACAAATATAAAATAGTATAAATATAATATAATATATAGGAATACGAATAAATATATAAAAGCTAATATATATATATATATATATATATATATATATATATATATATATAAAATAGATCAAGCTTTTCTTTTTCTCTTTTTTGATTGACAAAGATCTTTTTGATCAAAATATTTCAATAGTGTGATAAGTTTTTATATGTGTCTATTTATTTCCAGGAGATTGCAGTTTTGGACTATTGCCATTAGGTAAGTCTGTCAGTCTCCTATCTAGTCCAAAAATTCCTAAATAAGCTTTAAGCTCTACTAGAACTAACCTAAATATATATATATATATATATACACACACACACAATTTTTCTCTGTCTCTATCCATATACATACACACACACTCACACATAATAGTACAATATTCCTTGATACAGAAATACAATATTTACACAAAGATATACTCAAACCATTATATTTGAACAAGTTCAATGGTTCACAGTACTTGCATTATCAAAACTCTAAGAAGCATCAATAGTTATTTAGTGACCTAAATAACTACACACTCAAATAAAATTAATATACATGAAAGCATACAAATTTATAAGCGTAGTAATAAAAGTAAAATTGAACAGGTGCAGCTTCTAAGAGTAAATATGACACACAATAGAGTGATTGACAGTTTGGGAACTCCATATGTATATTCTAAATTTGGCAATGCTATAAGGTAATGTGACCTAGCAAAAATGTTTAACTGTAATAGTTTGAGTTTCTTGCTGCAACTATTGTGTGTATACAACAACGTAAAGCAACTGTGGCGTAAATGTTTATATTAATTAAAACAACTTCTCACCGTTATTTGTAAAAATAACTCTGAAGATGATTACTTTGTAGTCGAAATGTACATAAGGTTAAAATAAAATTTGTTGAATTTGTGGTGAGAGGTTGTTTTAATTAATATATTGTGTGTATGTTGTGTGTGTGTGTGTGTGTATACTGTATACATAGTTTTGACTTTAAAATAGATTCTTGACAAACCAACAGATATGTGACCAGGCAGTTGTTGCATGATAAAATATTTTAAATTCCCAAGAGTAATCCTTGGCAAAACAATGCTAAAGAACCTACAGGGTTAACTACAGGTAAACACATAATAAATGAGTTAAAAAAGATAATTATTCTCGTAAATCATAGGTATCTTTTCACTTACAGTTTCCCTTCACAGTATTTCTCATGAAGAAACTCAATAAGAATAATCAATATACAGTGTGAGCTATAGTAATAATAGATCTAATACAGTGTAAATCAAATGATTAAATACATTTGTTTAATTTTAATCTTAATCTTTTTCGTAGTTTAAAATACAGGACAGAACTCATTGGTTGTTTCATGTTCAAAATTTTATCTGAATCATTATCTCATATAAACAAATAAGTAAGGCAAACACATCAAAGAAACACAAGGACAAGTGATTCATCTTCATTGTCAGAATCTTCAGCATATATTCAGTGACAAACTAAAACTCACAACATAATGTTCACCATTATTATATATATTTCAAGTGGAAATCTTTAAAAAAAAACAGCTTCTTCATGGAAATGATCCTGCCTATGCAAGCAAAAATCTCTTTTCAGTACCAGTACACAGCAGCAGGAAAGCTTTCTGCAAATCATTGAGGTACCAGATATTATAGGTACAGCTGTTCTTCAGGATTCATTAAATTTTATCAAACACATTATGTTGTTAAAAACTTTTACATTAGTTTATGACTATCCGAACATTAATTTTTTTTTGTAAATTTGTCTCTTTGACAAAAATACTGATGAAGATCACCACAGAGCGATCAAAAACATTCTGTCTCAGTACGTTTTTACAAATTTACAAAAAAAATTAAATTTCGGATATTCATAAACTAATCTAAAAGTTATTAATTAAGTTTCACTGAACCTAATGGACTACAAAATTCAAGAGACATTATTTTGGTTAAAAATCCAAAAAAAATTATAGTTCAAGATAAGGCATGAAAATACAGTAGTACCTCTCAAATCCGAATTAATTGGGGCTATAGCCTGTTCAAATTTGGAAAAGTTTGGATTTCGGATTTGTCGAAAACTTTGGGATTTTTGATGTGCTGTGAATTTTGCATTTGACAAAAGTGTGTTTTTTATTAACAAACAATATTAGAGCATTCATTACATATTTCTGTATACAAAATTGAACAGTTTTGCAGTGGTACAAGTGAAAAGTCTTTGTATCAACCCATCACGTGAAAATTTCTGTGAATGAAAAAAAAATTGATGAGGCTGTTTACTCAAGAGAGACAGAAGGGAGTTTCTATTAGTGGCCCATTAATACAAGAAAAGGCATTAAAGTTAAACAAATTAATGAATGTTGTTTTGGAATTTACTGCTAGCAATCGATGGTTGGATAGATGAAAGAGGAGGCACGGCATCAGTTAATTAACAGTAAGCGGGGAGAAGTTATCAGCTGATAATCTTGCTGCAAAAGAATATTTAGACAAATTCACAGATTTAATTTCGTCTGAAAATTACTCACCCTAGCAAGTGTGTAATGCGTATGAGACGGAATTGAATTTTAAAGCCCTTCCTACTAAAAGTCTTGCTTCTAAAGAGGAATCTTCTGCAAAAGGCTTTAAAACGAGCAAACAGCGTCTCATAGTTTTAGCCTACAGTAACGCCGTGGGAACAACTAAGCTACCATTAATGGTGATTGGAAAATCCACCAGTCCACGAGTCCTTAAAAATATGAACTCGAATGCTCTCCCTGTTCATTACAGAAATCAGTGTAAGGCGTGAATGACTGGTAATATTTACAAGAAGTGGTTCAAGAATAAATTTGTTCCTTCGGTAACAAAATTTAATGAAAAAAATGGATTGCCACCACAAAAGCTCTACTTTTGATAGACAATGCTCCTTCACATCCTTCAGACACGCATTTGGTATTTAAAGACAAATGCAATATATCTCACACCTAACCTAACGTGACATCGTTGCTTCAGCCTATGGATCAATGTGTGCTGCAAAACAAAAAACTGAGCTACATAAAAAAGCTTCTGCAAACAATAATTGAAGAAGATTGTTCTCTTTCTATTCCAGAAAAACTTAAGACGATTACAATAAAGGATGTAATTTACTGGGTAGCTGAATCCTGGAATAATATCAGTAACATTCTACTGCAAAAATTTTGAAGAAGATCTGGCCTAGCCTCGAATTTGTTTCCACACCACTTAGTACCAGTTCATTCAAAGAGTACCAGGATACGATGCTGAAGAAAGTTGTCTGGAAGAGTGTACAACACTAGATAACAATGCAGAATATACCGAGCATGACAGGATCAACACAATGACAGTGTAGCAGATAACGGTAGTATGCAAAAAGATGCTCTACGAATGCTGTTTCTCATGCCGATGCTCTTGACATTGTGTTACATTACGTAGAACAACATGCAGCTGCAACACCCAATGATGTTATTACAAATGATGTTCATCGCCAAATGAAAATTACTGATTTTAAGTGAAAAATATAGTTAAGTGTTTGTGTCTTTTCTTTCAAGTGAAACATATAGTTAATTGTTTGTCTTTTTTATTTTTATTTTACTGTCAATAAATTCTATTTTAATGAAGTGATATAGTAGAACAGTAAAGGCCTTTGTATTATATCATGTTTTTACAGTGTCAATTCCAATATATTGCACATCTCAGTCCTATTTTGTAGCAAAACTTTCAGTACATACTTCATTAAATTTTTGATACTTTTTAAAATTTGGTTTACATCAAATCATGTTTGGATTTCTGGGGTTCAGATTTGAAGGGTTCTACTGTAGTAACATTTTCTTTTTTAAAAAAATGCTTAATAATTATGATTATAGGGGGAACTGGAATCTATGAAAAAATTATAAAATTATTAGGAAAATGTAATTTTGTTCACTTTTACTGTTACTAATAAAATTTTTTATTTGAAATATAAAAATATCCTTCAAGTGGAACAAAGTTTGATACAAATATCTCTTACAATAATGAATAAAAAAGATATTTGTTGACCTATTTTTACACGATCATCTGATGTATGACTCAATAACTTTACTAAAACCAGAATCTGTTCAACATATTAAAATCAGTAATAGCATATTTTTAACTTTTTTTTTGAAAAATACAAACGCAATTTTAATTGTTATGGCTGTCAAATAGAAGCAAATTTTCTTATATGCTTTTATTGTCTCTTGATTGATAGAAAAAGAGATGATCTGGTCTTGATGGTCTGACTAGAACAAGCATCCCTTTATTAGAATCAATTACATATTTAGATTAGTTATATCTTTTATGTTGCTTGTTAACTAGAGAAATACATTCTAACAATTTCAAATTGTTTGTTAGCTATAAAACGTATGTTGGTAATTTTTTTTTCAACTGAATGTATGTCCCTTGCACAGTGGGGAGATAGCAAAAATGATAAAACGTTTGATTTTGAAACAGGCTAGCCAACCATGGAACTAGATCAGTGTATTACAATATCCATTGTGCATATACATGGATACTAAATGATATCCATTCAATATTTTAAAAACTAAGTGAATTGTTTCACTTAAACTACCAAGCCTCATTGTTATGCATTAAGCATAATAACAAATAAAAACAATAACAAAAATAATTTTATCTAAACTACTAAAAAAAGGAAATATTTTTTTTTAAGGGCAGGTTGTTGGGCCATTAAATATTCCCCTCAATTCATTTAAAATGAAAAATTTGTAATTATTATGCATGTAACTAGTGTTGAAAGGTTGTAGGGATTAGTTCAGTTTGACGTTTACATGAAAACAACCAAATTTCCTGTAATAATTCAATAAACATATTGCCTATTATCCAAATTTACAACTTATTATGTTTTTAATTAATGGCTTTGATATTAATATTTTTAATTTTAAAATAACAAAATAAAAATTTATCAATATACCACAGACAATTTTATGTTAACAGACAATTAAGACATAATAGAATTTCCTAGCTTGAATAGGTATGTCAGTTTTATAAATGAATATAATATTTATATTAGCAAATATTACAATTAAGCGAATTGTAAGGAATGAAAGGTATACTGTTCAAATAATGTAGCTTTTAAGAATAAATTACTTAAAACACAAATTTTTATATAACTTTCAAAGTAAAATTATTTATAATTAAAATGAAAATTATTTGTTTCCAACAAATAAAAACACATTCAATAGAATTATTTGCATGTAAAATAAAAGTATTGGAGTGTATAAATGATTTTTATTTTATAATATACAAATGAAATATTATATTTAAAAGGCAATTTAAGTACAAGAAAATAAAATGAATATTTGATCAGAGGCAAGTCAATACTGAATTTAAAGATATGTAAATTCTCACATGAAATAGGAAGAAGTTGCATAATACTGTAATTCTCTTTTTATGAATTTACTGGAATCAGCTGTATTTGCAATTATTCTTAAATTCAGGAACCACATGTTAAGAGGCCAAAAAATTGCATTTTACCCAGTTATAGTCATTATCCAGAATTTTAATGATACTAATGTTTCAGCTTGCACCCATACTAAATTGTTATTTAAAAAAATGAATTTATAACAGTAATTTGCATATCCTTAAATAAGTATTACTTCCAGCAATAGCTATATTTCAAATAGTCCAGAAATAAAAGTGCAGAAATAAAATTAAGAAAACTTGTTTAAAAACTGTAAGTTCCTTTTGACACTTATTTAATTACGGCTAAGTTAAATAAATAGACTTACAGCTATGAAATAATAATACTACAAATCTATTTGACAAATATATCTTGTTCACAAATAAGTTTTTTTTTCAACATAAAAACACTTTTTCCGCCACAAGGATAAAACCCAGTTTTATCCATCAGTTCTTCACATTAAAAAAATAATATACATTTTGATCACTTATAACCTATTTAAACAGTATTTAATGTTAAAATTAACAAATTTTTGTATTGATTTACTTACAAATATATACATAGAAAAATTATAAACAAAATCTTTTTCAAGACTTAAACTTTACACAAAGACAAAATTTGTGTTAGCTATTGTCTAGATAAAGTATAAACTGAGGAACAATTAGAAAAAACGTTTTTAAATATATATTTCGTTTAAAAATAAAGGTACATTTATAAAACACCTACAATGTAAATAATATACAGTTTCTACAATCCTCTCCTCCCACGCTTTTTCAGCGGGTTGTTTATGTCTAACATGCACATAGGAGAAGATTTTAAACGGAAAGATAATTTATACATTTTTTAACTTTCCTTAAATTTATAATTTTTCAATGTCTGTAACATATTTTAAAATTAAATTCTTTGGCATACTTTAAAACATTAAAGAGTTTAAGCAATTAAATCAACTGTTCAAAACTTCATTTGTAACATCCATTTTTTATAATGATTTTAAAACAAATCAATTATAATGTCTGTGTGTTAATAATAGTAAAATAAAGTAGTGATATAAAGAGCACTACAATTAGGAATTATAAATTTAAATTCTACAAAATAAATTCATACACAGTTCTTTAAAACATCAGACTACTATGCTATGCTATAGACTCCATGATAATTACAGAAGTAATCATAGAGAAATTAAAAATATTACATATGTACAATTAATTTAAAATTGTATATGTGGTGAATATCTCTGATTCCTTTAGTATCTTTAAATAATATTTTTTGAATGAAATGTAAAGGTTTTTTTGCATAAAAAATTATGTTATACCATTAATAATTTGTACGTAAATACAACAAATAAATTATAAAGCAGTTGTTTTTCAGCCTCTACTACAATTTATTAATTGCACTAAACTCTTGTGTTTTTTATACCATATTATTAAAATGTTGAAAAGACACTCCTAGTTAATATCTTAATTGTAACTCACCAAACTGTCTCCTAAAAGAACAAGATTTGTAGATTTCAGAAAACTGATAAATGGTGTCCATAGAAACCAGAAATCTGCCATATTGGGGGTTAGTTGTGAGCAATTCAGGTCCCACTCGATTTACTCTTTTTTGTGGCTTTCTAAACAAGATAGTTTAATCAAAATCTACTTTATTGTAAAAATAATTGAACACAAAAAAAGTAAAACCTTTTAAGATAAACAAACATTTTTTAAACAAAAAATAATACTATTTCAATCTTATACTTCATTTTTAGCTAGAGACTCAATAAATTTATTTAATTTTAATATACTGTCTAACATGTAGGACAAGAAAACATATGTAGAAAAAGACAAAAACATATCTACTCTGTGTAGGTCAACAGTATGAGTACTTATAGCAAAAATTTGAATTCAAGTACAAATTCTTTATATGAAGTATTTACTTTTCAGACCTAATTAAATAATAAATGCTATTAACTTTATTTTAGACCTATCATATAATTTATTTTATTATTATTTTTAATTTGTAAAAGTAATCTAAGTTTAATTGAAAATTGTTTGCATCTACTTGAGTACAAATACAAAAAGCCTTTTCAAAAATGGATTTTATAAAAAATTTAATAGCATATTATATGCTTAATAAATTACCATTTTTTAAATTTAAATAAAATCTTTGCCTTGTCTTAATTCGTAAGTATTACATAACTCAGTAATTACAATAAAACATTTTGCTGAAAATGAGATTGTTTTATAGCTAAGATGTTTTAATGTAAAAGTGGTAATTTACTACAACACTAAGAGAAGAAATTCTGTTAGTGAGATATTATGTATGGGACAACAGAAATATTTACAGTGATATTATGATATTGATGCACCATTTGTTAGAAACGTTACAGATTTGAGGACTTTAGCTGTATGCAGTGTTTAGGGATTGTATTTAGATGTTTGCTATTGGTGTGAATGTTATTAACATTGATTTATTAACCTTTCCCTTTATACAAATTTTAATATTCAATATCCAAAGTTTTTTAAATGGGGTAATGTTAACCTACCATCCTTAGTTAGAGGCACTAAGCCTTAACATTCACCAAAAGTCCTCGATTTGTATGACACAGAAAAAAGTTATTATAATTAAGCCATTTTAAACAAAGTAGAGTTAAAACAAGCAAATGAATATTAAAAGGAATATAATTGTTTTAATAATTTACTTCGCATTAAAGGATATTGAGGACTAGGCATAGGTGTTTGCATTAAAACCATCATTCATAACAACATAATTTTTCGAGTTTAACAGCAATATAAGCTATGAGCTTAGCCTGTGAGTAAAGCCAACAATTAAGTTATACTGAGCACCATCTCATAATTAATAATTTATTTTTTTAGACAAGTGTCAATAACAGTTGCCATCAGTAAGGAACTATGGTTATAAACTATAAAATAAACCTTATGTTTTGGTAGTTGCATTCATCGATGACAGTGACAAATATTGAAAAGTTAATGAGAAAATAAACTACTGACTGTGAGTTTCTGTTCATTATTATTTAATAGTAATACTAAAAAAATTTGTTTCTGCCACTCTGGGGAGTCCCGATATAAATGTTAACAGAATAGAGCTGATAGTTTTGCCACATTATCAACAAAAATCGCAAAAATATGAATTTATACATTTTTATTTAATTTTTTCATCTTCATTTGATGAATACATTTAATAAAGGCTAATATTTATTGTAATTAATGATAATAAAATAATGTGGACAACAAAAAACATTTATTAAATTAATCCCTCTAACAATTTATTAGATTAACAATTAACAAGATTCACCGAAGGTAATGGACTACAAAATTCAAGAATTTATTAGATGTTTACTAAATACAACTTTGTTTAACAAATTCAAATCAAACCAGTTCTTTAAAAAGTATAAGACTAAAAATGTTTTTTTTTTAAGTATTATATTAAAAATACATAACTTATTATTATCAATATTGAATTATTTTTTTGTAATTTATTGAAATTTAAATAAATTCATATATTTATTAACTGATCAAAAGTATTTAATAATATTCCGCTATGTATGTAAAACCGCTGCTCTACAACATAACCTAACATAAAATTAGTTATGAAATCACACGTTATTATTTAATTCACTTTGAGGGGACTCATAGTGTAACTTGATGGAAATATTTGGTGTAAGGTCTGCGTTTCTGAAATAGCGTGATGGAAAAACAATGATTTAATCTCATGTTTTGTTCACTGCGAGAAAAGAAGTTATCACTTCAAAAATTAAAAAAGGCTCTCAAACATTTTATCCATATACAACCAAAGCAAAAGCAAACCAAACAATGGCCTTTCCTTAAAAACTCTGAACGTAGAATCTTTAATTTTCAAAAAAAACCTTACATCACTAAAACCTTTCAAAAGTTTTATTAGAAAATTAACCTTGTATTATCAACAATATAAAAAACTCTCTTTTTTCTGTTTTCATAGCAATTAACTAAAGACTAATCAATTGACCAGATGACTGGGGATAGTAACAGTTCAATAATGATTTACAGAGTTTGGTGACCATCCTTGGCTCATGCTAGCTATTATACTGTAATTATTGAGATGAAATGATCAATGTCAATAACAAAACAAAGTGCCCATATCAATGCAACTATTGATATTGCAATATTTTTCTACACATTCACCAGTTTAGATTTAGTTCTCTTGAAAAGTCGCAAATTAAGACAATCTAGAAATAAAAAATTAAGACTTGTTAAAATAAGTTAATATTACTTAAACCTTGTAACTAAGATACATTTAAGTGTTTTTATTTTGCAAAAATAATTTTCTGTGGAATGATTTTATTACATAAACAGATTTGGTTATATAGCATCTTCAGTTGAAAGACCTTCGGTTTTCAGTTGAAGCAAAAATTTAAATAATTACATAAACAGTTATTTTTTTTTAAAAGAAAAAATTTTTAATATTGGAATAGCTACAACATTACACATGAAAAGTTTTAAACATGTTTAATTTGTCATCTTTCAGTTAAATTTGAATTATAAAATAACAATGAACAACTGATACATGTGCAAGTAAAGTGGAAAAATTTGTGTAAAGAAGCTCACTGAAGTTGATATTTCTAATAGGCTACACAACCAACAATAAACTGGCAACATAACAATGGTCAATTACCTGTTCATGACAAGCTGGTTGTAAATTACAAATTAGCAAAAGTGTAATTTGTAAATAATTATCAAATGATTCAACTCATGACTCAGTTCTAAAAATTTATTTTTCATGATTCAGTTTAAAACTATTATTTTTCAAATTTTCTTAAAGAAGAAAAATTTTTTGAATTAAATTTATAATGCTGCTGAAAACAGTTTTAATTGAAAAATGTTTCCTGAATATGCACTAACTATTTCGATTCCCACCCTAATTCTCTCAAGAAACTGAGGAACATTAATTAATTAAACAGAATAAAAACTCAAAAACTACAATATTTTAAAAATTATTCATTAACTATAAATTACCACTCTATGTACATTTTAGATACCAGATAACCATATTCAGAAATACCCAAAGTTACTTTCAAATTAGCGTTATAGTTAATAAATTACAATACCAGGAAACAAGAAGTCCGATGAAACAGCTAAAGCAGCATCCCATTTAAAGCCAAGTATCCACTCATTTATTGTAAAAGCTTGGCAAATAAATACTTTCATAAATGTTGGACTGAATCTTGGAAAGAAGAGGCCACAGGTCATAACTTTTTTCAATTTCAGCCTGAATCGTTGAGTGAGGACAAATTCAGGGAAGTTTCATGTCCCATAGCAGCTTTTGCAGCTCGAGCACGATCCGCTTATCTAGTGACTGAGGAATATTTATTTAGATTTAATCTTTCGAATTTTCCAATCTGTGCACTTTGTGAGGATGAAGATGAAAGCGTAAAGCACATTTTGTTCGACTGCACCTACCCCATACCAATGAGGGACTTCTTGAGAGCAGAAGTGGCATAATGACAAGATATTCTCATAAACAAGAAGCATTAGGGGCTGGCATAGATAATATACCATGGACATCGGGCTATCGGCTACTCTTGAAGCTGGATGCCTGTGCAAAGAAGTAAATAAATTTAATTTTAAAAAATTGCGGTTATTAGATTTTGATTGTGTTTAATTAATCATGATTTATCAAGACAGCCATCTGGCAAGAGGCCATGACAAGAAATGAAGCCTGCCTGTTCTGATCCTATCAGTGCCCCTCTCTCCAAATTAAGTTGGGTTGAAATACATTCTTGATCTTTAGCTAAGTGGAATGCTAATGTTAAATACAGGGACTATATTTCCTTTCAGAAGAGAGATGTTCTTTTAAAAAAAAATAATTGGTGAAAATATTCTCACTGCTCAATAACTTCATTTGTTTCTTCACCAGAAAAGTCTTTTAGTTTCTTTATCTAGTTGGATATATCTAACAAGAAATTTCGAGTACACGGTTTTAAATCCATTATAAACCCTGCCTTTCATTTCAGGGTTTTCATTTTTCTGTCTATTCTGAGTCCCTCAATTGTAACCTTATTTGAGAATATCTTTCTTGTCAGCTGTTAATTCATTCAGTGTTGCAATGTGGCATGCCATCATCTCTACTGAATAACCCACTTTGCCTGATTTTTTGAGTATTGAATGAAATAAAATGTACTGAATCTTTCTAAAATTTATAAAAACTGACCTTTGATTCTTATGAAAAATCTGTGGTTGTATATTTATTTGTGTATCTTGATGGGGTTTGTTCAATAGCTGAGGGCATACAATAAGCAATGAAATATTTCATTTCATTTCATTAACGCTTCCCTTCAGTTTTGCCATCTTTCAGAACTAATCTCCCTTTAATAAGATTATAAGCAGTTAATTTAAAAGAATTAAGTGAAAACTATAGCAATTCATTGCTCTAACATGTCTAGAAACTGTTGTTTCATTGACAAACCCCACTTGGTTCTGGCAGCTTTCACTTAAGGTTGCACACAAATGAAAGCCACTTTTCCAATGACTCAAACTAAGTTTTCATTTAGTTCTTATAAATAATTACAAATTTATTAGTGAAATCAAGATGATTACAACAACAAAATTTACACCAAAAAGGCCAACTTTCTCAAAAGAAATTTTTAAGTAATTGTAATTTATCAAATTCAATTTTGGAACAGTATTGGACAGCTGTAGAAAGAAAACAGGCTCGTTGTAGATTGAGTACAAGTAATGCATACTAAAAACCATTATATCGGCAGGATAAATCTTGCTCCTTCTAATAAATGTACTTTGAGCGGAGTACCAAATTCAAGATTGGACATATTGCATTTCTATTGTCCAATAGGCTTAGGAGACAGTTGGAGAGAAGGCAGATTTATGAAAATCTGTATTGAGAAGTTCTTTCTAGACAGCATGACTTATTCTGAGGAGACCAGCTGGAAACATTGGTTATTACCAATTCACTGTTAATTTAAGAGGGTTTACCCCTTATAATTATAAGGGGGGAAATGTTCTACAAATTGTTAATGTTTTCCACTTTGCTACAAAGCAAAAAAAGGCTTGAAAAATATTTTTGAGCGGTATTCAAATAAATTTGTGTTTAATTTATTTACACTAAAATGAAAACTTGAAATGTTTTCCTTGAGACATAAAATAAAACATCACCCAACTCTAGTGACAGAAATTTTGTAATTTCACATTATTGTTTTAGCCTATAAATCATGGAGTAATTGAGAAACTGTACTACAAGAAATACGTTATCTATCACTTACTACCAACTGAATACAATGGTACAACCAAATAATACAAAAAAGTCACAATGTATTTTTTTTTTTATTATACAATGCAATAATATTTGAAATATTTTATGGCATACTTGGAGCTCATAAACAGAAAAGTAACACTTGTAAATATTTACAAACTTGCCTATAGTAGCACTTACACTATATTTGTTGAGGAAGGCCGTTTCAGGAGATGTGTCCCATTGTCAACTCAGACCATAACTGATCTCAAGGTTTACGTAGGTTAGGGTGGGGGTGGGATATTATGGTGGTGTGGGTGTATTTTGTGAGTATTAGGAGTTATGATGTCAAAACGTGCGTTGACATCATAACTCCTAATATTCACAAAATACACCCACACCACCATAATATCCCCCCCCCCTAACACCCTAACCTACGTAAACCTTGAGATCAGTTATGGTCTGCGTTGACAATGGGACACATCTCCCGAAACGGCCGCCCTCAACAAATATAAGTAAGTGCTACTATAGGCAAGTTTATAAGCATTTAAAACAATCTTAAGATTATTTTTCTTATTTGTTGATTCCATCTTCACATGAGCTACTAGTTTTCACTAAATACTTGTAAATATTTACAAAATTGCCTATAGTAGCACTTACTTATATCTTACTAACAAATATAGTAAGTGCTACTATAGGCAAGTTTATAAACATTTAAAAATGTTTAGTGATAACTAGTAGCTCATGTGAAGATGGAATCAACAAATCTTAATATTGTGTGAAAGAGTCTACTGTAACTAGGAGAAAACCTAATTAGATACTACTTCTATATGAAAATGATGAGAGAAAAATAGTTTAAGAATGACAACAACCCTGGGTTCTAGATGTTAACAACTGATAATGAAATCTTGTCATTGTGCAAAGTAAAGAGAAAACAACAGATTGTACAGAAATAATTCAGAGTTTTTAAAAACTGCCCCAAGTCATGAAGAATCATTTATAGTGAAATGGTTATAGTTTGAGAAACAAGACTGTTGGCAATTAAATTTTGTTTTGAAACAAAAAGGTAATTCGTAGTTTAAAAAAGGAAGAATTAGGGCTATTTTTTTCAGTATATTTTTACATCTATATATTATTTATATTGTACTAAAATATTTTACAAAAAATGTCTGATTTAAAACCTGATAATGATGGGATCATTCAGATATCTTTAAACATTTAAATTTATTTTTACTTTAAGCTTTATAAGCTAGTTTATACTTACACATGACAAAAGTTTTTTTTTAATATATGTGTTAACATGTGTAGGTTAATATTAAAATGAAAATTTATTATCATTTGTGTAATAAAATTAATATCCAAAACAAAATTACAGTGGAATTTTTACTGTACAGAAGTTATAGGAAATGTATAATTAAAACAGAAAAATATATATTAAATACAGTGAATAAATTAAGGAGTGAGTTTCATTAAAAATATTTCACAATTGTTAAAAATAAATAATTGTTTAGTCAAGTTTAAAATTCTTGATTTCCATTGATCCAACTTTCCCAACAAGATTAACCTATTAGGAACAAGCAATGCACATTGAATAGAAATACTTTCAAGTAGTTGTAGAAGTGTAAAGTGGTTGCAGTTGACATAAGCTGAGTTTGCTCAATATAGATTAGTAACCTTGTAAGATTCTAAAAAGAGCAGATAAATAATGAACTATCTTGTACTGAAATAATAAACGATTGATATTAAAATCAACCTAAAACTAAGACAGAATTATATCAAGGTCAAATATTAATAAATATATAAAGTATTCAAATACAACAAAAAACTCATTTACTACTTTAAAATAACTTTTACAGAGATTACAAATACTAGAATTTAAAAATAATAGAAAAAAACTATTTTACAATATATGACACAGTCTCTGTAGTCTGATACTGAGATTCCAAGTGTAACAACATAATTTCATAAAAATTCCTTGAAAGATACACTATAATGCTCAGTTAATTAATTAATTAATTTACTCTTTTATTCTATATGATAATAGAATACCATATACATTATAGTACTATACAATTTCAGAATTTGGATCAATCATGAAAAATTAAAAACAAAAATACATGACAATGATTGTGTATGAAAAGCAGAATTAATTAATAACACTAGTTAAAGGAGAAAAGTTAATCTTTCAGTTTCATTTTATAGAAGTGGAGTTGCTACAATTTATGTAACTAGGGAATTGATAAGATAGGGTTAGAACGGGTGACTACCATTTAGTCACTTTATACAAATCAATAAATGTAATTTTTTAATGAGGACACGATTTTAAATTATTCTGCATTTTTCATACAAAATCAGTAGTTGGACAGATCTTTATATACCAAAATATAGCCCTGTTCCATATGTCAGACTAGAAATATTAATCTGCAATATATTTGCACATATGTTAAAATTGCTATTACTTTTTTTTTATTAAAGATATACTAGAAAAACAGAAGGATATACATAAATCTTTAATAAAATCATTGAAAATCTCTAAAAAATAATGATTTAAAACTATATATAGACTGAATTTGGATAAGATAACACCTCTACTTATCTTCTCTTTTTAGAAATATTTACAACTGTTTCAAAAATATGCCAAGCATAGATTATACTACATGCACAAACCTACATAAACACTATCTATATCAAAATATGTTGCCATAAACTGAAAATTGATTATTTGCATTATGAAAAACATTCCAGAAGATATATAGTTTCTTTTAATATAATATTTACTCATCCTTCAATTCAATCGAATATAACTCTTATTATTCTATAATATAGTCAACTTTCTTATTATTTTCATAATTATTGTAAATACAAGGAAAAAAATAGTAACAGGTTGATAAAATAATAAATATAGAGATCAGTTAATATAGAACATAGTTGACACATTCAGCATGGCTAGCGTACCGGCATGTTCTGGGTTCCCTTGTGAGGCACTGAGAGCGTGCCGGTGCGCTTCCTGCTTCCCTTCTGAGAGACGCCGAGCGCACCGGCATGCTCACTCCCAGTCTAATTAAAACTTCTCTAGTGTTGATAAGTGTTTGTATAAAAGTTTGATTTTTACGTCAGTGCTTCAGAAGAGTTTGGAAAACAATGTGCCTGCGTCGTTTTTAAATCTGACCATCCCAAGTTAACTTTTTGATGCTTCAACTGAAACAATGCTTCAGGGAGTTTTATGAACAGATTTAATTTGGTTTAACTTTTATACTTTAATATTTTTTGTTTTAACCATTTAACGCGGCAAAATATCCGTTAAAAACAACGATCATATTAATAAACTAAGCTCTCTGAACTAACGCATGAATAAACAATAACTGTCCTATTAGAGTGAATGAACCAACTCGATGTGGTAACAGATTATTGTAAATATGAGTCATTGACAAAATGTTTAGACACCCAGAAACCTAATGTGTCATCATATGATTGTAGTAAACAAATGTCAGCTATAAATAGTCTAGGACGTGAAATATGCATTATCTATGTCTGTGTTTACATTATCGATCTCTCTTTGTGAAACACATGACCCAAGCAGAAACACTCATAGTTAAACGTTTGAGGGGTTAATTTTAGTATGTAGTGCATTTTAGTAGTAGGTACTTTAGATGAGATCTTCAATATCGCCGCCGTGCTGAACGTGTAAATGATAATTTTACAACTCCAGATTAGGCACATAGCCAGGATTTTGGGAAGAGGGGAGTCCAGTCCAAATGAAGTGCTATAGACACAGTAGTGTGTGGGTACATATTTTGTTTGTTAAAATAGTATGAGTAAAAATTATCAAATTATATGGGTTTAGGTTGTTTTTGTACTTAACCCTTTGATTAGCAACATATGCAAGCCCTGATAAATCCCCTGAGAGCAACATATTTTCGAAAGAATTTTGAACTTATCTTTTTTTCTACTTTTCCTCAATTTTTAATTATTGTACTATTTTTAATGTTTGTTATAGATATTGAAAATTTTACCAAAATAGCAATAATGAACCCCAAATAAATATAAAAGAATCAATAAAAATAATGCAATAAATTCCCACATTTCCCATTAAAATCAGCATAGTAAAATATTGATAAAATAAAGGCAATGAAACAATTACTGTATAAAAAAGTAAGTAATATAATCAAACTTTTAAGTGGTCATCCCAATTGTCCCCCATTTCTAGATTTAGTAGGATGAAATATAAAATGTAGGCATAGTTAGTACTCATGGTAGGAGAACTGAATTAATCAATTTTTCATAATTTTTGTGATAAAACATTCACAGAAGTGGGGTCCAGACTCCATTGGCTATGTCCCAATTTAGGCTCTTAACTACAAAAATAAAATAGTAACAAAACTTTTGTATACACAAAAGTTTGGCAACAATTTTATTTTTAAGCAAAGAGTTTGTAATTGTTAAATTACAAGTTAATTGTTAATTAAATGATAGTTGATTAAAAACTCTTGTGGGTACACTGAGCCCTATTTTGATTAAAAACTCTTGTGGGTGCACTGAGCCCTATTTTTTTTATAGATTGAATTTTATGATTCTGGCTGATGTCATGGAACGCAGTTTTAAGTTCTGAAACATTTGGGAAAGCTTCAGAACTGGACGAAGAAAATGCTATATCTATACAATTACTTATTCATGTGCTATATTTATTCACAATTACATGTTAATTTCATAACTTGATTTTTCTTTCATTTGTCACCCCTTCGGTCCTGAATGTGTTGAATTAGAGAGGTTTTAATGTATGTGTGTACATGTATATATTTGTGACATTTAACGTCGTCCATTATTATTTTGTCGTATTGACTTTATAAAGTTATTATATGTTAATTGTTAACAATTATTCCACCATTAAGTGCAATTAATTTTTACCTTGTAATGAGGCACCTTTTGGAGGTCAAAATTAATTGCACTTAATGGTAGAATAGTTGTTTACAGTTAACGTATATTAACTTTATATATATATATATATATATATGTATATATATATATATATATATATATATATATATATATATATATATATATATATGAAGTTCATATTGTGAACTTATGTTCTTAATATGAACTTCATAAAGTCAGTGCAACGGAAAAACAATGGATAACGAAAAATATCAAATAAATAAATAAATAAATATATATATATATATATATATATATATATATATATATATATGGTATTGTTACTAAGGACATATATGGTATGTTTTAATTTAAATATATGTAGGATTAGAGTATAATGACAGTTTTTAAGAGGTTTATTAAAATCACCATCCAAATTTTATGTTTAACTATATATTTAAAAAAACCTATATATGATAATTCAATTCTTATTTTAAAGCTGTTCAGAAAGCAATGCCACCAAATTAAATTTTACAAAAAAAAAAAATAAAATAAATAAAATTCAAGTACCAAGTTTTAAATTAATGAAAAAGGCAGAGATGACTGGAAATGTTTCTGAAAATAATCAATTTTATGAACCTGATTTTGGCAAGACAGCATACACTATTATACATTAATTGTATTTACAATACAGCAAGCTAAAGGAATCAGAGAGATATTTACAACTAGTCTAATGGGAATAAACAAAAAGTTTACAAGATTTTATACACATGACTTAAAGATGGAATGATTTCACTGTGAATTCGATGGTGTTGATGGTGTTCCTGAACTTTGTGAAGGTTGAGTTTGATTTGGAGTTGGCATGAAAGGAGCACCCATTCCAAAAGGACTATATGGATATCCATACTGAGATGGTGGCACAGGGGCTTGAGGGAAAGATGAGGATGATGATGTCAGTGTGTCTGGCCTGTGGAAAGCTGAATATAATCGTGAAATATCATTGTCATATGATGGTTGTGTTACTGGTGGAATACTAGGTGTTGTAAACGGAATATGTGGTCTTGGAAAATTGGCTGGTGGATATACGGAGCCGGCAGCAGCTGCTGTAAAAGGATTTGGAGGTAGGTACCCAGAAGGATCATAAGTAGGAAACTGTGATAATCCCGAAGGAACAACATCCTTACCATTAGTATCTTTCCTGGGAGGTAAAAATCCTCCACTGCCATAACCACCGAGCTGTCCTCTATTAAATCCAGAATAATAATCTGTACGATTACTTCCCATCTGTTGTTGAAAATCAGGTCGATAATTGTTAAAGTTCATTGGTGTGTTAAAAGAATTCATTTGTGCACCTGAAGTAACTGTACTACTAGGCTGATTTGCTTTTGCATCAACTGGGAAAATACTAAGGGAATGATCGGACACCGACTTTAGCTGATTTAAGCCTGGTGGAAAAGTTGGCATTGATGATTCTGGCAATTTTTTTTCTGATTCTGATGTAAGGAAGGTGGATGGCATTGGGCTTGTTCGATTGGGTAAATTATCAGCTGATTTTTTTGTATTTAGGTTAATAGGTTGAATAGTTAGAGATGAATTTCCTAAAGCAGTAGAAGAAGAAACATTGGGTTTGCTTGTTACAGGACTTATAGACAAGGTGCTTCCAGAGCTGATTGGTAATGAGCTGATTGGACTACTTCCAGAATTAATTGGACTAATTGATAATGATTTTGGAAGGTTTTCATTGTGGCCCATGAGTTTTTTATTTTGAAAAGCAGTATGACGATAATTTTTCAATGAACTAATAGCTTGAGAAGTTGTAATCGTTGCTGGCTTTAAACTGATGCTACTTTTTGTTACCATAGGGATATTGAGATTATTTCCTTCTTCTTTGTCAGAACTTTCATCATCTTCTTCTCCGTCTTCCTCACCTTCTTCAAAATTATCATCTTCAGATTCTTCAGGTTCAACAAATTCTTTTGACATATTTAATGTCTTTCCATGTTCAGTTGCTTTTTTAGAATTAATATCACTATTTTTACTAATATTATCTTTACCACCTTCTTTATTCATTTGATCAGGTTTAGAGACTTCGTTTTTCTCTTCACCATAAGGAAGAAGTTTTGACGAATCCCTTGAATTATCCCTAGAATGGGAGTCTTGAGATTCTTGAGCAGTAGCTGATTCTTGATTTATGTGTGTTGCAGCTGCAGGTGATTTATCTTTGCGGTTAATTGAAAAATCTTGGGGAGAGTCTGTATTTTTTGAATCCGTTTCCTTCTGAATTGTGCTTGTTGATGTTTGTTCTGCTCCAGGCATTCTCTTTTTCGTTACGGTGACCTAAAAATAAAATACAAAATTATAAACAAAAAATAACGCAAAATTAAGAATATAACAATTGAAGAAATTGGTTTATAATGATTTTTTTATAATGATATCCTAAATTACTGAAGCCTAATACTGAAAAACTATTTTAACTTCTTCACATGTGCTATATAGCTAGATGTAGAACATGTATAATCCACTTCTCAACAAATAGCTGCAAACGCCTAAAACTTAAATGCCCAAGATTCAAGGTCATCATACTCGCACCTTAAAAAATTGCATATATCAGCTGCAATTTATATTATGTTCTGGACAGTATACAGGCCTAACCATGGATGGCCTAACTATCAGGATGAATGGCCACAGACATGTTGTTAGAACTATGAATGAGAAGATGGATATCATACCATTGCTACACCACTCCAGAGAATCCCATACACTAAGCCCCCATTCTCATTCCCTGACTGATTTTATAATTTATTTTTTCTACTTATTTTTTTTCCAAGCCATTCAAGTTATAATCATCAATAAGCTTGTACAAACAATATACCTTTTAAAATATACACCTATACATCTATAACATTTGCATATCTAAACTGCTACTCAAATCTTTGACTCATTCAAGTTTTTCTCTCTCTAATTGATTAAGGGCATAGTGTGTCCAAAATATATCATATTTATATTTTACATATTAAAAGACACAGAAGAACATTATAACGATGATATATTTTGGAGACACACTGAGCCCATCGCCAATTCTGAAAGAGAGAGAATTCTGTGCCCTTCAGAGAGAGAACTGAAGTGAGCAACAGATGTGTGTAAAAGTATAGATATTCAAATTTAATATATGCACAGATGTATAGTATACAAGATAGATTTTTTTTGTATAAACCTATGGATATTGAAGATTTTAACTTAGATATATGTTAGAGAGAAAAAAAATCAAAGTCTGTCTGAGGGAGTGTGAACAGTTATCTATGCTGATGTTACAGAGAAGGTGGATCAAGTTATCTGATTTGAGACAAGATTAACAAGTGTTACCCATTTTAGGTAAGTATCAGAGGTACCAAGCAATGCAGCTACAAATGAATAATATTTTATCAGTAAAGGGATACATATTTGATGGCTCGTATTTGTTCTACGGTTAATCCATTGCCGTTTACGAACTAGGTCAGTTAGACATGACAATCTATTAGTAGCTAATCATTATAGTCACTAGTCAGTCCGCGTCACTGTTTGCTTCAAGAGAGTTTATTTTCTGATATGTCACACACAAGACTAGATTCCTGTGCCTTTTAAAGGATATTTATCGATTTTGGAAACTTACAGCACAAATAAAGAAAGATACTTATGGCCCATTGACCTTCTGTTAGACATTTAAACATAACAGAACGCTTCTGCAGCTTTTATGTCAACAGGAGTGAGAAGCTCTGTATACTCAGTGTCGGTCAGTAGTGGCAATTGTTGTATTCTTCTGTATATACAAAATGAACAATAGTAGTAGGAGCCTAGAATCTAAAGCATACGTTAAACTTTAAGTAACACAATTTGTTTTTACTAATTATGATTATACATAACAATCAATTAACAAATAATAAACTAAGGTACAAAATATCAAATAAAAAAATTTCATCCATATAAAAAATATATTATTTTGTGCTTTATAAGTAAAAATATTTTTGTAGTGAAACACAACTCAACTGATGCAGGAATTAATTTGTACCTCCTAGTGTCCACAGCACGTATGTAATTAGATTCACAATGTGTTAGTTTCTCAGTAATCCATATGTGCTTTGATCCCATATCTGCTGAATTGTTTTTACACTGCTGTACTTAAGAAATTAATAATTTAGACTTACATTTTACTACATCAATAATCACTAACCGTAACTGGAGGATGAGCTGGACTTTCTCCAAAGTAAGGTTTAGCAGTTGCTATTGGCTGTTTATTGGCTGCCCATGGTTTGTCTTTATTAGGTCCCTGTAAACGAACCATAGGTTTCTGTACAGGTGTCAAGCCACGAGCTATTGGACTGTTTCGAGGTATGATGGAAATATTTGAATTGTTTCTTAATAAATGTGGCGGTGCTCTTTGTCGAGTTGACTGGACAACCACTATAACACAGATAAACAGATAAATAAAAACAATATATACCTTTTATGATTTTTATTTAATTAGAGCTTACAAATTTTAATTTTTTTTTATAACTAAAAATTATATATTTTTTACAAATTAACGTCCTAATAAAGGCTTACAATTTCAGTTTAATTCAAGATAAAACTCTTTTGTGTGTTTTTGTGCGTGTGTGTAAAAGATATTTTTTGGACTAATTATGAGTCTGACAGACTTACCTCGGTAATAGTCCAATCTGTAATCTCAACACTTTGAACCATAGCCTTTTAATAGGGGCCTATCTCTATCTGCCTGGAGGTTTTCAGGTAAAATAATAAAAATTCCAATAGTCCAATCTGTAATCTCAACACTTTGAACCATAGCCTTTTAATAGGGGCCTATCTCTATCTGCCTGGAGGTTTTCAGGTAAAATAATAAAAATTCCAATAGTCCAATCTGTAATCTCAACACTTTGAACCATAGCCTTTTAATAGGGGCCTATCTCTATCTGCCTGGAGGTTTTCAGGTAAAATAATAAAAATTCCAATAGTCCAATCTGTAATCTCAACACTTTGAACCATAGCCTTTTAATAGGGGCCTATCTCTATCTGCCTGGAGGTTTTCAGGTAAAATAATAAAAATTCCAATAGTCCAATCTGTAATCTCAACACTTTGAACCATAGCCTTTTAATAGGGGCCTATCTCTATCTGCCTGGAGGTTTTCAGGTAAAATAATAAAAATTCCAATAGTCCAATCTGTAATCTCAACACTTTGAACCATAGCCTTTTAATAGGGGCCTATCTCTATCTGCCTGGAGGTTTTCAGGTAAAATAATAAAAATTCCAATAGTCCAATCTGTAATCTCAACACTTTGAACCATAGCCTTTTAATAGGGGCCTATCTCTATCTGCCTGGAGGTTTTCAGGTAAAATAATAAAAATTCCAATAGTCCAATCTGTAATCTCAACACTTTGAACCATAGCCTTTTAATAGGGGCCTATCTCTATCTGCCTGGAGGTTTTCAGGTAAAATAATAAAAATTCCAATAGTCCAATCTGTAATCTTAACACTTTGAACCATAGCCTTTTAATAGGGGCCTATCTCTATCTGCCTGGAGGTTTTCAGGTAAAATAATAAAAATTCCAATAGTCCAATCTGTAATCTTAACACTTTGAACCATAGCCTTTTAATATGAGCCCGTCTCTATCTGCCTGGAGGTTTTCAGGTAAAATAATAAAAATTCCAATAGTCCAATCTGTAATCTTAACACTTTGAAGCATAGCCTTTTAATAGGGGCCTATCTCTATCTGCCTGGAGGTTTTCAGGTAAAATAATAAAAATTCCAATAGTCCAATCTGTAATCTTAACACTTTGAAGCATAGCCTTTTAATATGAGCCCGTCTCTATCTGCCTGGAGGTTTTCAGGTAAAATAATAAAAATTCCAATAGTCCAATCTGTAATCTTAACACTTTGAAGCATAGCCTTTTAATATGAGCCCGTCTCTATCTGCCTGAAGGTTTTTAGGTAAAATAATAAAAATTCCAATAGTCCAATCTGTAATCTTAACACTTTGAAGCATAGCCTTTTAATATGAGCCCGTTTCTATCTGCCTGGAGGTTTTCAGGTAAAATAATAAAAGTTCCAATAGTCCAATCTGTAATCTTAACACTTTGAAGCATAGCCTTTTAATATGAGCCCGTCTCTATCTGCCTGGAGGTTTTTAGGTAAAATAATAAAAATTCCTGACACTTTATAAATACCATAATTACAACAAATTATACATTGTATAAAAGGAATGAAACAATCTTTCAGGAAATATATACATATGAATTCATTACTTACATATAGATGGTATTATGCTCCTTTGAAAAATGTATAAACGTTAAAAAAAATAAAATAGCATCACTGTACATTACAGCACTTTACTACAGATATTTTACATTGGAATGAAAATAAACATTACATTTTATATATCATTTTTAAGCTAAAAGAAAATGTAATTTAGAAATATTTTTTTTTTAAATTTAGAAAACTCTCTAAAATTGGGTCATTTACATTTCCATTCAGTTCATCAATGAAAGATATGTCGATTGTACATCGGCCTATATCGGTTTCACTGTCAGTTATTGTATAAAATCAACATATCTCATATTGAATTGATTCTCAAAGTGTCTTTAACCATTATATCTATAACATATCTCTAACAATAAAAATTAAATAAACTAAATAACTGAAAAATAGATTTAAAGTGAGAAAACAACAAAACTCAAGGTCAGCGATAATTTTAATCAATTGTTTTTATTTTTTTTTTAAACTTCCAGTCAAGTATCCATGAAATGTATCAAGAACTAAAATCGATTTTTTATTTTTAAAGCTGTTACAAAATCTACACTATAAAGTTTTCACCTAGTTCAACTCTAAGTTTCATACATCCTTCCATTTTCTTCTGTTCTTACAGAAATTCCAGTTTGGCTTTTATTCTTAGGTAAGGGTTTTTTTTAAATATGGTGGAAGCTTAACCATCCGCTATTATACTAGCTTAACTAGTACTCTGGATCTCCATTTCCTGTTAATCTCATAATGACTAATATTTCTCCTTTACTTACTCTTACATTAGTTGGTAAAAGTTTTTTTAGTCTGAAAAGAAAGTGGCATATGGTCTTCATTTCTTATCAAAATTATAATACGAGGGCTATTCAGAAAGTAAGGAACGTTTTTTAATAAAAAAAAGTAAGTATATTTCGGCACCCATCTTGCACAAAATTTGTGGTAACCTAACCTTTATGTAACAATTTCAAACAACAAAGTCCGTGAAACTTGTGGGAAACAAAGCGAAAGCTCTGTTATCGTGAATCAGCGGTTTTCGCAAACCTTTTCATCAACTTTAGCGATCAGTTTATCAGTCACAATGCTTGGGCGTCTGCTCTTCGCTTTGTCATGAACGTCAGTTCGGCCATTTTTAAATTGAATGCACCATTTTCTCACAGAACTTTCATTCATTACGTTGTTTCCGTAAACTTCACAAACTTGGCGATTAATGTCTATCGGTTTTTGCCAACAAAAACCATATCACTGACCGCACCTCACAACTGGCGGGATTTTCAATCGCAGCGCACATCTTCAGTTGAAATTGCGAAAAAAACAGGCAACGCGGAAATGTTCCCGTTGTTACTGCTGGACGCTGACTGAGTTGCCAAGTGTGCACACACCAAAATGTACGAGATCGGCGAGTGCCTAGCGGCGTCAGACAGAAACGTTCCTTACTTTCTGAATAGCCCTCGTAGATTGCTAAAAACCTAACAGTTTCCCACTGAAACTATTTGGAAGCTGCTGCTAGAGACCTGTCTCTGGTATAGTTATAATTCATTTCTTTGCACCATATTTTTACAGCAACCTAAACTTGTTTAAAATGTAATATTTGAAATGCATTAGGTATTTCTTGGGTTTTTAAAATTATAAATCCACATAAAATTAGCCATCACATTCTAAGTGTATATTCAACTATTGTTTTTTTACAGCTTCAAATTATCTTTTCTTGGGTATTTGAAAAGATTTCCTAAGAATTGGCATTTTTCAACTGCAGTTTCTGTATTCGCTACCTCTGCATTTTAGCTTCAGTTATGTTGTATTTTTTTGCAGAGCTGTGAAGGTAGTATAAAACATATAATAATAAATTACAAAAGTAAAGTTCTCCACAACACAAATAGTGTTTACACAAGTGATGCATACCAACATTGAATAGGAGCTACATTGATGGTGTCCCATTCATGGTATATATTGTGTTATAGAAACTGTTTAGCTTTGGCAGGGAATGAATATGTCCAAACAGAATATTAAATACATTAGACTTTGCAATGTATTATGTATAACGTGTAACACATTGCTAAAAATATGTACAGTTCAACCATCAGGAGAACCGAGCTGGAAGGAATGGAGGGAATGCGGTGACAAACCCACATTTGGCCCAGCTGTTAGTGTACTACCTTTTGCAGAATTGTAAAAACATCACCCCTCCTACCTCAGGCACAATATCAACTAAAACGTTCAGGCTAATTCGTGACTGGGCTAGTACTACCTGGCGCGTGCGAGAGACAATGCTTTGGGAGTGGAAGGGATGTTAGGTAGATGGGATTTTCTGAGAATATTTCCCCGTACCCCTCATACGTCGCCTCGGTTCTCCTGGTGGGCAAACTGTAAGGTGGCTGATAGACTGGGCCCTTCAGTAGGGAGGGGGGGGAGGTTCTCAATCCTTGCATACTTCCACATGGATGTTGCATTGCTATATTGCTTACCAACCACTAAAATAACTTTTAGTTGAAATTTATGGATTCGCTTTTTAAATTATTCAAGTTCTCTTTTTCATTTATTGTTGGTGCGGCCTGTCCCATTGGCCACTTATGAAGGAGCCGTCTCTGCACATAACACTAATCAGAACATTATTTTACATCAGATGACAAGTTTATGTATTTTATGTTCTAAAATAAAATAAAAAAAGGAACAGAAGAACAAGAAACTAAACAAAAAATCAAAACCGTTATATTAAAAAAAAACTTTCTATGATCTTTAAAATATTATAAAATGAGTGGACAATATACGAATGGAATCCAAAAAATAAGTTTCCCTAATTTTTGGGGAAAATAAAAAAACATAATTCCACAATAAACACATGTATTTTATGATCTCACATCATATTCTATTATTCTACATAATTTCCATCCCTATTCAAGCACTTTTCATAGCAAAGCTTCAGTTTCTTCAAACCATCTGCATACCATTCAGCTGCCATACTTTTAAACTAGGTATTCACTTCACTTTCCAAGTCATCATTGTTAGCAAAGCGTCGAGCGCCGAGGTGATTCTTGAGCTCAGGATACAAGTGAAAATCACTAGGAGCCAGGTATGGGGAGTATGGAGGGTGATCAAATTTTTTGAGAAGCTCCTTTGTTGCACGAGCGGCATGTGGGCAGGCGTTGTCGTGAAGAAAAAACACCCCCTATGAGAAAAGCCCACGTCGTTTGTTTTGGATTGCCCGACGAAGTCTTAGTAGAACGTCACAGTACTGTTCCGCATTTATTATTTCACCCCGAGATAGGTAATCGATCAATAAAACTCCACGGCAGTCCCAAAACACTGTAGCCATCACTTTCCCTGCCGACTGAATCACTTTGGCTTTTTGAGGAGATTTCTCCCCTTTTTTTAGTCACACCATACTCTGTCGTTTTGTTTCGGGTGTTGAATGGTGAATCCATGTTTCATCACCAGTGATTATTTTTGAAAACAGATCATTACCTTCGTCCGTAAAAGATTGCAAGAAAGATTGTGCAACTTCCACACCTTGTTGCTTATGGCCGTCAGACAGTAAACCTGTCCTGTTTGCGAGGAACCCACCTAGCACACACTTTCGACAGCTGAAGCTCTTCAGTGATGATGTTGTCAAGAGATGCGCGGGAAAATTTCAATGTTTAGTGGAAGCTGATCCATAATTTCGTCAAGTGTCAATCGCCGGTCAGCATCAATAACGTCGCGCACCGCAGAAATGACGCCATCTTGGTGAGCGGTAGCTGGGCGTCCATCTCGCTGTTCATCATGAACGTTTTCTCTTCCTTCCAAAAAACAATTTTTACCAGCATCGAACCATTTGTACAGTCATTACATGTTCACTATACACCTCACATAACTGACGATGAATTTCAACGGCAGATTCACTTTTTGCAGTAAAAAAACGAATAACACTCCGCACTTCACAACTGGCGGCAGATCGCAGTGGAGTCTCCATGTCGAATGGCCAGTGACTCAAGGTCAAACGGTGTACAGTCTAATGCGCGGCGGGTACCACTACACCCAAACTAAAAGTCCCCGCTCTCGGAAAGATGCTTCGTCAGTCACGCTTGGTGACACACAAGTGGGAAACTTATTTTTTGGATTCCCCTCGTATCACCAAGCGCTCTTTTTCCTTACAATCAGATCTAATGGTCTTTAAACCATTGAACTAACACTCAACTGGAGAATAAATAACTGTTAGTTTTTTTCAGTAGCTTTTCATAAAATAATTATTAGATTCACAAAAAAGTTTTAAAATATATAATTAAGTTGAAAACGAATGTTTCAAGTTGATATAATAATCTATACTACTATACAAATATAAAATACATATTCAGCTGTATAAGGTTAGTAAAATATTTAGAGTCTGTTATATAGACTTTTAAATTATATAAATAATTCTTCTAACTATATACATTAATTATATATAAACAAAAATAGACATATTTCATTTAAACCGAATGGAGACTGAAACTAACCTTTTTTTCCTTCTATTGCCTTATCAGCTGCAATAGTTTTGTTGGCTTTATTGCCACCAACTTTGAATGCTGTTCGTATTGCTATGATTTTACCGTTTTCTAGCTGCATGTAAATTCCCTTTGGAGATTTCAACACCATTACTTTCTGTCCAGCTTTTAACACAATCGATGATCTATCAGGTGAATTTGTAGGAATAACTACATCTAGTGGGAAAAACACAGAATAATTAAAAATTCTTTTATAATTTTTCTATAAAAAATAGATATTTAAATAACCAGAAAACATCTCCAATGGAGCCATACACAAGTGACTACCTGCTACCCCTTAAAAGGATTTAATGAGTAAGGGACATCATGGGAAAAACTAAGGTATCATACAGGCATAGTTGCTAAGCAGAAGTAGACCTGCACTCTCTCTATAATCTATACAACTTTAAAGGACTGTATATACCAATTACTTTGTTTTATTCTTATAATTAAATAGTTTATCAAAATATTTCTTGTTATTTTAATTCTCCCATGTAAATAAAAATTGTTTCAAAATATTCAATTCTGTCCCTATTGTAGTCTAATTACAGTAAAGTCTTGAAATTCTGAATCCCGATTTTTCGAACTTCCGTTAAATTTGAGACGGCTATTCGAGTTGGGATTATCAGTTAAGCTGATGGCGTTTAAAACATTTCCACATCCGCATTGTCTGTTTCATATAAGAACAAAAGCACTGATTGGATAGACAGAAAACTATACAAAAATTGATTTTTTAATGAGTTTGTGCCCGAAACTTATAAGTTTTTAAAAGCAAAAAATTTGCCTCGGAAGGCTATTTTACTGTCAGACATAGCCCCGTAGCATCCCAATGAAGATCAACTTTCTCATGATATCTGTGGTTTTTTTCCGACAATGTTACGAGCCTAATCCAGCCAATGGATCAGTGTGTTCTGGATTGTATGAGAAAAAAAATTCACACCTTACTTTTTATATTCTTCCTTGGAAGCAACAAAAGGGGAAGAAACATTGTAGGCTTTCAAAAAAAAATTACAGTTAAGGGAATTGTGTACCGGATAGGTAAATTATAGAAGAGAATAAAAGAAGAAACATAAAGTTAGTCATGGAATAAAATCCTGAGTTGTAATGAAACTGTTGACCGTGAGAAGAAACAGATTTTACATTTTTTAGCAAGAAACTTCCAGGTTGTAAAAATTCTGATGTGAACAATTTGAGATAAAAATTACGATTATTGAAATGGCACAAAAAACTACTAAAGGCAGTGATGACAAGAATAGAGATGAAGGTTTAACTAACACAGTACAAGAAGAAAAAGTTAGTCATGGTGAAGGAACAACAGCCTTGAAAACTGCATTATGTATATTGAACAACAAACAGACCCACATCAACAGATGTGCTTCTGCTAAAACATCTACACACCATAGCACAAAAATGATCCGATATACAAATGCAGAAGACACATAATTTTTTCCAAAATCTATAGCAACAGTGATAAACAATGTATTCCAAAGAAACACTGATTTAAGTAAGTACTGTAATCAATAAAGTCCTATAAACGTATTTTGTGCATTCTTAGTTATATTATTAGGGTTCATTAGAACACCTGTTTTTTTTTTTTTTTTAATGTACAGGATGTATTGCTATGTAATCCAAGAGGGGTCTTAGTGCCATCTACCTCAAATTATCAAGACTCTACTGTATATACAAGCTAAAAAATATATGTGCAAGATTGTATCATAACAAATTTATTAAACTTACTCTGTTTTGTAAAAAAAAATGCTATTTTATTATGACTGCTATCATAAAGTATTATCTGCTTAGTCTCTTTACTTGAGGTAATTATTTGAGGTTACCTAAAGGTAATGTCATTTCTTGGGCGCTCATCCCTTGCTTCTGCCATACGTCAGCAGTAATCCATTGCCTAGGCCTACCACTTGTAGCATCCCTGATAAGCTGGTTATTCAATTCTGATTGCATAGGACGGACACTAGCCATTGGCTTACTCAGCGGATTGCTTCCCCTATAAATAATTTATTTACAAATCCAATCATAGCCATTATTTTATTTATTATCTAAGTCTTCTTAACAAAATTTATATTTTGACTTTCATGATTATTAATTTTAATAATTAGTGTTGTATGCTTTTATGTTTTAACAGTTTGACTAAAAAAAATTACCCATTGCCAATAATAACCAAGGAAGTCCATACAAAAATCTAACTTTAATTAAAGTATAAAATAACTCTATTAATGGAAGTAAAAAAAAACTAGTTAAAAATTAAATACAAGTTCTTGAAAAATCCATGTGATAAAATAATTTTTTAAAGGTTTTAAGAAAGTGTAGTTTTAATTCAAGTTCTATGAATATCTTTATACTAATTAAGTCTGTGGATAGATAATTTATTACTATGAATTATGGTTAAACAAAATAAATGAATTATTAGAGTTTACTGAAGATTATTTTTTATGTTAAATAACATTTATTGAAAAACTACTTAAAAAACATCAATTTTTTGATAACAATATAATTTCCATAAATTTTTCAAACATACCAAAAATTGATGTTCTGTAATCACTGATAACATAGACAATAAATATTGATTATTTTAATGAAAGTGAATTAATAATGATAAACTCAAGACACAATACAATTAAAATGAAAATATAGGTAATATTTTATTTTTCACCTACCTTGCTTGTGGGTTAGTAACATTAGCACCTGGATAATAACCATAAACTGGTCTTGCGTTATTAATACTAGCCTGCTTTTCTAGTTCATAGCTACGTTTAGCAAGCCTCTTCTCAGCCTGAGACAGCTTTTTATCTTTTCGGTCAACTAACAGAGATTCATGTTGAAAAGGTTCCTAAAAAACACATAGCTGATAAGCATTTAATACATTAAGATTACGTTTAGACACAAAAAATGGAAAGTTGTGCTCAATGACAAACAAAAGTATCAACTAAAACTGCCAGATGCTATATTAAACTTTACAAAATATTTTAAAAAAAGTTACCTGTAAAATGTTTTATGTTTACATTTAATAACTATTCAATTACAAATCCAAAGCTACAAAAATAAAACCATTAAAAATACTAATATGTAAAATTTAAGGGTGTTATTTTATTAACATAAAATAAATGTAAGTGATTTATTTTTATAGCTGACGTTTTGGAATTTTCAAATTAGAATTTAAGCTACTATGTTATATATTTATTATTGCAACAATAATAATAATAATAATTACAATATTTACTGTATATTATTTAGTTTTCACAACCTACATTTCTGTTAGTAATTATAAAATTTCTTTACATGAGAAAAAATATTAAACAAAAAAGTAAGGGTAAATAAATAAAAGTAACTTTTCTGTATTTAAACTTATTGCATGTACCTTGAAAAAGTAAAGTCGAATAACTATCTTGTAAAGTTTATTGATGTAGTGTATTAATGTAATATTTGCATGCAATACAAACAAAAAGCTTATAAGTGAATTTTGAAAATATGTAAATAAACAGGAAAATTTTAAGCATCTAAAGAAGATGAAGGGGAAAAGTGGCACACTCATGAAGTGATCAATTTAAATCTAATGAAGGGAATTAAAATTTCACTCTACAATCTCTGGCTTGTAAATATTGCAGTATCAGGCCTATAATGCTTGAAAAGTTTACAAATCTAACTACAACTGTATGTATCGGTCCTATATCTTTGATGCGTTTTTAAAACTTTTATTTCTTGCATATGTATCATCAACAAGAGGAAACAATATGAGAAATAGATAGACAATCAAATATGTATAAAATATTCCAATTATGAAATTTGAAAAAAAATGTTGGTTGAGATCTGATAGGTTTAATAATAAATTAATTTAAAATTAAATAAACATTTGTTTTAATTCTGTAATAAATTTTTTTTAGATTTCGAAAAGTTCAACACTTACTTTTGACAAAAATTCACTGAATTTTTGAAGTAATTTCTGCATAATAACATCAATGTATTTGTCTTTAATGGAAGAAAAGTCTTTAGACTCCGTATCTTCCTCATTATCCCAACATAGATTGGTAACCTCTTTGATAGATAAATGAGCATCAGGATTGCATTCATCAACAACTCTATCAGCCATTCCCTGTTTATTGATCTGTCTATCATAAATCTTTTTTTCCAAGCAGTTGTCTGTAACAAGCCTGTAAACAAAGCATGGTTTCTTCTGGCCGTACCTAAAATAATACGTCAAATTAACATTAAAACAAATCAAATTTTAAAAATTTGAAATTTAAGTAGTGTTTCAAATATATTATTTTAAATGTAACTCACCTGTACACTCTACAAACGGCTTGAGTGTCATGACATGGATTCCAACTAGCATCTAAAACTATCACGCGATTAGCACCAACAAGATTTATCCCAAGAGAACCAGCACGAGTTGAAACAAGGAATAAGTAAATGTTTGGATTTGAATTAAATTCATTGATCAGCTTCTCCCGCTCCATTGCACTAGTACTTCCATCAAGGCCTAGAGGGTTCAATAATTTGCTTTAGAAACATTCATTTATTGGAGCTACATTTTTATACAGGTAAATTTAACAAGAATATCATTAATTTGTTTCTACATTAAGGTACTTATGTATTTTACGGATTCCACTAATACAGGTGCATAGTGATGTATAAAATTACAACCAAATCTATCCTGACTGGATACTTCATAGGCAAATAAATTAACTTAAACCAACACGCAAAATAACTGTGGAAAACATGCTAAAGTTAGGTTATGTTAGGTTTATTTATTCACAGTTTATTTGGGGCTAACTTTTTGGGAGCTTAGTAGCAACAGCGCACTGTTCTACGTCTAGACATGAAAAAAACCTATAAAGGTTCCAGTTAGGAAAGATTTGGTTATAATTTTATACAAAATTACTATATACCTGTATTTTTTATACCTATGAAGTATCCAGTCAGGTAGATTTGGTTGTAATTTTATACAACATTTCTATATACCTATATTAAAATACACCTATGAAGTATCCAGTTACGATAAATTTGGTTGTAATTTTATACAATATTAGTACTGTCATGTATATGTACCTATATTAGTGGCCTCCGTATAATATAAAAGTACCAACATGACATTAACAGTAAATTGTTACAGACGGGAAGGTTTCAGTTTTTCAACTAAGAGTTGATAAGTATCGTTAACCTTGGTTATTAAAATTATCCTTGAAGCTTGAACATTAGCACAACATAAATACAGTATATGCATAAAATATTTTTTTTCAGAATGAAATATTAATATTGCCTTTCCATACATTTTGCTATAAAAATAACACATAAATTAAGCCTCAATCAGGTCAAGACTCAGGTCAGAGTGAGAAGTCGGAATTTCAAAGAAATTAAACCCCAAAAGAGGTTTAAATTTACACAGATGTATAGAAAGTTATATAAAGTAGAGCGTCGAAAATCCGGATCAAATGGGACCGGGACCCATCCAGAAAACTGATTTATCCGGATTTTCAAATGATCTTTAAACTACTGAGTATAATTTATATTTCATTAACTATAATCTATTTTAATGCTCAGAGTATCGTGTAAGTTTAAATTAAAGCAGAAAATATACAAAATAGACAACAGAGGGCGAAAAAGGTATAATGTACATACTAATGCAGAGCAAAGAAATCCAAAAAACATGCCAATACAAAGTTATTGAGTGAAAAAGTCTTATATTGTTTTTTGAACAATAGTATATTATCTAACAAATTAGCTAAAGATTAATTTTATTGTTTTACTGATTGTTTACAATAACAATAAGTGTTACGGGTTAGTGTGTAGAATACACAAATCAACCAATTTAAATAAATGTTAAATATACTGTACAGTGTGTTTTAAATTTTGTTATGACACATTTTTTCAGAATTGGTTTATCTTCTTTGCTTTTTATAATTAAAAATAAATCCTAATTTAGATATTTATTACAGTGGCGTCGAGTTTCTCACTCTTCAAGCTGAGTACTGTGCACTCTGAACCACGATTCAGATTTCCGACGCTCCGGATTACTAACATTTTACTGTATATGTATATTTTATAACATGACATTATTTAACCTGATTTTTAACAAGGAAAGAGAGGAAATAATATTGTATCATAAGGTGAAGAGAAGTTATTTTATCATGAGGTTGGAACTTTACTTGATTTGACAACTCCCCTTCTTTATAATTTTAAGAACTTGGGAGGGGCTTGAATTATTATTCTGGTGTAGAAGTCATCAAATACCATGGATTTGTGAAAAACTGCAGCTATGCTTATGGCTTACCTGCAGCATGATCAAAACATCACAACTGTACCATTCATTCTGATATTCAGGCCTATTATGATTCAGCTGGATTCCTGTTAGAAGAAGAAGGCCTATTTTGATTAAGTCCTGTTTATCATACCAAGCAACAATTCTATTGCAGATTACATTTGTGGAAGAAATGACTCTGATTCTTGAAATTAATTTTTATTGTCGAAAGCACATATCTACTGTAAGATGCATGAAAACATGTCTTAAAGGGCTGTGTAGGGTTGTGTGTAACCTCCAGTTTATCTGAAGACGATAACTGCCCAAAAATGTGTATAATTATTTGAACTGAAGGTATATAGGATACCTGCCCAGCTATCCCTTAGTCCTAGTGTGTTCTTAGTTATACTGTTCAATGGTTGAGAGAATAAGAAGAGCTTCAATTTGTTGCGTAACTGCAGTAGTATTGCTAGAAGGGAAATTTTAAAAAATCCTGTAAAAATTGGTCCAAAGATTGATATCTACGAAGAAGCATTTTTTCCAGTAATCACCACTTAAATATTAGTGGACTGTCAAAAAAATTAGCTTCCTGAAATATCAAAGGCGCAGATACTTTATTTGGTCAAGATCCTGATCTCTTTGAATAGTTAAATTTTTCATTTTTTTTTTTGCGGAAAAACAGGTTATCTGTATTTATTTTGTTTACTAAGCTATCACATGTTGTTGTATCAGGTTTAATAGGTTTTTAGTTTTTCAATCACAACATTGTAGGCTATGCTTTTTTGAAAATGATCCTAAAGCTCAGGAAGCAACTGGTAGCTGCCGATTAATGCAACCATTTTTTGAAACCTTAGTAGTCATTATGTGGAATACAGTAGGTACTGGATAGTTACTGAACTAACTGATTGGTAACCTGAATAAACATGTTATTTTTGCAAAAGATGATTTATTAGTACAGTCCGTTGATCTGAGTAAAAATCTTCATGAAGTTCAGTTTCCTCTGCTTATCGCTCAGAAATGACATTGTACCATGTTAAAAAAATACCCGGAATTTTCGTTTTTTGTAAAAAATATTTATATCTACATCGATATTGTCCCCTTCAAAGTAGTCCCCACTAGATATTATGCACTTATGCCAGCACTTTTTCCAATTCTCAAAACACTTCTGGAACTCGATCTTTGTGATAGCTTTGAGCTCTTTCAGCGATGCACTTTTAATGTCATCTATGCTTGTGAAACGACGACCCTTCAAGGTTTTTTTTTTTAATTTTTGGAAAAAGGAAAAAGTCACAAGGGGCCATGTCTGGCGAATATGGAGGTTGGGGCATCATTACACTGTTATTTTTCGCCAAAAACTCACGAACAAGCAACGATGTGTGAGCCGGTGCATTATCGGGATGCAAAAGCCATGAATTGTTTTGCCACAAATCCGGACGTTTTCTTCGCACTGCTTCATCCAAACGGCGTTGAACTTGTAGATAGTACACTTTATTGATCGAGAGCCACTGGGAATGCTTCCACTGGGATGATTGAGCCTTTGTTTCGACATCATATCCGTAAACCCATGTTTTGTCGCCTGTTATAATACGTTTCAGTAATTCTGCATCGTCGCTGACTTCATTTAGTGATTCCTGAGCAACTTCCATTCGCCGCTGTTTTTGTTGAAAATTCAAAAATTCGACAATTTTGTAAAAATGTTCGTAAAAATGTCATGGCATGAGCCAATTGATATGCCAACATCATAGCTACTTCTCTGATTGTGATTCGGCGATCATTCATAACCATTGCTTCCACTTTTTCCACGTTTTCATCAGTTGTTGATGAGCTGGGGCGTCCGGGGCATTTATCATCGTCAACGTCTTCGCGGCCACTCGTAAATACTTGTTTTTTTCATAGCAGACTCATTATAGGCCTTTGTTAACATTTCGCATACTCTATTACACTTTATTTCATTTTTACGCAAAACTTAATACAAATTGTTTTATAAATTTTTTTTTAACAATCGAAAATCGCCGAGCTCATGAAAACACGTCTAAACCTTAGCGGCTGCCACAGATAAAGGAAACAATGAATACAGCTGAAAATTGTGTCATACTTCAGGGGCATGTATACCAACACAATAAAAAAAAAACATTTTGACAATCGGACTCTCCAAACGCACGAAATTTAAACATTCCGGGTATTTTTTGAACACACCTCGTACATGATAAACTATGCAGATGTAAAGGTGTTACATGTGAAGGAGCCATGAGGAATTATATGTCACTTTTCTATTTTAGGATCTGGTAACTATTGTTTTTTTGGTTGGAAGGGTGACAATATATTTCTGAAGAATCAATAGAGAAATTTATAGCGTAGATGAATACCTAAAGGATCTTGCAGTCATCTCTCAATATTTTTATTAGCCTCTACTTTCCAGGATGGTAATCCATTAATAAACGTCAATTCATTCCTATAATATGAATAGTACATTCAGTGAGAACTTGGATAAATTCCATTAAGATAAACGTCAATACAAAAAAACTACACATTATCTCTTTGTATATTAACATCTCTCTGATAATGGACTATCACTTTTCTCTTTTTTAAATAAATGCCACACAAAAATGTTTTTACCACTATATTTCTCCTTGTTAACTTCACCAGATTCATCCTAGAAAGGAAAAATTTCAAGTTTGAGGGACAATATAAACTAAAAAGAAATGAATGCCTGGATAAATTCCACTGTACACACACGTTACATAACTAAAGTGAAAGAATTTGTAAAATATATATATATATTCTTGATATTTTACGTTATCCATTGTTTTTCCGTTGCACTGACTTTATGAAGTTAATATATTACTATTGTAAGTAATTTTATCCACCATTGAGGGAAGGAACTACCTTCAAATAAAGGGAACAGCAATGGGCACCAGAATGGCACCATCGTACGCAAATCTGTACATGGGATTGTTGGAAGAAAGTTTTCTAAAGACACAAACACACCAGCCATTATGTTGGTATAGATATATAGATGACATCTTCCTAATTTGGACACAGGGTGCTTCAACACTTGAGGCATTTTTAGACAGCCTGACACAATTCTCCACACTTCAATTTACCTGGGAGAAATCTACATCAGCCATCACCTTTTTGGATGTAGAGGTAACACTCCAGAATGGAAATATCAACACAGGAATTCACATCAAACCGACAAACCACCTACAATATCTCCATTTCGACAGCAACCACCCAATAAACATAAAACGATCCATTCCATACAGTCAAGCAATCAGGGGTAAGAGAATCTGTTCGAATGATAGGGAATTGGAAGATTTTAATAGAAAGATATCAACAGCCTTCCAGAGAAGAGGATACCCAAAAAGACTCATTGAAAACCAAATTCATTCAGCACAATCCTCGGTTCGCCCCAAACCACAAACAGAACAAAATAAACTGTCTTTAATAACAGATTACCATCCTGGTCTACATAAACTCAACAAGATATTGAGAGATGGCTTCAAAATTCTTCAAGCTTCCGTCCACACCAAAAATCTTTTCACCGATCCACCGCAAATTTGGTACAAGCAACCTCCCAACTTGAAAAACATCCTAGTACATCCTAAACTACCAGACCCTGATGCAGAGAAACCACACAAACTTCCTCATGGCTCCTTCCCATGCAATAGACCTAGATGCAAGTCGTGTCCAATACACCCCTCAGCAAATAGTTTCAACAGCCAAACAACAAAAATGGTCTTCAAAATACAGGGTCATCATAATTGTACATCGAAAAATGTCATATACCAGCTACAATGTAAACTTTGCTCAGCACAGTACATAGGCCTGACCACGGATGGTCTGAATATCAGAATGAATGGCCACAGACATGATGTTAAAATTATGAATATGGATAGACCAACAGCTCAACATGCTGCGAGTCACAACATCGCAACTTTTGATGACTGCTATACCACAAAAATAATTAAATCACTCCCCCCTGATTGCAATCCCTCAGAACTGAGAAGGTGGGAACTATCATACCAGTGGTATACCAAGTCCAGAGAATCCCCTAACCTCAACATCAGATAAATCCATTTTTTTTTTTTTTTTCTAATAGCCTTATCTCTTTTCCCCTGACAGACTTATATAAACTATAATCACTCATATGCTCATGGAAACAATTTATATATAATATCTTTAATCTGAGCATCTGTGTCATCTGATTTCTACTCTACACAATCTGTGATTACAACTTATATTTATTTTATTTCATTCTCTCATATTTCTTTTTGTGTTTTCTCTTCGATTGATAAAGACCACTGTGTGGTTGAAATATATCATTGTTTAAGTGCTTTTATGTGTTTCTATTTCAAGACTACAGTGTGGACTTTTACCAAGGTAAGTCTGTCAGTCTCCTAGTCCAAAAAATCTATATATATATATATATATATATATATATATATATATATATATATATATATATATATATATATATATATATATAATACAACTGTTTTTATTCAGATACATAAAATGACTTCGTTCAAATTAAGTTTTAGAGGGTCATTTACCCTGGAAGAATACTTTAGCTAATTATCTTTCTCCACAGATAAAACCATTTAGGGGAGATTAACAATAATCATACCTTTCTTAGATGATTCTTTTCTGCTGCACCTAAGATAAGTAATATCTAGCCGCTTGTTTCCTGAGGGCAGTTGAAAAATGTCAGGCTTGTTCCAGTGAACGACACCGATTTAATATTATAGTGTTGCTGATGATGTGCTGTTAATGTTGCTTTGGAACTAGGTCCAAAGGCTTAATGTGCTGAAGTTGGCGAACTGGCACCCTGTGAGCCGGCCATAGACCTGTAGGGTTCTTGTGTTGCTGGAGTCGCTTGAAGTAATTTACTGCTGCAGCGGCAGCCTTTACTCGCATGCTCTTTAAGGTCTTTATGTAGACGCAAAGTTTCGGATGTATCATAGAGCCCTCATTATGACTTTCAAAATTTTATTTTGGAAAAACTCAATAACTTGCACTTAGGTGCATCTTCAGAGTAGAAACCCATATGCACCACAAATAAACATCCTAACAATCTGGATCAAAAATATTTGATCTTTCGACAAAGCTATTCTAAGAAGATATCTCAAAAAAAACTCATACAAGAGAAATCTGCTTAACACAACCTTTAAATTATTAAATCGCAGAAAATCTGGATAATTTATAAAAAAGCTTTAAACCTGGACATTCTCAAGCTAAAACTGAAGTATGTATAAGCCAAAGAGAGTAAAACAAACCTAACACAGGGTGTCTAGTAAAATAGCTTGAAGAAATTCCCTGAGTTTACCCTGACTTTTCCAGGGTGTCTAGTAAAATAGCTTGAAGAAATTCTCTGAGTTTTCCCTGACTTTTCCTCTTTTAGATGTCTATAGAAAGCCCAGTTTACATTGATATCTGAAGGATCTTGGATAAATCCAGACTTTAAAGAACGAATTGAGTAACTCTTTTGCTTTTGTGTCTGTAAGGAACACAGAACCAAAATATCGAGCTTTCACTTCATCCGTCTCTGCATCCCAATACCTAACACTCAAATCCATTTGGGCTCTTTGTGATATTTTGTTTAAACTTTCATCAAAGCCAATTACATAGTTAGAATTTGAATTTAATTATGTCAGTAACAGGTCTTTAATATAATTTGATAAACCGATTACAATACTATAGGAAATGTTATCTTTCCCCAATCTCATGTTCTGTGCAATGGTGCTATCAGGGAACATCCTTAGAAAGAGGCACACTACCTTCTGCATTGCGTAAAGAAGTGTTGCATTACTAAATTCATGCACCATATAATCTCTGCTTCAGTCACTTTATCTTTTAGTTTATATTTATCCTAAGGAAGGAGGGGAGGTAATGACGACATCTGCATGACGCGCTATATCATGTCAAATAATCACCGTCAAATAAAACACATACTATCACGAGTCTAGACAAATAGCTGGCTACGAATGTTTACACAGCGTTCTGTGTGGTCAGAAACAGACTGAGTTATCTGTTATCCCCACCTGTCCATATGGTAACAGAACCACTGCGCACCCCAAGGCCACGGTCCAGGCTAAAACCTCCCAGCTGTACCAACTCGACACGTTTAATATTTATTGACATAAGTCCTGAAGTCATAGCATTGGGCTTATCAAATAAATAATGGGCATCTAAATAAAGAAGTGTTATTTCCTGACTGCCCTGCCCCTAAACCGCTGGCTTACAATACCAAATATTCGAGAGCAATGGCCACTAGTTTTGTTTCTAATCAAAATAAATATTTTCCCGATTTTTTAAAATTTTCCCTGACTTTTCCCTGAATTTTCCAGAATCTTAAAATTCCCTGACTTTTCCAGGTTTTCCCGGTTTTCCCTGTCACTAGACACCCTGTAACAAAACCCAGAATTAAGGGAGTTGGAAATAAGACAGACAAATGAAACAGGTTAAATAACTTCAATCGGATATTGGTTAAGTCTTCTACAGTGCTAAAATCGAAATTTAACTGACTTTTTAACGTTCCGTCTTTACTTCTCTGTCATTAGGTCATTTGCCTATCCAATCCAGTAAATCTGAAATAAGCTTTGAAATATACTAGTACTGACCATTAAATAAAATAAGAAGTTATTTATTATAATTACAATAACAATTTTATTAAACAATAACATAAATATAAATACTTACGAAAGTAATTCCAATTACGAGCCCATTTTTCACATTTTTCTGGAAGATTTGTTTTTTGCAGAAAATCTTCAATTAAATTCAATGTAAAAAGTGACTGAGAAAATACTAGTACACGATCACCTAAGTAAATAGACTCTTCCAGAATACAGAAGAAAACTGCCATTTTCGCTGATGCTTCAATATCGCCAGGAACATATCCCTTTAATAACTCAGTTGCCTTTAATCACAAAAATACAATATTAATTTATCGATTGTTAATTAATATTAACAATATTATTAATGAATTGTGTTGTGTGATTTTGAAATGGAGACAAGTTAAAAAAAAGGCAAAAGAAAACTGTAAATTTGAAATTAATCCTTAACATGAGAGTTGCTGCTTATTATGTAACCTAATATGGTTGCTGCAGGTCCGTGTGACCTACACTTAAATTGTTCGCACTTTCACAAGGACGCATAATTAACCCTTTCCTTTGAATTGATTGATATCTTTGATTTATGGACGTAATGGAAAACATGATTTGGTCAAGATTATTTAATGTTGGACATTTAGTGGAAAATTGAAGAAAATATATTGTAAAGAGGTCATGTTTTCCAAGATGATATTCCTATAAAATGGTAAATAATCAACTTATGTAACAATGGCTTCAGTTCTTCTTTAGTGAAGTTCTTAGTGCCTTGAGCACTTTCCTATTTTTCTTTATGTATATCAATGAAAAGGTTTGTTTAATTTACGATTTTCTCTAATATGTCATTGGTGAAAGAAAACCTGCCAACTTTCTTACATTAATAGCATCTACTTTGGTTTCTGCTAGATGAACTCTGCTATATTTTTTTCTCTAGTCCGAAAGACTATGTAGGTTCAAATGAGTTTTATGTCGTTTCGTCATCTTTACTAACGTAACATCCTTTGTAAGCAAGAGGTACATCATCTTCTGGAGAAGATAGGTCAGCATCACCTTCCTCCTTATTTGTGCTTTGTTCTGTCACTCTTTCTTCTATTGGATCTATGTCACTTCTGTAGACGGGCTCAAAGTCATCTACATCAGCAAAATGTGCCTTTAGTAGTGCCGGAAACCTGTCTTTATCCAATGGTTGGCCAAGGAAGGCTGAACTTGTATTCAGTGCACTTTCTCTTATCACTTCACATAGAAAATATATTTAATAATATAACAAACAGTGGTGTCCAAGCAAAATGTTTGAATGACAATATCCGAAAAAATTATGACAGATGCGATTTTAATAGCCAAATAAAAATTTTGTACTTAGAACTATAAAAGACCTAACAAAAGTCAACCTAAGTAGTTGCTGTGGGTCGAGAAGACTCGGACGTACGTATTACGGCCAACTGAGAGACAGAAACTAAACAATGAAAAAAAGTGGTTATTGCGAGGGTGAAGGGGTTAGGAAGGCAGAGGAAGGGTCCTTCTCTGACCTTCTTTTGGTTCAATCAAGACAGGCATCAATAGATGCCCGAAGGTTCCTATGATCCACACTGAGCACTCCCAGTGCTGTAAATACACAGCGGCAACCAGGGCACGTAAGGCAGTAGGACATTTAACTAACAATGAAGTAAAGTAAAATTTTTTTGTTAAATAAATTTATAGGGCAAAACAATATCTCGTGCTTGGATAAACATATAAACCCGTTCATTTAAAAATCATGTTTATAAAAACATTTATACCAATAACATTTAATTGACTTTCTACCGTCCATGTTATAATGATTATATAGTTCTTTGTGACTATCTTTGGAAAATAAATGTTTTTTTCAAGGTTATGTAATTTTCTTTTCGAAATAGAGAAAAATGAGAAATTATCTACTGTCAGATCGGGAAAACCAACCAAACACAATTTTCTTTGAGGCATCTACTACAATAAGGACAACCTTACATATATTAAGTAGAAAACAGTATTCAGAAAGTTGGTTGTGAGAAACAACATTGGAAATAATATAATTTTAGAGGTTGGAAAAACTCTCATATTTGGAAAATAATTGTAGTAAAGAAATAAAAAATATGTTTGGAATTTGCAACCTATTATTTTTAAACCAACCATGAATCACTGTTATGGACAGTTTTTTGTGGTAGCGTAAGTCTAATAATAAGTCTTTGAGACTTATAAGTAATGATTCGAGACAGAATGATTTTCACTTTTTTGTCACTAAATCCATCAAGTGTCAGATGAATAATTGTACACTAAGTGGATGAAATTTTCATTGAATAAAATTAGTTCCACCTTTATACTAAGTTATACAGTTCAATTCCGGTATAGCGACCCGAATTCCAGTAGTTTGAAAGGATTTTCAAATATATCAAAACGAAAAAGAAATAAATGGCTATAATAGAGGTTCAAAGAAGAAAGGCAACATGGTTTTGTTTACGTTGAAATCACCTCAGTGTATCCATCCTTTTTGGTTAGTCACCCTACAGCAGTTCAGTTTCAATGTTTATGGCAAGCAGACGGTAGAATCGTTTTGTCAAGCAGTGTGTTAAACTTCAAATTTTATAATAAAGCCTTCTTCTGTTAAAAAAAAAACACAAAACATTTTCTTTTTTGGATAAGTGCGACATTCTTAAATGACTTGATACCAGAGTACCTGCTAAAAATTTCACATGGTTTCTGCAAAAACTATCGCCAAATCTGGCCCTTTATTGCAGGAAAAGGCGAGACTTTTTTTCTGAACTCTTACGTCAACAAGGAAGAGTTTAAAGCCAGTGATCATTTTCTTGACAATTTCAATAAGAGACATGGAATTTGTGCCTTTCTATCACGGAAGGAAACGACATACAATACCATCAATTCTTGCTGCTGGTTCATATCAGAAAGAAGGCTGTAGAAAAGGCAATAAAAAAAAACCAAAGCAAATGTGTTTTCTTTCAGTTATTACCGTACTCTACTGTACTTAACTAACTCTACTCTTAATATTAGCCTATACATACTTCATACCATATAGACATATTTGTAGCCGTATTTACATCGTAGCTATACTTAGTACGTGTAGACTACAATCCAGTATTCCTATAATCCGAAATGGCGGTACATTTATTATTTCGAATTACTGGGATGGGACTGTACTTGAAAAGTCACATTTGCACAGATATACTTCTGTAATGAACTCTACTATTATATTTACATCCTGAACGAAATTTGTTGCTATAAAATGACCATTCGAGATGACAAGAAAACACATGAAATTATTATCTAGAATAAGAATGTAGGATTCATAAGTAAAAAAAATGTTACAAAAAATGTCAAGTTATATTCTGTTACTCTGTAAACCTGACAGTTATGCTTATTTCAGATTTGAAAGATAAGAATAAAAAACTTACCCAATCATAAGGAATTCCGGGATCCTCTCTTCCGGATCTAGCAGAAGCAACACTTGTAGCAATAATGTCTGGTTTGACCTCTCCCTCTTCTAATTGGTTTTCTGTTTTTGGTGATTTAGCTGAGCTTTTATCTGCAATATCTGTAGGCACAACATCTTTAGCATCAGTCCCTGTTTTTGCTTCTGGCCCTTGTTTTGTTTCAGTTCCCTGCCTGAGATCAACTAACCCACTATTATCATTTGTATTAACAGAAAATGTTTTATTTTCTAGACTAGAATTTTCACTTTTCACAAGTGGATCTGTAAATTTCTTTTCTGAATTACCATCATTTTTTTCTTCACTTTTTCCTGTTAGATCATCCCACATTCTTCCGTCTTCATTTCCCAAATTGTAATTACCAAATTCATTACTAAATGAATTTCCACCTTGACTGTTTGACGGATTCAAATCACCAGAAGACATGAAATTGTTGGTATCATTACTTCCTTGCAGTCCGCTTTGGAAATTCCCTCCAGTTTGATTTCCTTGAAAATTCCCGGAATTATTACTACTATTATTATTTCCAAACATCCCAATGTTACTTTGATTGTTTCCAGAATTTCCACTCATACCCATGTTATTGTTTTGTTGAGGATTTTGGAATCCCATATTTTGTTGAGATTGACCAATTCCCATAAAACCTGAGTTTGAATTTCTCATCATGTTTTGATTCCCCATTTGCTGAACTTGATTCATCTGTTGATTATTTTGTGAATTCATCATTCCAAAATTTCCTGAAGAGGTATTCATCATACCTGGAAAATTCATCATTCCTTGTTGATTGTACGGCTGGTTCATCATGTTATTTGCAGGAAAATTTGATCCGCTCATTTGATTTCCCATCATGCCTTGAGAATTTTGGTTCATCATCATCATACCCATATTATTTTGCATCCCCCCAAACGTATTTTGCTGACCTGGCATCATATTTTGGTTTCCTAATCCAGACTGATTCATTTGATTTCCCATCATATTTTGATTGTTAAAATATCCCATTTGATTGGAGTTCATACTAAATGAATTCTGAGGATGATTTAGAGAACCTATAAAATTTGATTGCTGTGAATTGAAACCAAGTGGGTTATTTTGGGATGAATTATTATGATCACCCATCATCCCTCCCTGTTGGTTTTGCATTAAATCATTTAAAGGATTTTGTTGATTCCCAGATGCATGTGGATTCATCATAGTTTGCTGGTTAAGCATGGTGTTAGATTGATTATTAATCATATTTTGATTCAATCCAATTCCAGAATCCTGATTGCCAACTTGATTTTGTGTATTGCCAAACATATTCTGGCCGCCTTGCATATTACCCATCATTCCTTGGTTGATCATCATACTGTGTGGATTTCCAGAATATTGTGGTGGTGTATTGCAATGGCTTTGTTGGTTTCCAAACACATTTTGCTGGTTCACGGCCATATTTTGCGACCCTTGATTTCTTTGCATAGATTGTTGATCATTCTGTTGGTTACCAAGTATTGCATTAGTACCATCAATATTTGGTTGATTTCCTGAAGAACTTTGTTGTCCAATTGTCATGTTTTGCTGATTTCCCATTGAATTTTGAATGTTCAGAGTGCTGTCTAACTTAGACTGTAATTGAGGGTTAATAGTTAAATTCTGTGTTGGATTGCCAAAACAATTTTGCTGATTTCCTATTGCATTTTGTGGATTATTTTGTCCACCAAACATATTTGATGAATTTTGTTGATTTTGTAACATACTCTGAGGATTTTGTTGATTTGTCATCATATTTGTTGCATTTTGAAGATTACTCATCATACTTTGCTGATTTTGCATATTTCCTAACATGTTTTGTGAATTTTGCTGGTTATTTAACATATTTGGAGGATTTTGATGAGTTTGCATATTACCTGCCATACTACGAGAGCTGTCTTGGTTTGAACTGACATTTTGGGAATAATTTGGACCAGTAATTGTACTTTCTTTATTCTGTTGGTTTCCCAACAAGTTTGATGAGCTTTGATGATTTGGGAACATGTTTTGTGAATTTTGCTGATTAGTCATACTTGTTGAATTTTGTGGAACATTCATCATATTTTGAAATGCTTGTGAACTACCAATGGAATGTTGTGGCATATTCACTGAATTCGGGGTTGAATTTAACATGTAATTTTGATTTTGTTGGTTGTTCATCATATGCTGAGGTGTTTGCTGATTTACACTTATGTTTTGAGGGTTCTGAGGATTACCTAAATTAGAGGAACTTTGGGAACTATTAAATATCTGTGAATTACCTATATTTTGAGCATTTTGTGAAGACCCTATGAGATTTTGATTGTTAAATTGGTTTCCTAAAATATTTGAACCACTTTGTGAAGTATCATACATATTTTGAAGACCTCCTAGCATATTTTGTTGATTCGACATATTTCCCATCATGTTTTGTTGGTTTTGTTGCATGGTTAAAGATTGTGGAGTCTGAGAATTTCCGGTCATATTTTGTACATTTTCTGCCCTCTGAGAGGTCTGCATATTTGCCATCATAGAGGGCTGTAAATTTCCAATCATTAGATTCTGTTGATTATTCAACATAGGTGGATTTATATTTTGAGAATTATCCAAAAGATTAGTATTTTGATGAGAGCCAGATACACCTGTATTACCAACAGTGTTCCCTAGTTGTGTTTGTCCTGAGATATTTTGTTGAATACCTTGGTTACCAATCAGGTTTTGAGTAGCAGTTTCAGTTCTAGATTGGTTATTTACAACCATTCCTCCATCATTTTGAGAACTGAATCCTTGTTGACTTAGAGAACTTATACTCACTGAGCTTAAGTTCTGTGTTACCATACTACCTGACATCTGATTTTGGGAGTTAAAGTTTAAATTCTGATTCATTCCAAAACCAACAGACTGGGAATTCATATTCATAGGATTTTGAGAAAACATACCCATTGAGTTTTGTGAAGACATATTCATTCCTGCTACATTTTGTGTTGGATTATTAATGCCAATTCCCGATTTGTTCTGTGAATTCATTCCCATCATATTATGCTGAGTCTGGCTGTTCATGACCATATTCTGGTTTTGTGTGTTAATACCAGATCCCCTTGTATTTTGTGGATTCATTGGTCCAGTCCCTTGAGAATTCATCCCACCTAACAAACCTTGTGTTTGAGAGTTTGGATTAATTCCACTCTGCGGCATACTTCCACTGGAGTTTTGTGTATTTACACCTCCTGGATTAGGCATTCTTCCTTGATTTTGATTATTCATTCCTCCTGAACCTGGTATATTACCTGTTATTCCCTGACGGTTCATCCCCATGCCCATATTAAATCCCATTTGAGGGTTAAAGCCTTGGTTATTAAAACTCTCTGAGTTAAAACTGTCTTGGTTGAAGAAGGAATTATTCGCATCAGAATCATTGAAATTTGAAAACATGCCTTGACTGTTTGAATCATTATTGTACATTTGATTATTCCAAAAATTGCCTTGGTTGCCAAAATTAGAATCAGAATAAGGGGGTGGAGGAGGATATCCTTGAGAGGAATTATAATTTTGATTCCAATTTTGATTATTAAATCCCGATTGGTTTTGAAATCCAGATCCCTGATTGGAGTATTGTCCTTGCTGCTGAGGATTGAATCCTTGATAAGATGACTGATTCATTCCTTGCATCGGAGGGAAATTAGAACTTCCTTGAAACTGATTGTAGTTTGAACCAAATTGTTGCGGCTGTTGCTGTAACTGTGAGGCTTGTGGTGGTTTAATATCCAGTTCTTGTGGTAAGGGCTTACAGTCAGGTTGTGACTGAGTCTGTGTGTTCGAGGTTTCTGTTGCTGATTGGCTGTTACTCACATTATTTGGAACTACAGCTGCAACAGCTGGAGTCTTGTTCACGGGCTGAACTTCATTCACTTGACCTCTCTGAAACAAATTATTCAAACATTAATTTTTCATTAAAGACACCACAAATTTTTAGTAATAAATTAAAAATTTATTTTAAAGTGAAAATGAATTTTATAGATTTTTAAAATTCTCTAATAGTAATATGATGTATTTACCGTCATATGATTCATTCATTTTCCGTCATATGATGCTCAATGTCTTTCTACAAAGAAATTAATGACTTTGATCTATTTGTCTAAACAAATCCAATCATCTTGTGAACTACTACCCGACCAAACAGACAGTTTACATACTTTGACAAACTTGATGTCTCATCACCTGTTACGATGCGATCCAGTAGTGAATCACCATGTCTGTCGTAGCCATCCAGAAATGTCAAACCTGTCTCTATTTGCTGACCTTTATGGTGGTCAGTGAGTATTTTCAGCACCCATCTTGCACAAAATTTGTGGTAGGTTAACCTTTGTGTGGTAATTTGAAATAACAAAGTCCGTGAAACTTGTGGGAAACAAAGCAAAAGCTCTGTTATCGTGAATCGGCAATTTTTACAAACTTTTTCATCAACTTTAGCGACCAGTTTATCAGTCACAATGCTCGGGCGTCCGCTCTTCGCTCGTCATGAACGTCAGTTCGGCCATATTTAAACTGAATGCACCATTTTCGCAAAGAACTTTCATTCATTACGTTGTTTCTGTAAACTTCACTAACTTGGCGATAAATGTCTACTGGTTTAAAGTTTTTTGCCAACAAAAACCGTATAACTGACCGCACCTCACAACTGGCGGGATTTTCAATCTTAGCGCACATCTTCAGTTAAGAATGCGAAAAAAACGGGCAACGAGGAAATGTTTCTGTTGTCATGGCTGGACGCCGACTGAGTTGCTGAGTACTCACGCATCAAAATTTGCAAGATCGGCGCGCGCCTAACGGCGAGAAATTGGACTAAACCATCATTGTCATCTTAAATCACCTAGGATTACAAGTAGCATGTGATACACTTGGACGATCACAACACACAACTAAGATGTATCTGAACATTAACTAGACTAAGACGATAACACATTACAACAAGCGGTAACCACCAAACATTCAATATGTAACCCCCAGCCCTGTATTTTTGAAAATGGGTGTATCCTTTAATTTATTTAAGAAACTTGAATTACCTTTTTCCACTACCTTTATTCTTTATACTGGCAGAGACTCACCGGGTCAATTGATTTCCTTAACAATTGTATCTTACAACTTAAATCAGGCAGACTGGCTGTCTGTTTAAATCATTCTAATAAGAAACGTTACATTAAAATTCTCATTTGTGTTTACAACAAAAAAAAAATTTTTTGAAATAATTAAAATAGTAAAAATTTTACAGTTAAATTGTTTTATACAAGTTTAATATCCTAAATTAAAATACAAGTTTAGTTTCTTTAAAAAATGTTTTGAGACAAAGCTAAGTTAATCCACACTGGTATCGTATATTTACTGATTTGAATGTATCAAAAAATTAAATTGAAAACGTACCTATATTATAATTTACACAGGTTTACTTTTATAACGTTAAATTTTGAAAATAATAAACTAAACGTAACACAGCCCCTTATAAAATATTTCCCCATTGTTAATAAATTTTGAAATCAAACCAATAAAGTTTTGATACAAAATTATAGCGATTGCAAGCCCATGTCATCCTCCGTCCAGCTTGTGTACTGGGAAAATAATGATTTTATTTTCTCACAATACAGCACAGTATAGAGCATAATTCGGAATCTCCCCACCCTTCTATATTCAGAAAAGGCTTTTCATTGGTTTACTAGTTTTTAATATGGCGTCCATTTGACTACCGTTGTCATGAAAAATTTGTAGAAACAAAATTCTTTTTTAAACTAGGCTGATTTACCATCAACTAATATAACAAATATTTATGCAACATGCTGATTGTAACCAACATTTTTCAGCATGTTCAAAATGACCTATATTTGATTATTTTTTATGATAAATACTATAAAAATGCAAATATTTATATAAAGTAGCAGAAATTGTTGTAAATCCATTTCTAAAAACATGTCACTTTTTATAACTTATTTTACACTTTTCTAATATTTTCACAAATGTTAATTTGAAAAAACAATTTTTTACACAATAAGTTAAAACACTCCACACAAAAAATACTTTATGAATGCATTTGAAAAATGTACCAACCTTTCTAGGTGTAACTTTTCGTTCACGCTTAACAGGAGATGTTCCCTTAGGACTTCGTCCTCGACCTCTTTTTACTGGTATTACTGGCATGCCTGGTACAGGGGAAGTCAAAGATGGTACAGGTGTTGGAGGTGCTATTGAAGCAGCTGCTTCTTCAAGATCTAAATCAACTGCTTCGCCTCCAGCACGTTTTTTAAGAAAATGATATAAAACATCTGGATGGTTCCATATCTTCAAAGAAAAACAAACAATCAAAATTAGAATGTAACATGTTGGAATAAGCAAACTACTGTTATCTGAAGTCTACAAAAACTAAATAGTAACTATATTCCGTAAAAATAAAGTAAATTTAGACTAACCTTTTTGTAAAATAGATGTAACTTGTTAACTATTTGTTATAATAAGAAATATTGAAAATAAAGTAATGATAAAAGTGTGCAAGTTTTATTTATTCTCTACTGCCTCCATAATTCAGAGCTGGAATTTATAAAGTGCATTTATCAGCAATAAATGTTTGTTAATATCAAGGATGGAACTCAAACAAATAAAACTTTTATTTTTCATTATAATTTAAATCGAAGAGAAACAAATTTACAATCATCATTTGAAGGTAATTAAAAATATTTTTAATGTGTGAAAAAGAAGTGGCGGCATATTTATCTAGATGCTAGAAATTTCAAATATCCAGCTGCTATTTTATTGCACTGATTGTATATTGTAAACAAACAATATTGCATGCTTCACTAACACAATGCATGCAAATCCGATCTGATGAATCAGCCTTCTAGTGCTAGAAGCATATACATTTGTGGCAATCCATAGTGCAATGACAAACATAACCTAAAATAATGAAAGTGATTTATGTTTATTGTTAATCTGTAGTGTTAGATTTTTGTTTAAAGTAAGTGTTTGTCGTTTTTAGCTATTAGATTCTGAGATAGCTTATTAACTTGATTTCCTTTCTTTTTTTAACTTCTAATTTAATTTGTTTACTTCCTCTTCTTTAAGAATATAAACAATGACTTTATAAAAAGGAGGGCTAGAGTTGTGGCTTTTAACACTTTGCATGTAGGATGGATTAGATCTACCCCTGAATACTAAATTATAATATTTGTAAATTTAATTAATATTTTCAACAATAATCCAAGTGATGATGAATAAAGTTAGTTTCCCTTCATGATAGCTAAGACCGATATCATAGATGTTGCATTGGATTTGAGCTATTAGTCCCCTGAGTATCGTTTATTAGAATAGAGGTATTATTACACTGGAAGAGTTAGTACACAGTCATGAGCATGTGTATACAATAAATACTGTTATACAAAAGATAGAATATGTTTATACTTTATTTCTATAAACAAAATATTTATATCCCCACCCATCTCAACTCTCTAGCAACCTGTTTAAATACTTTGTTATAAGTGTCAAAAACACTCTTCACAACAGTAAGCGTGTTATGTTGGTAAGATAAACTGTAACCCCCTGGTATTTTGCAAATGGTAGTAGAGTGATTAAATTTATCTAGAAAAAAACGTTTTTACATTTATTCTTTATAGCTGCAGATTCTTGCCGGGTCAATTGTTTGTCTTAACAATTGTATCTTACGACTAACTCAGGCAAACTTGTCTGTTTAATCGCTCTAATAAAGACAGGTTACATTAAAATTCTAGTTTGTATTTACAAAAAAGATTTAGTTTTGAAAAAATTAAAATAGTCAAATATTACACTTTAAATACAATTTGCATTTTACAATTTTAGCTTTATAAAATTAAAATACAAAAGTTTACATTCTTTAAAAATGTACTGAAACAAAGCTAGATTAATGCCTGCTGGTATCCTATATTTACTGATTTGATTGAATTGAAAAAACATCAAAAAATTAAATTTAAAAACATACCTTGGCAATCACTTAAACTTACGTGGCTTTTTTAGGACATATAATAATTTACACGGGCTCATAGATATAAATTTTGAAAACGCTACAAGGCCACTAATAAAACATTTCCCCGTTGTTAATAAATTCTGAAAATTAAATTATTAAAGCTGTGACAAAAATTTTAACGACTGCAAGCCCATGCTATATTCTGTCCAGATTGTGCCGTGAGAGAATGAGCAAAACTCTATTTCCAACGGTAACCTACACAAGATTCCAAATATCCCCACCCTTGTATATTCAAAAAAACTTTTCACTGATTCATGTATTTTTTCAACATGGCGGCATTTTGACTAGCATAGTCATAAAACATTTTTATAAAAAAATTTTTTTTTTAAACAAGGCCAATTTTATATTAACTAAACAACAAATATTTATGCAACATATTGAATTGTAGGCAAAAATTATCAGCATATTACAAAACATGTGGTTGTGGTGTGTGTTGTTTTATCTATCTATATGAAAGAAAAAAAGAAAGATATACAAAAGAACATTACTGGTAGTGTTAGAAGAAAATCTATATGATACCTATAGATTAGAAGACGAGAAACAGGGACAGTCATTAATGGGAATGATGCAGCTACACAAAGCTATCTTAACCTTCTAAAACATCAAAATCAAGACAGACCCAACCTCTAGATATGCAAAGACGTTTTCAACCTAACCTTTTTAAAAAAACAAATTTGTAACCCATCAAGAGAATAATAATTGTATAAAAAATATTAGAGTGAATTGTATGCATGAGTTTTTGTTATATTAAACAGAAAAAGATTTTTAATAAGAATTATGAATTATAATTAATAAGCAAAATAAACAATCACTGCATTTAATTTAAGCAGTATTCTACAACACACACAAAAACACAAAAAAATAAGTATAAAACGAATAGGTTTTTTAATATCTTGCTTGATAAAGCTGCTTAGAACGAGCATCATTGGATACTAATGATGAATTGTCCTCATTAAAAAGGACCTAAATAGACTTCTTCGATAGTGTACCCATATTGATACATAACTTGAATGAGAAAGCCAATATAAATATTCTGAAAATCTGATTTAGTTCATTTACTATAATTAAGATATTCAATAATCCTCAGGTGAAAACCTCATTACTTCACTAAATATCAAGAGATAAATTCATTAAATATAACTTTACTATCAATTTTCACTTCATTTTTTTATTAAAATTTTATGAGTACAAAATGTTTTTCCTAATAGTTATTAGACAGCATTATTGAATTTTTACTTTAGCTATTGTATTACGTAGTTATTAGAGCGTTTTTAAACTGAAATGAAAAAGAATAATTGCAAGATAAGAAATAATACGTAGGATTTTATTTCCTACTATTTGCTAGTCTATCAAATCTGTTTAAAACATTTCCGAAGCAATCAACTTTTTGATTGTTTGATTTCCCATGACTAATTATAGTCTTCTCATGAAACAAAAATTTCATGTATTCGATATTATGATCTCCCTTCATTGTTTACAATCGTGATTTACCTTCTCTTTCAAGTAATTACTTATGTCCTATGTTAACAAAGTTTGCAATTTTTTAAATTTTATTATTATTAGATTATCTTGTTCTAATTTTATTTGTTAGGTTATTTGATCCCACAAATTTCCTAATGCATTATTTCTAGTTCAGAATCTTTTTTATATGTTAAAACCTTTTCTAGGCTTTCGCCTAAAATTAGTTTTAATTTAATCTATCCAATCTCTTAATGAATTTCTACGATCTCACATTTTGTGTGAGTTATTTCTAATCTATTCTTCCAATTCTTAAACAACATTATATAGCCCATTCTATAAATGTTACAGTATACAGTAATACCTCAACCTACGCTACCCCATCTTAAGCAATTCCCAAGTTACCCGGTTTTAAATCATGCTGTCCGAGTTATGCGGATCTGGCCTGTTCTGGAAGAAAATTCCTTAGAGAATTTTTATAGATCATGAAGAGAAAATATTTTCAGTTTTAAGGCCCTCAGAGACTGATTCACAGTGATGGTTGGTGCAAATAAAACTGGTGACTAAGTTGCAACCTCTGATAGTTTATCACTCAGAAAATTCAAGGGCATTAAAAATTATCTAAAGCTAGCCTTTGATTTGGAAGTCGAATTGGAAGGCTTAGGTGACAGTTTTTTTTAAAAACTGATTTGGTCATCATTTCATACCTCAAGATATTGTTGGTATAAACAAAACCCTTTTAAAGTAATTCCTATTAATTGATAATGCACCTGGCCATCCTCCTACTACTTTAACTAATTTCGACACAAGCGATATATGAAAGTGATATTTTTGCTACCAAACACAAATAATTTGCTTCAACTGATGGATCAGGAAGTCATCAAAACATTTAAAGCTTTTTACACAAGAAGATAATTTTCGCACTGCATGAAGCTATGAGACAGAGCAACGAGCTCTCTGTTGAAGATTTTGGGAAACAATTTAATGTTTTAGATGCTTTGAGAATCATTGGACAATCTTGGAATAAAATTTCACAAAACACTTTGAATGGGGTTTAAAAAAAAGGTGTGTCTATTTTTTTGCCACTGAAACTCAAGCGGAATCAGTACAGAGTCTGATGAAATTGCTAATGTGATTAAGAAGGTGTCGGTTTCGCCAGACAAATAAATTTAGAAATGGATAGTGATGTCGTTCAAGAACTGCTAAATTTACACAACCAGGAGCTAACAATTAATTTAATGAGCTCATAGAAATGCGTGAGAAAAAGCAAGACCTTAAAGACGATTCTTTAAACCCAATTGACGTAGAAGATGAAATGACGGTTAGAAACTTGACAAAAGGCCTTGGTTTAATTGAGCCGGGCTTACAAATTTTGGAAAACAGACGATAAGCATATTTCTGCCACAAAACAAATACAAAAAAAATTAGCAAGCTACAAGGAAATTCTGCATAAGAAGAAAAAACATTCAATTATTCAAACGAATTTACTAGATATTTTAAGAAGCCTTCTATGCCAAAATAACTTCTTTTTACTTACTTCTTTGCAATATGTATTTATATAATATAATTTTTTGTTGTATTATGTACTTAAGATTTTAATACATACACATTTTCTTTCTAAATTATTATTTTATTTAGTCTTTGGTCCCAAATTAATATGATTCCTATGTGATTGTATGTAAAATTATACCCCGACTTATGCAAATTCGACTTACACGGTTACCGCTCGGTCTCACCTATCGTGTAAGTACGGGGTATTACTGTTTCTGAACGAAAAATATGCAATTACATATTGTATGATATTTGCCGAGAACAAAGATCAATTATCGTCCTGCATATTATTCAAACAGGTTAGGGACCTTTTTTTTATTCCAAATTTAAGATTTTACATCAGCAAGCTAATTATTAAAATATTTTTAAAAACTAATCTTATTTATTAAAATTTATTTAACTAACCAAAGAGTTAGAAGATATAACCCATGCATAAAACCCCGAGACATTAAGAGGTCTTAGAAAATAGCCTAGGTTATAAAATCTTGTAACTAAAATATTAAGAATTGAGTTTAGTCTATTGTGTTAAAACTTGTTAAGTGTTTTTGTTCTGTTTATTGTGTAAATTAAAAAATTGTTAAAATTAAAAGAATTTAAATTATTCCTGAGTTTTTGTTTTTAAATTTAATAGAAAATAAATTATTCATTCAAGAAATAATTCCCCTTTATAAAAAATATTACATGAATATTACAAAAATATAATACATATTGCGGAGAATTTTCTATCAACTTTCTATGAATGATTTACACGGAATGAGATTATTATAGATGCTTATAGAAGTAAGAGATCATATCTCCTTATTTTTTTTGTATCATAAATTTAATAAATTTCTTATACTGTATCTATTAAATAAGTGTATGGAAGAAATGATTGAATAGCCTGTGTGAATATCATAATTTGTTAATCTACATGCCAGGGAGCTCTAACATCATGTAAAATCCCCTTATTTGTTACGTTCAGTATGTTAAAAATTAGTCCAAGTATGAAGTTCGGCGCAGGCTTCAAACTTTTTGTGGGTAATAAGCTTATGACATTACATTTTCATTATCAGAGAATAATTTTTTTCTTTTTAGTAAGTAAAAATTATATTTTGGGTTCTTTTTTTTAAGTCCATTCTGTTGAAAAAAAAATTATTGTCTAGATAAAATAATGCTAGTATTTATATTATATTTTTTTAAATATTATAATATAATTGGAATAAGTATTTTTTAAAATTTAATTTGTTTTTATCCATTAATTTTTTTTTTAATAATGTTTGCCTCTAATCTGGGTTACAGAATAATTTGGTATTGGAAATTGTGTTTAAATTGGTAGGTGAATACATTCTTAATACTTTATATTAAATAAAAACAACCTCTTACCACAAATTCAACAATTTTTATTTTAACCTAATATACATTTCGATTACAAAGTAATCATCTTCAGAGGTATTTTACAAAATTGTGTAAAATACCTCTGAAGATGATTACTTTGTAATCGAAATGTACATTAGGTTAAAATAAAAATAGTTGAATTTGTGGTAAGAGGTTGTTTTTATTTAATATAAACATTTACGCCACAGTTGCTTCAAGTTGTTATTCTTAATACTGTTTTTAAGTAACATACATATACTTATAACAAATCGCAATATGAACTACCATATATTACCTTGTTTTATAATTTTCAATCTTTAATTATTTATGGGAATATAATTTAGTTTTAGCAAAATTTTCACCTTTATAATATTTTTCTGTATATATCACTTTCTATATAAGCCTGATGAGGGTTGGCTACTAACACAACACTACTAACATTAGCAAAAAATTAAATACAAAATAATGAATCAGTAACACAAAATCTGAATATCTACTTTACCTTACAACAGACTGCAAAAGCTTTTAAAGGATTCGGAACTGCTTTGGTACGAACAACTTCATTCATAAAAGTATCATATAGTTTGCGTTGAAAAGCAGTCATCCGAACCAGCAAAACATATTCCTCTTTTTGTGGTAATGAATTTTGCAAAACAGAATGACTGCGCCTGAAATAAAAAATTAATAATTAAAGTTTATTTTTAAAAACTTAAATTAAATATACAGAATAGACAGTGTGTCTATGTAAATTGTTTGGTTTTCAACAACATAGGGCTTTAGTCAAAAGAAATTCCTTATACAAATGTTTAAAGAGTCCAGATTTTAGGTTAGTTTCTTACAAACATAATAATATATCACAGTAATTTAATGATTAAATTTATATTCATAATTCAACTAATTTAAATTCAAATACTTTTAAATATAAGAGTTTTGAAATAATTTTGTTTAAACAAAATAATAACAGCTGAGAAGAAAGGAGGAACAGAGTTCTAACATTTATTTAAATGTTAGACATCAAATTTAACACTCCATTTTTTATAAGTTATAATGTGGCAGCTAATTTAGGCATCATCCAAAATATGAAGCAAAAAGGAATAAAAGAAGGCTGATAAAAGGGAAAAACTAAATACGAATTGGTAAAGAAAGAGGAAACTGTAAACGGTGGCCAAATAAACAAAAAAAAGCTATTCTAATATTGGGCGAATAAAATTATTAAATTGAAACAGGGCCTCCTGTAATCCAGTGGACAACATCTGAAGATGCAAGTGCAAACCATTTCTACTTTTAAAAGTTAAATATATTACGAGGTTGTCCAGAAAGTAACTTCAGTTTTGAAACAAGAAAAGCCTCCAACGTAACAAGAAAGAAGATTTATTATATAAAAAATTAATATATTAAATATATCATATTTGTTTATTATATAAACAAAATACATGATTTCAACTAAATTTTGAGAAATTCAAAATTTAAAAGGCATAACGATTTTTGAAATCTCAAACTATTTTTTAACTGTCACAAAAGCTGAGACACTTATTGCAGTGAGTAGAAGCAAATAATTCAATTTTTATGAAATACTACAGCCTGGGATTTTACCATTCATTCATGTGTTGTAATTTCACTAGTCATCATCTGAAAGAAGTGGTAGTTGCTTCACACAACATCTATATGTAACAACTTCATCTAAAATAATCAAAAGGGTCTCAAAGTAAGATTGTGGTATGCCACAAGCTTAAAAAACCCCTCTCATATATTTTTATCAATACAGTAATACCACGATTTACGCTACCCCATCTTACACGATTCACAAGTTACACGATTTTAAATCATGATGCCTGAGTTACGCAGAAACTGTCTTGCTCTGGAAGAAAATGCCTAAAAGAACTTTTATGGTGCATAAGAGAAAATATTTCCAATTTTAAGGCCGCCAAAGACACATTGACAGTGATAGTTGGCGCAAATACAGCTGGTGATTGTAAGTAGCAACCTCTCATAGTTTATCGCTCAGAAAATCCAAAGGCATTGAAAAATATTTCTAAAGCTATCTTGCTCGTGATTTTAAAAGTCGGATCGGAAGGCTTGGGTGACAGCTTCTCTTTTTGAGCCAGGTTTGGTCATCATTTCATACCTCAAGTCAAAATTTTATTGTCGGTCTAAACCAATTCCTTTTAAAGTAATTTCTATTAATTGACAATGTACCTAGTCATCCTCCTACTACTTTAACTAATTTCGAAACACGCATGAAAGTGTTTCACAAACACAACTAGTTTGGTTCAACCGATGGATCAGGGAGTCATCAAAATATTTAGAGCTTATTACAGTAGAAGATCATTTGCGCATGTGTATGAAATTATGAGACAGAACAACGAGCTCTCTGTTGAAGATATTTGGAAACAATTCAATGTCTTACATGCTTTGAGAATCAATGGACAATCTTGGAATGAAATTTCACAAACAACTTTGAATGTCGTTTGGAAAAAGGTGTGTCTATTTTCTTCGCCACTGAATCTCAAGCAGAATCAGTGCCAGAGTCAGATGAAATTGCTGATGTGATTGAAAGTGTCAGTTTTGCCAGTTAACTCAATTTAGAAGTGAATAATGATGACGTTCAAGAACTGCTGGATTTACACAACCAGGAGCTGACAATTAATTGATGAGCTCATAGAAATGCGTGCGCAAGAGCAAGACTTTCAAAACGCATATTCTTTAGACCGAGTTGACATAGATGATGAAATGATGGTTAGAAACTAACAAAATGTCTTAGTTTAATAGAGTAATGCTTACAAATTTTGGGAAACATAAATTTTAACAATGATCATATTTCTGTAACAAAACATAAAAAGTTAGCGAGTTAGGAAATTCTGAGTGAAAAGAAAAGATCTTCAATTCTTAAAACGAATTTAGTAGACTTTATGAAGCCTTCTATGTCAAAATAACTTTTTTTACTTACTTCTTTGCAATATGTATTTATATAATATAATTTTTGGTTGTATTATGTATTTAAGATTTTAATACATACATATTTTTCTTCTAAATTATTAATTTATTTAGGGTTCGATCCCAATTAAACATGATTCCTATGTGATTGTATGTAAAATTATACCTTGACTTACGCGAATTTAACTTACACGGCTATTGCTCGGTCCCACCAATCGCGTAAGTACGGGGTATTACTGTACACAAAAATAAGTATCAATACAATTCCATGTACACATGAAGTGAAACATTGGATTTATAACATAAGTATTAAAAATACACAAGGATTTTCTTTTTGTGTTATTTTACAAAAATATTTATAGTAGTTCTTGAATCTCTAAGTAATCAACTTTTCTGATTCTTTTGACACTTTGATGATTTTTATTATCTGAAAAAACCATACAAAATTTGATTTAAAAAAAAAAATAATGTAGAGATATATTCAAAGTTTTATCGTAACTTTAAAATATTCTATATTGCCTAGATTTTATTTTGTACCTTTTATATACAGTCTGAATGGTATTTAAAAACAAAACAAATATATTTAACTTTTAACAGAAATATTTTGATATTATTTTAAAATGTTGAATGAAGAAATTTCCTGAAGAAGTCATTTACATTCAATCAGAAGTTTCTTTTTGAAATGCTTAAAAATATAGATGTATAAAAAATACTTTAAAAGCCTATATAGAACAGTTGATAGCGAAATTAATGTTATGAAATGATTTTTAACAAGAATAAACTAAAGCCTTCTTGCTATTTTCTTCTTTCTCTGTATATTTAAATTAAAACAATGTTTACAACACAACTAAAGACAATTCAATATTAAAAGTACTGTGCAGAGTAGGCAGCAACTACAAAATCAATGTTTTAACAACTGCATATGTATTAAACTGTTCGAAAGTAATAAAGCTAAGAATGTACCTTTGAACGAATCCTTCCAATAAAGAATGCAAGACATGAGCTCTGTATCTCATTAGCCTGATGTCTTGCGGGGTACTGTCAATACACTGCCCGTTCTGAATTGGCCTTTCAAACATATTGCTGAACTCAGTTTTGGTACCTAAATAGTTAGGACGGACAAAGTCCACCATACACCTGGTAACAAAATAATATGGACATTTTCAATACAATAAACATATAAAGTCTAAAAGCAAGTATATTGAAACAGGAATATAAACTACAATGAACATAAAGGTAAACAACATAAACAAATAATAATAAAAATAAATTATTAATGATTTATGTATGATATTAATTCAAGTATGTTCAATAGTAGCAAATGTATTACGCTCATTAGTTTAAAAACCTGTATCTAACCAATACACAGTCTAAAATATGCAAACAGCTATGAGGTCAGATCTAGCCATGTGAACATGTAGGTTAAACTGTAACAAGGATGATATTCTTTCTTTTTTTTGACTGGGAAAGGATGATGTACATCTGAAATATTTCAAATTTTTTAGTGTTTTTCTATTTCCATCTGTGTATCTATAGCAAGAAAACAGACTTGATTACTACCAGGTAAGGCAGCCAGTCTCTTATCTTGTAACACAAAAATCGTTGGAACGATTTATTTTAAATAAATTCTTAAGGAATTTAGGTGTTGAATATTGCAGTTATCTGTTACATAATTAATTAAGTGACCTATAAAATCAAGAGCATTCCTAAATTGAACTTGAGAATGGTGCATTCAATAAATTTACCAATGTTTCAAAATAATATAAATCAATCTGGTTTTTATCTTTGTCTAACATGTTAAGAATTTACACAAATATTTTCACTATTTTAGAATTGATATCATTGACATGTGATATCCATAAAGAGATTGTTTCTATATAAAATAAAATACATTGCAAATTGATTTATCTAACAGTTGAAAATTTGATATTGCATCCTATGGATTAATCATAACTTCCTGCATTACTAAAATATGAAAACACTATTTTGCCATCTCGAGTTAAATTTTGATTTCACATCACCTTACACAAAATTAATAACTTATCTGAAACTGGAATTTATGTTGCACAGCGTGGCCCCTGGATAAGGCCTTGCCATTATTCATTTTGGATACGTGTTGGCTAGGGAGCTCGCCCGATGTTGACTAATCAGTGATGAAACGTTTTTAAAAATAATAAAGGAAACTCTTTGGTACTTCTTTACATAATTGAATTAAATTAAATTAAAACTGTTCAAAAAATTTTTGCTCTTGATTTTGATCTTACAGTATCCTTTCGGTTCGAAGACCTAACCGAGAAAGAGAAAAACATGTTCAGAGGTCATGCGATTCCTGACCTTCTGCGCAATTTTCTAATTGGGCATTTCGGGGGGAGGGGGGGGGGTAATCAGGGCATTTCTAATTGTCAGCTGTTTTCACAAAAAAAAAGGCTTGTGGAAATCAAATCTCAACCAGTATTACTGTACATAGAATTATAATTTACAATTATTTTTTTATTTTTAAACTAATATCTCGGTTTGTTTTCTGATGCTGCTGTAATATGTAACATTTTTGCCTAAAATAATATTACAATCTAATCCAAATAAAATCTCATACTTAACTTAGTTCTAAAAATACGACTGAAGTTTGTTATTTTGTACCAACCAGGACCAAAGTCTGGTCTGACAATGAACAGGATAACTGAATAAAAACTGAACTTACAAAAATAATAACTTACAAATTTTTTTTACTAAAAAAAACAAAAAACAGTAAAAACTTTTTGTGCACCACAATAACACAAAAAACACTTGTATGTACTATGTAATGCCTACTTTTTTGTAGAAAAGAAGTTTATAGAGTTTTGGTTTTAACCAGCTTTGAGTAGCCCTTATGTTTGAGTACTCATTTTAGGTTTTTTTGCCATACTTCAATCATTCACATTGTTTTTGAAATAGCTTTCAACGAAAAATCTCCAATGTTTTGTCTGTTTTTCCTACACCTGACACTATAGAGAGCAGAAATCAATATTATTGAAAACTTCATTATCAATTTGCCCCTCCCATGTTATCATCTTTTTTTACTTGTTACAAAACGTTTTGATGCCATTCAAACACAACTAACAACACCAAAAAGGCAAATTAAAAGATTAACTCACTTGACTTGGTTCAGAAAGTTGAGCCATTTTGTAATATACTGCAATTTGTAATATTTCATTTATTAGATTTTAATTGAAGTAAAGAGGGATAAGTGTAATTCCATATCCTTATAAAAAATACATTAAAAGATAACATTATAAAATATTTACTTTGTGGAAACATAAGGACAATCAACAAAAAATATTGTATATCATTTAGCTTCTTAGGCTAAACATAAGGCAAAGTTAATGACAGGTTTTGAAATTAAGTTTTAACCTGAGACTTCTGAAAAAAATGGCACTAAATTATAAAACTGTTTATGTAACTTCAGCATGTTAATTTTGTTGTGTAGTTACATTCACAGATATTTAAATGTAAATAAATAACTTCAAATACTGTAAAGATTGATGTTTTATGATTTCATTTTATTTTATAAAAACCAATAAAACTGATAGGACATAATTTGTAAAGATGTGATACGAACTTGCGCATCATCCTCAATTAGCAATTCAATCTAGATTCATAAATTTGAACAACATTTACTAATCCTGAACTACTAGTAGATTACCATGAACAGACTGATGACATTCGAACTGCTACTTCGGTTTATTTCTCAATAAATCTGAAAGAGGTTTTTTTTTATTACTATATAAGTTTAAAACTAAACAAAAGTTAAGTAAAAACTAATGATATGATTCTAAAGTCTTGTAATAAAATATAATGGTAGAAACACTAATAAAATATAATGCAAGGGAATTAATACTTTTATTAATTTATTTTATAGACGCTTTGACCATATCAGAAAATAACGTTTTATCAAGATTTTCAAATGGTGTCTTTATAAGGACCATGAAAATGTTATTTTGTGATATTATGGTGAAAACGTTGACAAAGTAAATTAATAAAAGTATTAATTGTCTTGTACTGTTCATTAGTATTTCTACCATTATATTAATTAACCCTTTGATTAACATTCACGCACCATTTTTCTCAGATTAGCATAGCCGTACGTTTACGACTTGTTTTCCTGTGTATTGTGGTGTATCCTAGGTTAAATATTTGCAACTATATGGACAATAAATACTATACAGGGTATATATGCACCATTCTTTTGTGTCCAAAGTCTATGAGTTTTCCCACATATTTACAGATCGTTTCGAAGTTTGTGCAGTATTTTACAATTAATAGGTATTATCCAAAATGAAAACAGATAATTTTTAGCAAAGAAATTGTCAGTAAACGTAAGGTAAAGCTTGGTTAACATGAGAAAATATGGAAACAAAAATAATATTAAATAATACTACTATAATTTAAAAACTTAGAGAAAAATAGACAAAAATTAGAAAAAAGAAACTAGTGTAAAAATCTTTCAAAAATAACTTGCCCACAGGGGTCATATCAGGGCAGGCAGATGTTGCTAATCAATATTTAAAAACTTCTTTAAAATGTTCCACTAAAATTAATTTAGTTTTGGAAAATAAAATACAGAAAAAGCATGTTACCCTGGCATTCTATAGTCTGGTATTTTTATTAATCCATCTCAGGAAGTAGAATATATGATAGCCTAGAGTAGCTAAGTAGGGTTAGCAATGTGACAAAGGTAACACCTTTGGTAAAAAAATATAATTTGTAATGTTATAGAACAAAAAGAAAAAAATATATGTTCGATAATTTGGAATTTAACACTTTAGCAAGTCCAAAGTCCTGAAAGTGCCTACTGTACCTATAAATATAATATTTTTACTCTTTTCCTTATAACTCTCAAATAAAGAAGCTAACATTGTCTACAATGAACTATACAAAATATATACAGTAAACTCCCGATTATCCATGAGCAGTTTAACCGGGTTTGCGGATTATCTGGGGTCTGCCATTGTTTTACAAATATCCAATTTTTATTCCAATCAGATTCATTATTGATTTTTTTTAACTACTCAACGAGGCACAATATCCGGTAAAAACAACGATTATAAAAATAAACTAAGCGTTCTCAAATAACGCAAGGATAAACGATAACTGTCCTGCTAGAGTGAATGAACCAACTCGATGTGGGAACAGTCTGCTGTATATAAGAGACAATGACAAAATGCTTGGATGCCCGAAAACCTAATGTGTATCATAAGATTGTAAACAAATGTCAGCTAATCTCGGCTATAAATAGTCTAGGACGTGACATATGCATTATCCATATCTGTCATATACATTATCGATCTTTATGGCTTTGTGACACAAGTAGAAACAAACATTCCGAGTTGAAAATAGTTAGACATATAAATGTACATGTTATTATCCGTCAAATACATTGACATTTTAAATTATTTTCTGTATTTATTTTGTCCTCTGAAGATTATTTGTGAATTGCATTAACCGGGATCATTATTTGTGTAACTTATGGTATAATAATCAATTATCGATCGTTTTGTGTTTTCTTTGTTCATAGCGGATTATCCGGGGAATTCGGTTATCCGGTTTTGAAGTTTTAACAAAATTCCAAGTTTAGTAAATTTTTTTATCTATTCTAATAATTCAAATATGTACTTACCAATATTCTAACAAATTGTTCTGTAGTGGATAACCTGTAAGGACAATTCTTCTTTTACTTCGGATCATCTTTAAAGCTTGTGAAATAGAGGCATGGCTGTTTTTGATACGATGACCTTCATCACAAATCACAAGATCTGGGCCTGGTTTTACTAGTGCTGCATGCATTTCTATAACAGGTAACAAATTGTATTATTATAGTACCAATTTTTCATGTTGCATTGGCTAATATACTTTTCATACAAAGGTTATAAAACAAATATTCAGTTAGCAAAAGGAAGGCGAAACGTTTGTAGAACTGAAAAAACAAAGCTAAATCCAAATAAAAGCACCGACAAAAAAAAAGGAGAGAAAGGAAGCAGATTTTTCTGCTTATGTAGCTTTACACCTTTGACTCGACTTCTTTGTAGATGCAGTGAACCAAATGTGAACAATGTAAATTTGAAAACATTCTATGTAATTCAAAACTAAATCTGTCGTCGTCTTTATTTTGGATGACCAAGAATCGCTAATTTTTTATTGATTTTTTTTTTAAACCTTTCGAAATTGGTTTTGAAAATTGGCCGCTATATGTTATAAAATTCTAAAAATATATCAGTAAAGAGTAGTTTGTCAAAAAACATGGACATATCAGGATCTCTTACATAAACTGATTTCTTGAATTTATTCTAACTGGTTTACAAGCTGGTTTTTATAATGAGACAATAAGGGAAACATTTTGCATACATAACACAGAATATAAAACTCATAACTTTACTAAAGAATCATTGTATATTTCTTAATCTAAAAACAGTGAATTTTCAAATATCTACAATCTTTAAAATGGCTACTCGTGGAAAATTCATGATGATAAAAATACACCATCAATATGGTTTTATTTTAGGGATTAAGGCTATTTTCATCTATGAAAGATATTCAAACAGCCATATAAAATTTTTGGAAAGATAAGATTAAATTCAATTATCTTGATCTGGGCTTTCTTTCTTTGGCAGACACCATGGAAAGTTATTTCTGCCTCTAACAGTTACAACACGAATAAAAATATAAATATGACGCAAAAAAGTTAATGAAAATTACAATTGTCAAAATTGTATCTAAGTATAAATATGAATATACAACAAAATAAAGAAAACAAATAATAGAAGTATAACGATTTAAAAAGGGATAAGTTCTTTTAAAAATATATATATTTAAATATATTGGTATATATTTAGCCGATGTAAAAAAAGGATAACATGGCTTATGGCTGAGACATCAAGTTCGAGTATTTATTGGACTGACCTTGCATTACTCGGTTTTAAGTAAGTTTAATTACCACTGTTAACTGACATCAACTGTGCAGAATTCGAAAGTAATAAATGTAGAAATGAGTTTTAATCAAAATGAACATTAGTAGTGCATTACTCTTCCCTACTACGTCATTCACTTACTTTTACTCAAATACTATCTTATATCAAGCTAAACATATAATATCAAATGATTACTTCTGAATCCTGAACTACTTTCCAAAGCTCTTAAAAATATAACCTTTTATGAAGTTTACAAAATTTATTCAGCAGATGACATAAAAATTGGTAAATTAAGTACAATTCTCTTTTATTTAGAAATTATTATATAAAACCACATATTTTACATTGGAATGAAAATCAATATTACATGTTATATATCATTTTAAAGCTAAAAGAAAAAGTAATTTTAAAATATTTTTGTTTAATATTTATAAAACTCTCCTTCCCAATTCGAATCTAAAAACGAGTCATTTACATTTTCATTCAGTTCATCAATAAAAGATATGTTGATTGTACCTCGGGAATGATTGGTTTCAGTCACTGTCACTGTCTATAGGAACATATCTCGTATAGAATCACTTCCTAAAGTGCCTTTACCCATTATATCTATAACGTAATATCTTTAACAATAAAAATTAAATAAACTTAACTGAAAGATAAATTTAATGCGAAAAACAACAAACTCGAAACCTAAATAACTCACACTAATAAAACACTCACTATTTGTCAAAAGAGTGTATGATAGCTCTGAGTCGCCACACTCTACAAATTAGGTTTTTGTTTGTAAAAGCAACTCCGATTGGCCTTAAGGTAAAGACATGTAAAGTAAAATAACCAATACACTGTGAACGAAACCAAGAATACGCAGGAATTACATTGGTATGGAAATAAATAGTGGATCCTAAGCTATACAGGCATATTCAACTACCCTTAACTAAATGGAGCGATTAATACCTTCAATATGTAAATAATGATTATATTACTACTATTTACATTATTTATATTTTATTGAATAATTGTAATGCTACTTTTAAACATTGATTACATTTACCTTCCAACAAAGGTTTGTTTTTTTCATCATCAACATCATCATTGATACTAAGCTTCTTTTTTGATCTTCTAGCTCTTCTTGGTTTCTGCATACTCAGCTGTCTATAAAGTTCATATCCAATCAGTAAGACCCCTCCTTCTTTTGCCCACTGAGCTATAACCTGAAATAAAAAATAGAATATCAGTGTAAATAAACATTTTGCT
>JBAIZL010000005.1:17579583-17642083 GCA_036971475.1 Prosapia bicincta
GTTTAAATAGAAATTAAATATCATTCAATAAAATAATAATAATAAACCCTGTTGCATTTTTTTTTATAATTATGTTATAATATATATATATATATATATATATATATATATATATATATATATATATATATTTAGATTAGTTTTGGTTGGTAAAGATTATTTAGATTTTTTGGACTAGGAGACTGACAGATTTACCTTGGTAAGAGTCCACACTGTAGTCTTGAAATAGAAACACATAAAAGCACTTAAACAATGATATATTTCAACCACACAGTGGTCTTTGTCAATCGAAGAGAAAACACAAAAAGAAATATGAGAGAATGAAATAAATACATTTATTTCATTCTCTCATATTTCTTTTTGTGTTTTCTCTTCGATTGACAAAGACCACTGTGTGGTTGAAATATATCATTGTTTAAGTGCTTTTATGTGTTTCTATTTCAAGACTACAGTGTGGACTCTTACCAAGGTAAGTCTGTCAGTCTCCTAGTCCAAAAAATCTATATATATATATATATATATATATATATATATATATATATATATATATATATATATATATATATATTACGTTATCAATTGTTTTTCCATTGCACTGACTTTATGAAGTTGATATATTACTATTGTAAATACTTTTATCCACCACTAAGTGCAATAATTTTACCTTGTTGTGATGTGGCACCTTTCGGTCAAGTGACCGAAAGGTGCCTCATCACAACAAGGTAAAATTATTGCACTTAGTGGTGGATAAAAGTATTTACAATAGTAATATATCAACTTCATATATATATATATTGTAACATTTATAGAATGGGCTATATAATGTTCTTTAAGAATTGGAAAAATAAATTAGAAATAACTCACACAAAAGTTAAAAAGAAATTCATTAAAAGATTGGTTAGATTAAATTGAAACTAAATTTAGGTAAAAGCCTAGAATTGTAAACAAGGTATTTGAACTGTAAAATCGATTAGGAAATGTGTTATATCAAAACCCCTAACACATAAATTAAAACAAGATAATCTAATAATAATTATATTCAAACAAAATTGTAAATATTAGTAACATAGGGCATAAGTAATTACTTGAAGGAGAAAGTGAAAAAACGGTAGTAAACAAATTGAAAGGTTATGTTCTATGAATTCAGCTCAAAACACACACAATTCGGAAATATTACAAAAGTAAAACGCAAAGACACTTCACACACAAATAATAATAATTAAATAAACACTGGAAGGTTTGTTAAGGATCGAAAAATGGAAACAGTATGTTAACAAAATTAAAACTGGTGAAAACAAGTGCGTTATTGCATCAGCTGTAAAAACAAATGGAAGTAGGTCAGAGACAGTCGACTCTAGTGGGAAGGAATCGAACTAAATTATAATCTATATGATTTTTTTTTAAGAAGGAGAAGCCGCCATATTAAAAAACAAACAATTGTTTAAAATCTAAGGACGCGTAGTTAAAGTCAGTCTGGCGTGGGACGCCGAGGAAACGGACCTGCCCTGTGCAGTCAAAATTCAATTTGAAAGGAATTCGTCAAAATTATACAGTTTTGTGAGGAAACTTGGCCAGATTAAACAGGAATAAGTGAATTAAAAGATATAGTACAGGGTTAATATAATTTGAAGGAACTAAAACGAATTTAAGTGTGTAAAATGTCAAATTAAAGAGAACGGAATTCTAAGTGTGAGCAAGCAGCCATTCGCCGTTATTTGATAAGTTAAGTACCTAGCGCTATATAAAAAATAAACTTTAGTGGACTCTTAAGATAATAGGGAAGTTAAATTTTGTACATTAGAATATCTTGTGATTAATAGTAATAAGATCATAATCCAGTTCAAATAGTTTCGCCTTTTTGCTCATTCCAAATTAAAGTTTTTCCATCAGGAAAATATTTATTAAAACTAATTTCAAAATTTATTTAATTAACCAAAGAATTAAAAAATATAGCCCATGCTATAAACCCCGAGATAGAAAGAGATCGTAAAATTAGCCTAGGTTATATAAAAATTTGTAACTAAAAATCAAAGAAAGTGAGTTTAGTATATTGTGTTAAAATTTGTTAAGTTTATTTTTGTTCTGTGTATTGTTTTAAATGTTGAAAGAAAAAATTGTGATAATAAAGATATATGAATTGTTCTTGAGTAGTTGTTTTGTTTTAAATAGAAATTTGATATCTTCAATAAAATAAAGATTTAATAAAAAAAAAAAATAATTGTAAAGCGTTTTATAAATACTTTACAATATATATATATATATATATATATATATATATATATATATATATATATATATAATTATTATTATTATTAAACAGTAAACAGAAGTTCCTATTTTATTATTATTGATATTTAATGTGATGTCAAGAAAGTTAATTGTTCTGTCTGTTTCTGTTTCGTATGTGAATTGTAACTTTTTGTTGTATGTGTTTAGTTTCTTTAGTGTTGTAAATGGTAGTGTCCATAGTCCAAGAAAATCAAGTTCCAATTATACCACAATACATAAAACATTTAACCACCCTGGACACACGAAATGAACACTTACAGTAACATGATAAATAAAGCAATAAGATACATACGATAACAAATAAAAATTAAATGAAGAATTAAACAACATTAAAACAATAGCAATAGAAAATGGATACAACAAACAATTATAAAAAACATATGCAATAAAATTACAAAATAACCTAACCTCAAAACAACACTACAACCAGAACAAAAAAGCAAAAATAGAAAAACCTAAATAAAATATAATTACACCAACAACAAATTCGAAAAAATAATAAAATATATTATAAAGAACACTACACACCAACATAAAAACCAAGAAAATAATAAAATATCTCAACAACACAAACCACAAAATAAATACAGAAAAACATACCATATCTGGTATTTACATAATCACCTGTAACAACTGCAACACATTTACATACGAAAAACAACCAGATCATTTAAAATAAGATTTTCAGAACATTTTAGAACATTCAAAACTAATAATAAAAATGCATCAAATATAGCAAAACACTTAATATCACACAAGCATAAAATAACAAATTATAAAAATAACCTAACCATACTTGGAATAAATAATAACCCAAAGAACTAATTTCACTACAAAAATACCACATATATAAAAACAAACACAATAACCTAATTAACCAATAGACACCGTATACAGACCACACACTTTTCAAAAATATCTTAAATAGAACACATGACGAAATGTATATGACGTTAACAACAAGTATTTACTTTATTTATCATGTTACTGTAAGTGTTACTTTTGTAAGTCCAGGGGTGGTTAGATTTGTTGTGTATTGTGGTATTGTTGGAAGTTGGTTTTCTGTGTACTGTAATTTCTATTTTGTTTTTGTTGATATTTAATGTAACGTCAAGATAGTTAATTGTTCTGTTTGCTTCTGTTTCAAAGATGAATTGTATATTTTCGTTGTATGTATTTAATTTGTTTAGTATTATGATGTGTTTAATGGTAGGTTGATGTATTACGAGTATATCATCTAAGTATCTTGTCCATAGTAAAATATTATTGTGTTTATTATAGGTTTGATTATTATTTGTTCAAAGTGTTGTAGATATATTTCTGACATGACTGGTGATATGGGTGATCCCATGGGGAGTCCAGTTGTTTGTTTATAGTATTTATTGTTCAATTGGAAGTAGTTTTGGTTGCGTATGTGTTTATTTAGTGTAATGCTGCTATTTATTGTTTTTTCTTTCTCGTTATTGTGTATTAGTTTGTTTTTTATTATTCCTATAGTTTTTTCTATTGGAATGTTAGGGTACATGTTGGTGATGTCATTTGTGTGTTGCTGCTTGTTTCTATGTTTTTTATTTTATTAGTTAATTTGTATCCATTTTTTACATTGTATGTGTTGTTGATATGTATTTTAGATCTTATTATTTTTTCTAGTATTTTGCGATTATGTAAGATGGTGCTGTTTTGAAATTTATTAGTGGTCTAAATAGTGTGTTGGGTTTGTGGATTTTAGGTATGCCTGTTAATATTGGTGCACATGGTTTGAATGGGTAAAGTCTTGTGTGGTATTTTAATTTATTGTTATAGTTTAGGGTATTTCTGTGTGTGACTATTAGGTTTTTTATTGTATTAAGGTATTTGTTAGTTGGGTCTGGGATTTGTTCATATTAGTTTTCTTTTGTGTCGTTAGTCATTGAATTGATGTATTTGGTATTTTCAATTATTACTGGTGTGTTTGTTTTATCTCATTTTAATATTAGTAGTAGTTATGTAGTAGTAGTAGTTATTTGTTGTAGTAGTATTTTTGTAGTAGTTATTTTTTAGTTTTGCTTTGAGTTCCATAATTTCTTTTTTCTTTATATATTGTTTTGTTTTTTGGGGGTTTTATTAGGTTAATATTATTATTAATGCTGTTTTTTATGTGTTCTGTGTTTTAGTGGATAATTTTATGGATGTTAGATTCTGTGTCAACTCTTAGGTTTTTTATTATTTGTTTTTTTTTAAATTGGGTAGGTTATATTTGAAAGCATTTGTTATTACTTTTTCTTTTTCAGTGAATTGTGCTTTGGATAGGTTTATGAATTTTTTGTTGTTGTGGATGTGATTTGATTATTGGTTGTTTTAAGGTGATTGTTGTTTTTGTAAATTTCTGATTTTTTTTGTTATGTTTCTTTATTGTATTTATTTTGTGTTTAATTATGGTTTGTTCTATTTTTTGTGTATTATTGGTGTAAGCGTATCAAAAGTTTTCATAATTTCTAAATTAGTTGAGTACAGTTGTAAGTTAATTTGACTTTTTTTGTGGTAAGCAGATTTAATATTTTCTTTGATCACGTGTAATTTGGCTATTTTTGTTCCTTTGTTTATGACGGTGTTATGTTTATTTTGTAACTTTAGGTTTTGCATATTTATGTGTAATGTTAAATAATATGCATTTTTTATTGAAGCTTATACTATTAATGCAGTTTTGAAGTTTCATGTTTAGGTTGACACCAACCAAGGTAAAGAACTCTATTTCTTCAAGTTTTTGCAACAAGTTGGTTAATCTATTATTAAAGTTTATTAGATTCTGATATTACTAGATCAGGCCCTATAAGTATCACAAACTAAATTGTGGAAATAAAGCAATAAAGGGTTTAAAATAACATAATAGTGATTAGTAACTTTAATTAAATTCTTCCAATATATTAATTCCATGTCAAATTCTCTTATTTTATAATTAAAATTTTCTAAATTATCAGTTTTACTAATTTTTTTAAGGAAAAATAGATTTACTCTATTATCAATTCTAATAGGACATAGTCTTATCTCTAAAATTTTAATATGGTAATAATTTTAAACAAATTTTTTAAATCAATATATTTAACTCATGAAAGTGACTTTTTTTTATTGCAGATGGTCCTTTTCTAACTCAATATTTTCTAATAATATGAATTTATTACTTTTGTCTTCTTCTTCTTCAAAAAAAAGATTCTGATATCACAGAAAATATGTGTATTTATGGAACAGATTTTGTAAATACAAATTTCTAATACTATATTAGTTTAATTGCGAAGTGTTGCTTTTTGCAATGTATTGCTTTTTTTTATGTATTTAGTTATAAAAAAGGTTTTCTCCGGAAAGCATGCTACGAATGGAATTAATTTTTGACAATTTCATTAAAAGGGAATTGTTTGTCTTTTTCAAATTGTAAACAATACTACAAATTATTATAAACCATGAAAATTGTCTAAATTTCTTTAAAACGTTTTAAAAGTAATATTTCTGAACTTTAACAAAAGACTCTAAGTAATATGGAAGCATAATTTTTGTGCCCATTTCCTATTAAAGTAGTATCACATTTAAAATTTTTAAGGTACTTGCAAATTAAATGGAAGCCACTAATGTAGTAATGTTGCATAAAATTACAACCAAATGTATCCTGACTGGATACTTCTTGGGTAAATAAATTGAAATAAATTAACTTGAACCAACTCGCAAACTAACTGAGGGAAACAATCTAAAGTTAAGTTTATTTATTCACATTTTAGTTGGGACTAAGTTTTAGGGCGCGCAGTAGCAACAGCGCACTGCACTGAGACTAGACATGAATATACTTATAAAGCATCCAGTTAGGATAGTTTTGATTGTAATTTTATACAACATTACTTTATACCTATATTAGTGGCCTCTGTATAATATGTAAAACTTGATAATGTCGTTTGTTGTGTGACGAAATTTTGATTCATTTATTTAAAAACATTTTTTTTTTTTGTAGTTAAAAGAGTTATAAACAATTTTTATATTAATTTTGCTGGCATTAATACATTTTTTATTATTACCCAGTAGTGAACAATTATAAAATATTATAAGAGTATTATATAATAGTATTATAAAATATTAAAAAATTTTACAAGTACCTTTTGTAAAAAGGAATAGTTTGTAGCTAATTTAACATAAAGATAGAATTAATAAACCCTATTCATAAATTAATAGACACATGATTTTATTTATTTATTTTCTGAGACAGAACCTTTTTTCATTAGTAGTTCTCCATAATTACTACATTCTTCTTGATGTTGGCAATAGTAGTGTCAATTTATAAATAAATCAAAGGTAATAAACTGTCTTATAATATTTTATAATTGTTCACTACTGGGTAATAATAAAAAATGTATTAATGCCAGCAAAATTAATATAAAAATTGTTTATAACTCTTTTAACTACAAAAAAAAATGTTTTAAAATAAATGAATCAAAATTTTGTCACACAACAAACGACATTATCAAGTTTTAACAATATAAACTATTACAAAATTATAGCATAATATTTAATAAACTCACTTTTGCTCTTGCCATGATTGATTTCTGCATATCATTCAGGACAAAAATGGGAAATGTCCTTGGACGTACTTCCCCAGTAATATTTGCAGAATTTGTTGATATATCTGCCGGTAGCCACATGTTGAATTCTGCTAACCAATTTTGCAATGTGTTTATAGGCATTATACACAGCACAGTGCGTCCTTCAGTATATCGTAAAAAAACATCGCAAAAAGAAACAACCTGCAAAAATTAAACATAGGTATTAATTACAAAAATTTTAAAATATTTGTACTTTAATTAAATATACTTATAATAAATACTTTCATGCAAATTTCTATATTTGTTTTAAATAATCAATTGTTTAAAAAGTATTTTACAGTCTTCAAACAAGCTTTCCCCTTAATCCGTTAACACCAAGCGTCCTATATAATTTGACACTCCCATTTCATTTTTTTCAAATCTGTCTCATAACATATGATTGTTTTGATGTTATTATTTATATAAGATACTACATTAATAATATAATAGCTACTATTTCACTTAATGTTCCTTTTGAAGCATTTTAGAACAGTTTGCTTTGGAGGTTTTATTTCGAGTCTGACACTGCGCAGTTTTTTATATTTTTTATAATTAATGTTATATTCCAAATTTGAAATGCTTCCCAGGACATATTTATTATGCTTCACAGAATGTATTTTTGAATGAGAAAGAGTGTGTGATTCTATTCTATCTTAGTGTGGGACGTCTATGATTCATGCTATTCTATTTATAGGACGCTAGGATATTGAGGCATTAGTTTATCTCGTCAGGCGCTGAATTTGTATAGTGCCGTCGGCTTTCTCCAATTATTTTGACGACACTTCAGTTCTTAGAATTTCATTGGATCAGATCTTTCATTGTGTAATTCGTGAAAAATAAAGCTAATTTACATTTTAAGTAAACCGGCCACAGAGTTCCTTGGGGAATCAATTGTGATTCTGTCAAGTGGATATTGTTTAAACTTCAATTTATATTAATCACTTAAACAATTGTTTAAGTGATTAATAAGATTCACTGAACGTAATGGACTACAAAATTCAAGAATTCAATTTATACTGTAGTAAGAAAGTGGTAGTAATAATAATGAAAGATATTTGGTGTTAGGGTCCTGTGTTACTCTAAATATGTTGGTCTAGTTCAATATTCCAAAAGCCACAGGGTAATTTTCGACAATCTCTTTACCAGCAAAGATTTGCTTGCTCATTTGAGAGATGTTGGTTTTAGAGCTACTGGTAATCTGAGGCAGGTATGTCTGTGTAAATGTTCTTTGAAAGATCTCCAAAGAGCCAAGGGGCATTTTTGATTCAGAAGGTGAAGTTCTGTTTGTGAAGTGAAATAACAACAAGTGTGTCACAGTTGGAGCAGGATGTCAAGAAAGAATGTATCTATTCCACAACCAAAAAAAACCTACTACAAATACATAGGTAGAGTTGATCACTATGATTGGCTAATTCACAAGTATAACGTTTCTGTTTATGGTAAAAAGTAGTACTGGTGTTTATTTACATGAATGCTTGAAATATCAATTGTAAATGTCTGGATTGTATGCAAGAAGGTGTCTCGCTCTACCATGAATCTCCTTTAATTCAGAAGAAATGTTTCCATTGAATATTTGAGAAGAAACCCTTCAAAGCAAGAGAGACCATCCAACATATCCTCTTGAACATCAAACACAGACGTCCGATAAAATGGAAGAGGTCATTTTTTATCCAGAGGCAAACAAGATGCCAAGGAGAGAACTGCAATGAGAAGCCTCTTGGCTTTTCTAAAAGTGCAGTGTAACTTTGTGCAAGGAATGTTTCAGCCCTTATTATATCAAGGAATGATATATTCTGTATTCAAGTTTATCATTTCACTTAACAAAATGATTTTTTTCATTTACCTAGTCCACAAGGACAATAAAGTAAGATGTTCCTATCTGTACAGTAAACCATTCTGGCTACCTTGAAGGTTTAGTAATACCATTTGCATCATATGTTTAACCCATTCACTTCTGAAAAAGTAACAGTAATGTGACCAGAATGCTAAGGTTTTTTTTTCATAGTAACTTATCTTTATTTGTAGCTTATGCCGATCATTTAGCCATTTGGAGAGAAGGTCTATTTTACACTTCTTTGGAGGTCGTAAAACACAGTTCATTTGTGAGAAATGGAGAAAAGAAATTAGTATGCACAAGAACACAGATTGTCAAAAAACTTCAATTTTATACAAAACAAAAATTAAAAAATCTATTTAAACATATTCAACCACTTATTTTACTTTGACATGTACTCTTTGAATTCCTAAGATACGAATCAAAATACTTGTCCTGATTCGTACTGATTCTTCTGGACTAACTGACAACTTGAAGATCGTGTATTTGAAAATACTCACAGTATTAGTAAAATTTAACAGATTAATTTTCTGTGTCACTTGATAATGAATTCTTCATTGAACAAGTACCGTGGAACAATTATCAAGGTAAGAAGGCTACAGGAAATTTTTGTATCATCTTAATCTTTTACATTGACAGGGAGGAGTTCTAACTGGTTTTTATTTGAACTGATCAATCAACTCCCTTCATAAAACTTTAGATCGTATGGTAGGTAAAGATATTATTTAGCTATTCCTCTTTTGTTTGATGAATTCAGCATTGTTTTTGCACAAAGTACACACTTTATGACAGAATATGAAAAATAGCAATAATTTCGCGAATTACTCTGACAAAACACTTGTTACTTTACTAACCCGTGAAATAATCAGACAAAACATCAACCCGCCTACTCTCGCTTCAGAGCACACTACAGTCAAATATTGAGCCTACAGTATGCTGTGATGGTTTCAGGACCATTACTATAGCAAATGTGCTAAGTGAAAATTAAAACATTATAAAGAACATATCTGTATTTAAAAAAACTTTTTGTTAAATATAATAATTTATTTGAAAATAGTAAGATGTTTTAGTAGGAATAAGAACACCCAGAGCATTAAACAAACACATGACAGACGTTTCTCTGCGCTTTCTTTTTAACTTATAAAATGTATAATATCTTACCTGTAAAGTTTTACCCAATCCCATTGAGTGTGCTAATATACAGCCAAATCCTGTAGATGTTTTGTACCTCTCTAAAGATTCAACAATATTATCAAACAGAAATCTCACTCCTCCAATCTGAAACAGTAGCCAATTAGCAACTTAAGTATTTATGTATGAGTTCAAGACATAGAAAAATAACTGCACTAGGACTTAGATAATAGGTCGGCAACCTTTGTATACTCATGGGCCACATGTTTAACCTAGCACGGCTGTCAGTTGCAAATAGGCATACTTGCATGTTTTACGATTTTTTTATAAATTATCTTTTAATTATTGATATTACAGTCAAGTACTGATAATCCGCACAGGTTACTGCAAGTACTTCAGCGAATTACTGAATTTACAAGTTATTCATAAAAATTTGTTTTGTCAATACATTATACAACGAATTAGCTGCACAAAGTATTTGGGAATCAACTATATATAAAGTGCTGCCTATAATATTAATTTCCTTATCAATTTATGAAATTAATAAAAATAATACTTATTTTTATATAACTCACCTTTTTCATATACTTTGATTTTCTGTCATTTGAACTGATTAATTTAGTGTTTTTTGTTACCAATACCTGCTTGCTTCTCTACAGGGTAGTATTATAGAAGAATATACACTTTTAAAGACAAGTTATTATTAATAACTTGTTAATGAGTTATTGTTAAAACTCCAAAAAACATAATTGGAGTTTCTTATAAATATGAATTAATAGCCTGTAGGCTACAAAATACAGGGTGTCTAGTAAAATAGCTTGAAGAAATTCCCTGAGTTTTCCCTGACTTTTCCAGGGTGTCTAGTAAAATAGCTTGAAGAAATTCCCTGAGTTTTCCCTGACTTTTCCTCTTTTAGATGTCTATAGAAAGCCCAGTTTACATTGATATCTGAAGGATCTTGGATAAATCCAGACTTTGAAGAACGAATTGAGTAACTCTTTTGCTTTTGTGTCTGTAAGGAACACAGAACCAAAATATCAAGCTTTCACTTCATCCGTCTCTGCATCCCAATACCTAACACTCAAATCCATTTGAGCTCTTTGTGATATTTTGTTTAAACTTTCATCAAAGCCAATTACATAGTTAGAATTTGAATTTAATGATGTCAGTAACAGGTCTTTAATATAATTTGATAAACCGATTACAACACTATAGGAAATGTTATCTTTCCCCAATCTCATGTTCTGTGCAATGGTGCTATCAGGGAACATCCTTAGAAAGAGGCACACTACCTTCTGCATTGCGTAAAGAAGTGTTGCATTACTAAATTCACGCACCATATAATCTCTGCTTCAGTCACTTTATCTTTTAGTTTATATTTATCCTAAGGAAGGAGGGGAGGTAATGACGACATCTGCATGACGCGCTTGCCCGCTACGGCAATGAAAACTGGAACCTTCCATGTTGAAATAAACAGTGTACAAATAATCACCGTCAAATAAAACACATACTATCACGAATCTAGACAAATAGCTGGCTACGAATGTTTACACAGCGTTCTGTGTGGTCAGAAACAGACTGAGTTATCTGTTATCCCCACCTGTCCATATAACAGAACCACTGCGCACCCCAAGGCCACGGTCCAGGCTAAAACTTCCCAGCTGTACCAACTCTACACATTTAATATTTATTGACATAAGTCCTGAAGTCATAGCATTGGGCTTATCAAATAAATAATGGGCATCTAAATAAAGAAGTGTTATTTCCTGACTGCCCTGCCCCTAAACCGCTGGCTTACAATACCAAATATTCGAGAGCAATGGCCACTAGTTTTGTTTCTAATCAAAATAAATATTTTCCCGATTTTTTTAAAATTTTCCCTGACTTTTCCCTGAATTTTCCAGAATCTTAAAATTCCCTGACTTTTCCAGGTTTTCCCGGTTTTCCCTGTCACTAGACACCCTGAAAATATTGATATATTTGTCAACAATTTACGTTAGCCAATAATTAATAAAGTTTCATGTATTTAACACGTTCGCTACCGAGCGGCGTATATATGCACCGTCTGGTTTTTCACAAGACCGTCCGTAAGAATTCGATCTTTCCACACAGACAACGTTAGCCTGGGCCTGACCTTCATTATAAACCAAAATTGGAAAGTTGTTATAATAACTTATTATACTTCATACAAACCCTTGGCGTATGTGTGTTTGTTGTATTTTTGTTTTTGCTGTTTTTAGTGTTATTTTTATGATGGTGCATATATGAGCCGGTCGGTCTATAGTTAAAAATTTTTATCATGTTACAGGCTTCCCACGTATGAGGCACTACAGTGTAGTTCCTCAAATCCGAAACCAAATATGATTTTAATGAAAACAAATTTTTAAAAACATGTAAAATTTAATAAATTATAAAAAGTATATAGGCTATTAAATTTTGCTACTTATATAAAAAAGGGCTTAGATGTGTAATATATTAGAAATAACACTATATAAGGCCTACACGTAAAAACAGAAATGTCATACAAAGGCTTACATCAACAAAATCCCGACTGACTAACTCGTCTTGGCTAGTCATACCAGACAGATTACTTATATAGGCTACATATCTTATTGAAAAGATACTGACATTATAAACAATATTGTATCAGAGACAAAATATGTTTATATTTGTGTTCCATATACAGTAGGCCAACAGAATATTTACAAACGCACTCATCAATTGTGACAGGTTTACATCCTGTGTTGATAAATGCCATTTAGCATTACATTCTTTGTGATTCCAATCGAAAATAATGGTGCAGGAAGGAATAAACAATATGTAAGGAGTATTTTGACGTCATTGACCTTGATAACTGAGAGACCAAATGTTCCACATTAACATCAGACATGTCTATAGTCCGATACGAATATATCAAACCGTTGAAATAAACCACTGATTTGTCAGAGGAATAAAAGTAACACGCAAACAGTGTCACAAATATTAGTCGTCGGTTCATTTCAACTACCCAGAGCGTATATGTGAGACGTCGGTCCAGGATGAAAGACCGTACAGTTCATATGTGAGCTGGCTGGTATATACCAATAATTATTTTGATAACATTGCGGTAGCGAACTTGTTAAAACACAATGATTACTTCAAGTTAATTAAATATAAATGTCAAAATGTTAGTAATGGTTTGTAAACATAAAAATAAACTTAATGAGATAATTGGATTGCATTTTTATGAACTGCATGATTTGACTTTCAACTTTTAAATACCGACCTTGTTGTTAGTTTCCCATGTTCTTAAAATTTGTATCAAGGCCTTAACAATCTCCTCACTTGGTTTCACGTTTCTATTACCTGACCAACCCCCCTCATTCAATACAAAATAAAAGGTCAAGAGAGGATTGCAGATAAAACCGTGCCAGCATTGAACCAGTTATTATTATGGTGTTCATTCAAAATATGTGGTGAACTGATTATTGCTGGCGTTAACAATTATATTGCAAATGCGTTACAGAGCTATAGTGGGCCACAAAAATATCTCTCACGTGCCACAGGTTATTGACATTTGGTGTAGATGATAGCAAAATGCTTGCAAAAGCATGTTGAAAAATTAAATAATTTAATACAAAGTTTTAACCATAGAAGAAAGATATACTGAATTTAAATTATCTTTTTCTTGAATCAATTAACACAAATAACTAATATTCTCTAATTAAAATACTGGAAATTGTACATACATATCAAATTCATACCGGTTTACAATTATTTCAAAATTATTTTTACCTGGTGAGGTTTAATAATCCTTGCTATCTGCGGTGCAAGAAAAACATCTGGTTCATTTTCAGGTCTTCCAACATTAATAAGAACACGTCCTTGATCGTCAGGTATGTTGTAAGTGTCATTAGTGTGCATTCCAGAATTGGTAGGATCTTCCTCCTGTTCACTTTCTTCCCCTCCAGAGGGCTCTGAGATCAATATACAATCATCTTCATCGCTCGAACTGCTTGAAATTGTCACAACATCTAGAAGAAATAAATAATTTATACATATTTCAAATTTTTACAATTTAAAAAACAATACATATTTTTAAAAATATCTTAATTTGTTCATAATCTCGAGGATTTCGTACATTAATCATACAACTGCTTTTTGCTATAAATTTTTTTAGTGTTAAAAGTAACAAGGAACCAACATAAAATTTCCCAAGAAACAAAAAGAAATCAGTCAATGAAAACTTTTTACTGTTATAAAAAGCTTATAGGGATTGAGGTTTATCATGGTCACAAGTATATAAATCGCATAGATTGTTTTTAAATGGAAGAAACAATTTAGAAAATTATAAGGTGCCAACGATCTGTAATTTACTGACAGTTTTGTGAACGTATTTGTTATTATTTGTTATTTTTTTTCAAGGTTATATTTCAAAATGTTGATATGTACTGGTACAGATAACTAGATGACATCTTAATCTTATTCAAATACAATAAAAGACAGATCCATTCCTTTTGTAAATATATAAACAATATCCAACATAAAGTTCACTAGAAACAGAACACAATCAACTTCCTAGACCTAATAATTACGAAATAAAACAATAAAAACAGATTTCACAACAAAGTTATAAAAACTCCTTCCAACTCCTCCCCTACCCAATACAACAAAAAATGCCACTTGCCACACCATGTTGCACATAAGAGACTGATTAACATTCTAATGAACAATGAAGGTAGATTGAACGAATATATCAACAAAATATAATACATTGACTAAAAAAACGGATACAAACGCAATGTGATGAACAACATAATATGCAAAAACAACCATAATATTAAGATATTTTATTCTTCATGCTAATGTAAAATCAATATGAAAATAGTAAAAAAATATAGTACTTTAGCACTAGGCTATTTTAAAACTAATTTAAGATTGAAGTTTGTATGTGGTGTACTAAACATGCAAAATCTAACTTCAAGTTTTAAAAAAGTTGAATGTAAAGTATGTGAACTTTTAGAAACTCAAGCATTTTTAATGTATAAATTACTTTGTTATTATTATAAACAGTTTAATATTTAAATTTAAAAATACACCTGAAAAATATATATATTATACCTTTTCCTTTAGGTTTGCCTGACACTTTGCGGACGGCTGCAGCTATATTCTTATCCTCATCTGTAGGACTAGGACTTGCACTTGGTTTTACTGGTGCTATAGAAACTGACGGCGTCATCATGTGTGGTTTACTCAGTAAAGTTTTTGCCAAATTAGGTGTTTTACTTGCAAAGGTACTAGAAGGTGTTGCACTCTTTGTACTCCGCAAAATCTCCAACACCTAACATATTAAAATTATATATTACTTCAAGAAACAACAGTACAATTAAAAATATTTTTCTCTTATTTTATCACAAGCCCATTTATTATACAAAAAAGTGAATTTTTATTTTTGTATGTCAATTATAAACTCAAGACTGAACTGTTGAAGAACCAAAAGTTAATTGAATTTTACTAAATTCCATGTTTAAATCACGTTTATTTTATCTTAAGTAAAATCATTTTCACCAAACAAATTATTTGTATTAAATATATGTATAATTATTTAGCGGTTTTGAGTGATTTAGCATCATAATTTTTTTTATATAGAATTTTTAATTGTAAATTATATATTATTTTAAGATCGTCACACATATGATATGCTCAATTTAATGTATGACTATTGTAATAGGCTCACATAATAAAACGCCTGCTTTATAAAAAAAAGGATACCATAAAGAGACAGACATGGTCCAGATTTGAAAAGGTCAGTTTAATTTAAGCCTCTCTGTAAAGAAAATGTTCAACTGTATACTGTATGCATTTTAAACACCTTTTTTACTTTTATACAATATCAGTTTCTTAGTTTCAATGGAACAGTGAAATGTTCCATTTTCAGAAAATTTGTAAGAGTAATTTGTTTTCTATTGCTCATAGTACCCTTTCTGTAAAATGTATTTATAATAATAAAAAAGAATATATTTACATAAATTCTTACTTTATATCTAATGATTTTACCTTTTTATTAACCACCTGAGGAGCTCCAGACCCAGAACTCAGCTTCACAAGAACAGTGTTTGGGGTTGCACTTTTAGGTGCTGATGAAGATCCTGGCGTAGTTTTTAGGAGAGAGGTGTTCCCTTGTAGTAATGAGATCACGCGGGTTTGTGTTTTATTATTTTGACGATTTATGGAAATTTGTTTATTGACCTGAAAAATAGAACAACCATTTTGGTATTGTAAAATTGAATCAACTCCTTTTAATATTTATAAAATAAATTCAAGACAATTTGATTAAACTAATTCATTCCATGGAGAGAAATGATTCAGTTTAATCAATGATTTGCAATCATATGATCAATGACAAGAAATTTTGAAGTTAATACATTCTCTCTCATATTAAAATAACCTTTATAATAAACTTCTCTGGTGATTCCTTACATATCAGTCCTGACATTCATTATAAAACGCTATCTGTTTTTTTCCAATTGGTAGATCGAATTTTCTGAGAAAGAAATAATCCTACAACTTCTAACCATATAATCTTCATTCACTAATTGAAATGCATTGACTAATTACGGTCTGAAAATGGAAATAAGTCCAGAACTTTACAGTTTCTTGTTGTGCAACGGAGGAAATGTAGAGTTTTGTCTTGTAGTGTGGCAAAAGTGAGGGTTACTTACGAAACCGAACTCTAATGGTAGAATAAAACCGTAATCGCTGCGCTAAGGAAAGTATAGTTCAAGAAAATTATTATAAAATGTTGGCTGCAACCATTTTTGTGATTATTTGTTTTAACCACTTTATGGTTTTATATAAACTCGTTCACTACTGATGATGCCAACTAGTGTCATACTAAATCTATATGTATACTGTACTGTCAAATGGCATCATTGGATTGTTTAGGCAGGTGTGAACTTCCCGTAGATTTTCCCTGCCTTATCGTGCAGCCAGTGGTTATCTGATACGTCATTGGCTATTACCATCAAATATAAATCTTACATCATGTCTTACATGTGTTTTACAAAATTGTATGCGAGCTTAAAACAAGTATAAAAAGTCTTTGTTCATACTATAAAAATAGGTTTTAAATTCATTTCTGATGTTTCATAAAAACAATAAATGTTATCACGAATTTATCTATCGAATAATGTTAATAAAGTTCAGACTTTTTACAATTAGGAATTTTTTGAGTGCATCAACAACAACCAACAAAGCTCTAATCAGGAGATAAAGGAACAAGGCTTAGAAAATGATGTATAATGAGTTACAACAAAGAAATTTGCAAGGATTCCCCCTTCCACCTATCAATGTGAAGGTAGTGACAGAAAATTGAAATTATGTCTTGAATGTAGTATAAATATGAATCTAATGTATATACAATTTAAAAAGTGTGAACACTAGTCTTAAATTTGTATTGTAATTAGACCTACCAAATTTGTATTACTTTGTAGTTTTGTAAAAAAAGGATACTGGTTGTACCCATACAATTTTTTTTGTTATTGCCAATTTAAAATTAAATACTTTTTAGATATGCGTGTTTATTAAATTTATAACAATAAACATTCTAACATAAAATATACCCGGCAAGCTGGCCTGAGCAACCGGGCGGGTCCACAGGTGGCGGATAGTGGGACGGCCTACAGAAATGTAGGTTACCTGTGAATAAGGATTCCGGAAGGTTTCTGAATATGCTGGCCTGGACCAAGGCTATGGTTCAAAGGTGAGGAATTATCCCTCCTCGTCAGTCAACCGGTTGGGGGTGGTAGAAATAACTGCTCTGACTGGGGAGACTGGGGTAGTTGGGAATTAAGTCCTCACAATGCTACTCTCACCTCCCAGGTGAACCAAGGGCAATGCGACAGTGAACTATGGGCAGGAAACTACCCTAACGACACAGTTGTAAAAAAGAGAGTAAAGCAGGCTGTTCGCTCCATGAGCACAGACTGCACAGACAGCGGGAGCCAATGAGACAGCAAACCGTGAGTCTGTAGCAGATGTGTCAACGGCAACCATCACTGGGGGTGCGGGGGCGGCTGTCAAGCTGCCGACTGTAGAAACCGGTGAAGTGGCTGTAGAGTTAAGCCCGCTGTCTAGTCCTGGGGCTGCTCTGCGGACCCAGGCGACTGCAAATTAAGCAGAACAATGATCAAGATCCTCCAAGTGAACCTACAGCAGAGCAGGGCGGCGAGTGCTGTCGTGTGTAGGATGCTGGATAGGGGAGAGGTGGACTTGGTTCTCATCCAGGAGCCATGGATTTCTGGAGGACGAATATGCAGGCTGGCGACATCTGGAGGTAAGTTGTTGTACGATAAGGACTCCGGTGTTCCCAGGACGTGTATCCTGGTTAGGAGGGGGTTGAGTGCTTTTGTACTAACGGACTTCTGCTGCAGGGACTTAATAGCAGTGACGGTGGAGCTGCGGGCAGAGGGGAGGATGAAGAGGCTGAACCTTGCCACGGCATATCTCCCCTTTGACTACGCGGGGGCTCTACCAACACAAGAGCTGAGGAGGCTGGTCGATCACTGCGGGGATGTGGATGAGGAGCTGCTGGTGGGGATGGATGCTAACTCCCATCACACTTCGTGGGGAAGTACAGGTACCAACACTAGAGGTGAGGAACTTTTAGCTTATCTTAGCTCTAAGAATTTACTAGTCTTAAATCAGGGGGAAGAGCCGACGTTTGTCACTAGGGCCAGACAGGAGGACCTGGACATTACGGTGGCATAAAACCAGATGGCTAGGTATGTACTAAACTGGCATGTGTCGGATGAACCATCTTCTTCTGACCACAGACATATTAGGTATGATATCTCTCTAAATCCAGTCATGCTTCGGCCAACCAGGGATCCAAGAAGAACAGACTGGGACTCCTACAGGAGGGACCTGGGAGTTCGGATTGAGGAGGCTGGATTGGAGTATGGTGGGAGGAGAGAGCTAGAAGACTCTGCCGCATTGGTTGGCGAGGCTATAGTAGAATCCTTTACTGATAACTGCCCTCTCAGTGAGGGGAGAAAAGTAGGGGATCCGTCATGGTGGAACAAGAAGCTAGCCAAACTTCGGAAGACCACCAGGAGACTCTTTAATAGAGCAAAAAAGAACGGGGAGTGGGACCAGTATAGGAAAACACTAACCGAATACAACAGGGCAATTAGAGAAGCACGCAGGAAGTCCTGGAAGGAGTTTTGTCAAAAGATTGACAAAACTTGGGAATGGGCACGACTGCATAAAGTGCTCTCTAAGGACCCAGTTAACCCGGTGGGGATGCTAAGAACCCCACTGGGAAATATAACAAAAACTGCAGGGGAAACTGTGGAAGAATTAATCAGAACACATTTCCCTTCCAGTACTCTGAGGAAACTTGGTGGAGCAGACACGGAACCAGTTGCCAAACTCTCCACAAGACGTGGTAAGAGGGAGGACTGGGAAGTGGCAAGGAGGATAGTAACTCCACAAAGGGTAAGATGGGCTATTGGCACATTTAAACCCTACAAATCTCCAGGTCCAGATGGGATCTATCCTGTGCTGCTGCAGCAGGGAATGGATTTCCTGGTACTGGTACTTACTAAATTATACAGGCTAAGCATTGCTCTAGGGCATGTGCCGGCAGCCTGGAAATCTAGTAAGGTGGTCTTTATACCTAAGCCCACCGGTAACCAATCGGAAGGGAAAGGATACAGACCTATTACACTCATGTCCTTTGTTCTTAAGGGACTTGAAAAACTGGTTGATAGGCATATTAGGGGGGGGGGTGCTTTGGCCACAAAACAACTGCATTGGAACCAGTATGCTTATCAACCGGGGAAATCCTGCGAGGGAGCTCTCCATCAAGTGGTTGGTAGGATTGAGCAAATGATCGCCAAGAAAGGTTGTGCCATAGGTGCCTTCCTCGACATTGAAGGGGCTTTCAATAACCCCTCAGTGGAGACGATGGTAAGTGGTGCAAGACGTCATGGAGTGGATGCAACCACTTGCGGTTGGATAAGTTCCATGTTAATAAACAGAAGCATTTCTGTAGAGGTGGCAGGGGAGGTAAGAAGGGCGAAGACAAGTCTGGGCTGTGCACAGGGGGGGGGGTTCTCTCTCCTCTGTTGTGGTGCCTAGTGGTTGACAACCTTATTGAACTCCTGAATGAACAGGGGTACTTCTGTCTAGGATATGCGGACGACATAGTTGTTCTGATCCTGAGCAGATTCCCTGATACAGTCCTTGAGGTAATCAGAAATCCTCTGCGACTGATTGAAGAGTGGTGTATAAAGGAGAACCTTAGGGTAAATCCAAAAAAGACTGCTCTCATTAACTTCACCAGACAGCGAAAAGATCTGACGACCAGGATGCCCTGCTTGTTTGGTGAATACCTTGAGTTTGTGGGGGAGGTGAAGTACCTGGGAGTTACTCTGGACAGGAAACTCACCTGGAACCCACATCTTGAGAGGACAGTTAACAGGGCCAAAAGGGCACTGATGACTGTGAGAAGAATGGTGGGTAAGAAATGGGGACTGAAGCCATCAATGATGCACTGGATGTATCTGAGGGTGATAAGACCTATGGAGCTCTGGTGTGGTGGACAAAGGCCAACCAGGCACAGACAAGAGCTAAACTGAGCTCTATCCAGAGATTGGCCTGTCTGTGCACACTGGGAGCGATGTCAACTACACCAGGTGCAGCAATGGAAGTAATGCTTAAACTCCCTCCCCTTGAGCTTGTCCTTAGAGGAGAGGCGAGGCTGGCGGCATGGAGATTGCGCAACTCGAGCAACTGGGCTAACCTCCCAGATGTCTCGGGACATATGAGTATCGAGTGCGTGGTCAAAGAATCCGTCTTGGAAATGGGCAGCGACCACATTACTCCAATGTTTGCACCTGACCAGGTCCACCAAACTATGATGGAATGGTCGGGGACATTAACATCGGGAGCTCAGATCTGGTACACAGATGGCTCCAAGATGGACTTCGGCACTGGAGCGGGGGTGTATTGTAAAAACCCAAGGGTAGAACTAGTTTTTTCCTTGGGGAGCCATACCTCTGTCTTTCAGGCCGAAGTATATGCTATAAATGCCTGTCTGGGAGAGATAGCAAGAAGGGAAACACACGGGACCCGGATTGCTATTTTCTCCGACAGTCAGGCAGCAATTAAGGCACTAAACGGACACGTGGTCACCTCGGCCATAGTCAGGGAGTGCCTAATTAACCTACAAGCTCTGGCAGGGCACAATCAAATCAAGTTAGGTTGGGTGCCAGGGCATAGGGGAATACTTGGATATGAAGCCGCAGATGCGCTGGCCAGGGAGGGGTCTTCGACTCCCCTGATTGGACCGGAGCCTGCGGTAGGTATTTCCATATCCATGGTCAAGATGACAGTGCGAAGGTGGATGGCTGAAAGACACTGTGAGCACTGGATCAGGGCCGAAGGGATGAGACACAGTAAGCTAACCCTTAGGAAACCTTCCTTGGGGCTGCAGAAGAGTCTCATCTATCTGTCTAGGCAGGAATTGAGGATAGTCATAGGTCTACTCACGGGACACTGTGGACTAAGGAAACATTTGCATAAAATGGGTATCTACAAAGATGAACCAGTGTGCAGATTATGCGGGCAGGAACTGGAGACTGCCACACACATTATTTACAGATGTGAAGTACTTGCTGAGAGGCGCTTCAACCTCTTTGGTGATGGAACGGCTTTGGTGGATGCTGAAGGTAAAACTCTAGTCAGGAAACTCCTAAACCTGGTAAGAGGGAAGGGGTTATTTGACTAGATCAGGGAGGTAAGTACAATATACCGTAAGGTAGCAGTGCTTCGGGCAATTCAAACCCGCTCCCAAGTTAGAAAAAAAAAAAAAAAAAAAAAAAAAAAAAAAAAATTTCAGATTTTGCAGTAACGTCTTTAAAGTCAAAAGTGTTGTGTTTAGTTTATTGATGAAAGTTTATCGTAGGCAAAATAATATTAGGTTATGAAGTGGAAACATACTGTACATTAACTAGGAGATTTTTTATGACCATAGATTGAAATTTTACGTGATTAAGAAAAATGTGAAAAATAAAAGAGATAATTCTTTAAGAAGATACTAACAGAAAATATTAACAAGGCGTTACTAATTAGATGTACATATTTATGACAAAATGGATAACCTTATAGGATGTGTTCAGTTGATAAAAATTAAAGATATTTATAAATATATATCTGTAAAGCTATTCATTTTTAGTTACAGTTAGACAAATATTTTACTCTTTAACCCTCTTGATGCTCTCCTGTGAATTTAATCCCGAAAAATTGAAAAAAACATGCAAACAGTCAAAATATAATAAATTCACACTTAAAAATTTTAATTTTGATTACAAAACAGAACAAAGTAGAAATTTAGATACAATTTTAAACCAAAGCAAAATAAATGTACAATGGAAAGCAACAGTACCTCTGAAACACTAAAGAAAATCTACAACCTATCCTTATTACAAAAAAAAAAAAAATCTGTTAATTGTGATAGAAGCATATAGTGGATACCAGGCTAACAGAATTAAATTTTAAGAAATGAAAAGTAAACACAATTTCCTATTAATAGTAGAAAATATTTGGATAAGAAATCTACTACATACAGATTTAATTCAATTTTAAAGTAATTAAAATCCAGTAAAGATTTTGTTATTGTTAAATAACTTTTTATTCTTTACGTAAGAAAATAAGGCTCTAACATATGGATTTGAAATTAATTGAGAAGTTATTCCAAAGTCTAATAACTCAGCAAACAATGTAATGTTCTGAAACAATGATATAGTAGAATATTAACTTGCATAACCACATATGACAATGAATGTAAGTCACAAATAGGTTTTTTCAATACACAATATCAAGAGCACAGTGGTACAATATATTACAATGAAAATATTGAAAAGAACCCTAATACCACAAAAATAATAAAAAATAACAAATAAAACAAGTTACTTAAGATTAAACCCTTATGTACATTTCGATGACCATGTCATCATCATCAGAGGGTCTTGTTACCAAATACAGTTTAGCACACAAGAAGTTATAAACTAGAGTGATCTACAAACATCATTCTAGTTTGTAACTTCTTGTGTGCTAGACTGTATTTTGTAACAAGACCCTCTGATGATGATGACATGGTCATCGAAATGTACATAAGGGTTTAATCTTAAATAACTTGTTTTATTTGTTATTTTTGATTATTTTTGTGGTATTGGGGTTCTTTTCAATATTTTCATTGTAAGGTTTTTTCAAGTTTTGAATGTAAACATTTATTTATAGGTAATTTCTATTACAGATTTTGTAATGTAAATGCACATCTTTCTCTCCACTAGAAATGAATCTTAATCTTCCTCAAGAAATGAATTCAAAATTCCAATATTTAAGTACAGATGCTAAATATCAATGTAAAATAATTTTTTAAATTAAAATTTTGTAATGGGGGTTTTAGAGTATTAATTTGTAGTAAATTCTTTCTTTATTTTCACCATAAGAGCTCTGAAAATGTATCAATTGTATAATGAATCACTATGTAAACACACAAATACAAACTCATGGCTATGTTTAAAAAAGATAATATAATTATGACAGTGTAAATCTGATTTATCAGTTTTTAAGAATTTTTAATAAGTGAGGATTCACTGAATTTCAGACAGATAATTACAAGTTATTTCTTCACAACAAAACTGTAACAATGTAAGGTTTTTCCCTATTGTAGTTTTATAACATTGCCCATATTAATCACTGTATGTGTATCTTCTATTGCAGCTATCATTTATTACCTCTCTTATGATTCTCTGCTGCTCTTGTACTCTGCGTAACCTCTCCATTTCTTCTCGCTGAGCTGCTAATGTTGCTTCGTCCAACTGATTCTCATCCATTACTTCCCGGATATTCCTTCTCATATTGGTTACTTTTCTTTCAATGGCCGATTTGTCTGCTTCTGTATCTGAATCTGATGATGCGTCTAGAAAAATAAATATACAGGAATAATTACAGAAAAACTCAATTTACTAAACTTTTTATGTGAGGAATTCAAGTAAAAACATACTATTTTCTTGTAACTCATTTCCGTCAAGACCTTAGAATGTACTGTAACAATTTTGTCTTCAAAACAATGAAATGGTTAACCAAAGCCAACTCAATCATGAAGGTATTGTAAAGGATCTGGTTTTATTCAAGTTGAAAAGTCAGTCACTGACAGTTAATATTTTCTCTAATTGTCGAAAGCATTATTCCAAAACCCTGGAGTCTACTTTTAGCACTTTCTTGTACAAAATGTCAAGGTGATACTTTCATATGAATGAAAATGCTAAGGGAGTGTTTGTGTTTTGAAAACCTGAACTAAACATCTGTAAACAAGTAACTATCTTTGCATTTACATAATTTTTTAAAATATTTTTTTGCTATTTTCAATTAAAAAAATTGCTTAGCTTTCCATTTCAGTGTCCTCTACAGGTGCTGTTAATTATTACATTACCATGACAACAACCTGTAAATACCTTATGATTATAATAGATTGCACTATTTGGGCTCTCGGCAACTCTAATGAAATCACATCAGCCAGTTGTTCTTCAAGTATTTGATAATTATTTCAAGAAAATTCTTGTTGTATGGCTCATTAAAAATTTTAGTAAAATTAGAAGTGGAGGAGAAACTGTTGACGTTGACAAAAGTACGTTCAGTATAGGAAAAGGAAATCACATGTGAATAAACAAGGTTTATTGGATGATCGGTGTTTTAGAAAGACAAAATAGAGTTTATTAAAAGTTGTATAGAAATGTATATGTGTATATGGTAGCTAGGAACAACTATTATAACAGAGAAATGGGGTTTGAAATTCTTTTGGTCAAAATGAATATACTAATAGAACTGTAAATTTTGTGCCCTTTAATGACTGGAATATTTAAATGCAGAGAATTGACAAAAAATCAAACAAAACCTGTTAGGGGAAATAGTTAAAATTACTTTCGAGAATTATCTTGTTGAATAAGTCTAGAGAAGTACAAATGTTTCTTATTAGGAATTAAACGAAACCTGTGATGAAAAATGGGTCAAATTACTGTAGATACTTTCGAAGATTATCTTGTTGAATAAGTCTAGAGAAGTACAAATGTTTCTTATTAGGAATTAAACGAAACCTGTGATGAAAAATAGGTCAAATTACTGTAGATACTTTCGAAGATTATCTTGTTGAATAAGTCTAGAGAAGTACAAATGTTTCTTATTATTAATTAAATGAAACCTGTGATGAAAAATGGGTCAAATTACTGTAGATACTTTCGAAGATTATCTTGTTGAATAAGTCTAGAGAAGTACAAATGTTTCTTATTAGGAATTAAACGAAACCTGTGATGAAAAATAGGTCAAATTACTGTAGATACTTTCGAGAATTATCTTGTTGAATAAGTCTAGAGAAGTACAAATGTTTCTTATTAGGAATTAAACGAAACCTGTGATGAAAAATAGGTCAAATTACTGTAGATACTTTCGAGAATTATCTTGTTGAATAAGTCTAGAGAAGTACAAATGTTTCTTATTAGGAATTAAACGAAACCTGTGATGAAAAATAGGTCAAATTACTGTAGATACTTTCGAGAATTATCTTGTTGAATAAGTCTAGAGAAGTACAAATGTTTCTTATTAGGAATTAAACGAAACCTGTGATGAAAAATAGGTCAAATTACTGTAGATACTTTCGAGAATTATCTTGTTGAATAAGTCTAGAAAAGTACAAATGTTTCTTATTAGGAATTAAACGAAACCTGTGATGAAAAATAGGTCAAATTACTTTACTTACTTTTGAGAATTTACTTGTTGAATAAGTCTAGAGAAGTCAAATGTTTCTTATTAGGAATTAAACGAAACCTGTGATGAAAAATAGGTAAAATTACTTTATTTACTTTCGAGAATTATCTTGCTGTATACTTGTATACACAGATAAATATGCCTATACTTATACACTCATGTATATTTTATATAATAGAAATTAATAACGTAATTTATATTATGAAATAATGCTATTGCTAAAATTATGATTATAAATATAAAACAATATTTCTAAGCCCTGCCTATAGTAAAAATTACTTTTGATGTTAAATGGGGATGACCATTTTGAAACTTTGCTCTCTTTATTAATTCACCTCATTTTAAAATAAAAAAGTTTTCAGTCTGGACTGATTAACCCTTAGCGCTCGGATTTTTGTAACATGCTTTGCTTCCCCACTTGTAATTAAATTGAGACAAATTCCTCACCTGCAGGTTGCATTATTGTTTATGGAAAACTTTGTTTTCTCTTACATGATTTTAGTAAACTAAGCTATTTTTATTTACTAATACTTGATTTTATTATCTTATTTGCAGTTTTGCAGAGTATGATATTTTTGAAAAGTCTTCCGGATGAAGTCCTGGTTTTCTGCCACATGTTTTGTAGTGAAAAACTGTTTCCCTTCTACCTCCTTATATCTTCCTGTTACTGCAAACTACACAATCCTTAGAACTATTTTTATCTTTGGAAAAGATTAAATGTAATTTCCCATTCAGTCTTCTTCTTTGTCAGTAGTTGATGGCCGACCCCTCTCACTATACGGGTTATTCCTGATATCACCAATGCGTTCCCTCACCAAGTTTTGGCGAAACTATTTTTGTTTAACAGGATTTTCTCTCATTTCCTTTTTTTTATTATAGATAATAAAACTATTTACTACAGCTACATCTAATAGCCAGAAAAACATTTTCCTCCATCATTTATTTGTTCGTCTCGTTAAACTGCATGGTTCATTATATTGAACAGCTAAATCTACACCACCCATAAACTGGTTATATTTACAAATACCTGTTGGTTTAGTTATTTTGTTTATGAAACTGAACTACATTCTAATAAATCAGTACCAAGTAAAAGATCAGGAATTTCAGAATCACTAATTGCACGTGAAGCCACGGCAAACTACGAGTAAACAAATAACCGGCAAAATTGTTACCTACTTGCAGCTTACAACGTAGCGGCAAACTAGATTTTGTGATGACTCACATATTCCTAGGCATTTTCAACATAGTTCGCATTATTCTCAATAGAGTGTAGAACCAAACGGGGAAAAGATTGAATGTCGTGGGCTTCGCCGCAGATGAGTTATAGGCATTTAAAAATCGTGTCGGGTGACCCCCGACATACGAGTAAACTGCAATATACGCTTGGCGGGGCTCCCCCGACAGTCGAGTGCTAAGGGTTAAGAGATGCATCTATTCAATTGAAAGTCTTCATTTAAAATTAAGTGGTACTATTTATAAGTATTTAGTACTGTTGTAGTTGATGTTTGTAATTGCATAATATTATATGAATGGGAAGAAGGATCAAGTAATTTAAAACATATTTTATGAATATAAACTAATTTAAAATCGCAATTAACAAATGTATTTTTAAAATAATGAAAATTAAATATGAAAAAAAATAATAATGAGGGCAATATCTGCATTCTTTCCCTGAACTTTACCTGAATCTTTTTTTGTTTTTTTTGCTCCATTGTCAGCAGAATCGTCATCACTTGGATTTAACTTTCGTTTTGATTTTGAGTCATCATCATCATCGTCATCTTGATCTTGTTCATCTTCATCTTGTAGGGGCTCTTGTTTTATAACAATCATCTCTTGTTCATCTCCACTATCTGGTTCCATTTTAATCTTAATATTACCGTCTTCCTCTTCGTCATATGGTATTTCTCCAAGCACTCCCATCCGTTCTTCTTCATTGCTCTAAAATGTTTACAATTAGAATACACATGAAATTAATAAAATTATAATATTATTAAAAAGAAATGTATTAAAAGTAAAACTTTGAATCGAATAATAATCATTATTTCATATAATCAACTCTCACAAATCTGTGCAAATGCTAGTACAGTAAATAGACCACTGGTTGTTATCTAACTAATTGTTTTGGGAAGTCATTTTGTGTCCGAGTGTGTTTTGTGTGTGGCATTAACATCAATAGTCCAGGATACTGTGCTATAAAACAAACCTATCTATGGCAGGTTTTCTGCATTCTGGAATCTGAGAACACTGCAACTGAGAAAGTAATTCATAGTACTTTTAGAAAACATAGATGATTCTCATTATATTTTTTAAAAAATACTTCTGTAATGCGAATAGTTTGAATTACAACAGTAGTAATTCTACTACGGTAAAAAATAGTTAATTTTTTAACAACATTGAGAATAATAACAAGTTATTGGAATAAATATAAAGAACTGTATTTGAAATGTTTTAAAAGCCTTATTCAGAGTTCAGAGAACTGCGAATATAAATAGAGAGGAGGCAAATGACCTTCGTGGGTTCGGTATTCGCAGTTTTGCTTATTTGCGGTTGGCAAAATATCCTGCTTATATGTATTGCATTTAAAAAAAAGACAAGAAAGATAGTAAAGTTACCATGGAGGTTGTAGAATAATGTGTTTTCATCTTATTTATTTTGTATAGTATAGTAATACCTCATACTTACGCGATAGGTGGGACCGAGCGATAGCCGTGTAGGTCGAATTCGTGTAAATCGTGTACCAAATGAATTTTGTTTTGTTGTGTGGCAGAAATACGCTCATTGTTGGAGTCTATGTTTTCCAAAATTTATAAACCTTACTCAATAAACTAAGGCATTTTTTCACATTTCTAATAGTCATTTCATCTTCTGTGTCAACTGAGTCTAAAGAGTCTGCGTTTTTAAGGTCTTGCTCTTGTGCATGCATTTCTATGAGCTCAACTATTTGTTAGCACCTGGTTGTGTAAATCCAGCAGTTTTTGAGCGTCATCATTATCCATTTCTAAATTGAGTTGTCTGGCAAAACCCACAACTTCTTCCATCACATCAGCAATTTCATCTGACTCTGGCACTGATTCCGCTTGAGTTTCAGTAGCGAAAAAAATAGACAAACGTTCAAAACGCCACTCAAATTTTTTTGGTGAAATTTTATTCTAAGATTGTCGAATGATTCTCAAAGCATCTAAAACATTGAATTGTTTCCAAAAATCTTTAACAGAGAGCTCGTTGTTCTGTCTCATAGCTTCATGCAAATGCGCAAATGATCTTCTTGTGTAATAAGCTCTATATATTTTGATGACCCTCAGATCCATCGGTTGAAACAAACTAGTTGTGTTTGGTGGCAAAAATAACACTTTCACGCTTATGTCGAAATTAGTTAAAGTAGTAGGAGGATGACCAAGTTCATTGTCAATTAATAGGAATTACTTTAAAATTATTTTTTTAGACCGACAATAACGTTCGGCTTGAGGTATGAAATGATGACCAAACCAGTCCTCAAAATGAGAAGCTGTCTCCCAAGCCTTCCGATTCAACTTCTAAAATTATGGGCAAGATCACATAGAAAAATTTTTTAATGCCCTTGGATTTTCTGAGCAATAAACTATGAGAGGTTGCAACCTACGGCCACCAGCTGTATTTGCGCCAACCATCACTGTCAATCGGTCTTTGGCGGCCTTAAAACCTGGAAATATTTTCTCTTTGTGCCCTATAAAAGTTTTTTAGCCATTTTCTTCCAGAACAGTCAAGTCTCTTTGTAACTCGGACAGATGATTTAAAACCACGTAACTTGGGAGTCGCGTAAGACGGGGTAGCGTAAGTCAAGGTATTATTGTACTTTAGTTACTTATCACAAAGAAATCTGACTATTCTCCAAACATCTATTAATATTGAACACTAGGCCTACTACTCATTACCGAACCTGTGTCTTTCTTGGATGACAAAGACGAAGAAATCATAAAAAATGTATTGCCGAAGTTCACATAAAATCTGTAGGTGAAATGTATGTTTAGGAAAACATTTAGCTGCAACAGTTACTGAAATTTATCTCTCTTTAGAATGGAAATTAAAATTTAATCAAGAGCTGGAAGAAGAACTATCACCAAGTCATTTAAAGAAATGTGTAAAGAACTAGAAAAAAAATAGCAACAAAATAAATAACAAGTTTTATTTTAAATCTAATTAACAGTGTTTAAAATATTATTTGTCTAAAATTGGGTGTTTAAAAATTTAGTAGTGTTTAACAATAAAAAATATGTGTGTCTGTATGTGCGAGTTCTCATATCTAATAGAATTTTCGTGTTTTCGGATTAAAGGAAAACATAAATATACCATACTGTAATATAAGTGAACAGTGTAGCTGTAATAATTGTTAACATTTTTGATGCAGATTGTAACCCTCCCATTTCCATATACAGTTGGTTTCAGTGCTTCATATACCGTGGTTTCACTATTTGTGTTCGAGGAACGCAACTCCGGCGAATAGCGAGTACCAGTAAAATCCACAATCATAGAGAGGATAAAAAAATAATAAGTTCAGCTAGAAAATTGCTTTTTACAGCAAAAAAAAACAAGCATGGAGACCTGTTTCATAAAGATATAACAATTTAAAAAAATAAATTTTGCCATAAAAACCAGTAAAGAAAATAAATTATCTAGAAATGACATCTTTGGGTAAATGATCTAGGCGAAAAAGCATGATAATGCTTCTTGACCATATTTAATATATCATGGAAATAGGGGAAGTTTCAGCGGACATGGAAGACCTCTTTCCTTGTGTCTATGCCATAATAAAAAAATCATCTACAGAAACCAAAAACTAAAGACTAATCTCTGTCACCATTATTTGCAAGCGGGATTATTCACTCCAGAATTTCTAACAAAAAATAAAGTGATAAATTTTAACCAGTAAGCTTATAGAAAACAACACTCCATTGAATTAAAATCAACTATTCTATCTCTGTTATTCTGTCACTGATAGTTTCCAAGAAATACTTCCAAAGGAGACAATTGCCATTTTCCTTGATATGTCAGAGTAAGGAGACAGACACTGGTAACACTTGTACATCATTAAGCTTTTAGAGGAAATGGAATTATCTGGATAAACAACTTCCTGCTGACAGTAAAGTCAGAGTAGCTACAAATCCAAAACCAAAGTTTTTGCTGGTGTTCCACAGCATCCTGTTTTGAGTACTCTCCTCTTTCTGTTATATATAAATGACATAAACCCTCACATTACCAAAGATTCTAACTGCCTGCTATGCAAATATTGTGGTTTAGCATTCTCCGGATATTCACAGGTCTAAAACTGTGCTTTGATTTCCTTATAAGGTATCTGAAGATGAAGGAACAGATTATGGTAAATGCAGGAAAAACTATTGTTTGCATTTTTTTTCAACTAATAGAAAGCATAAAAATCTTATGAACCCAGAATTATATATCGAAGGCCATTTTATAATGAAAACATCAAATCCAAAGTAGTTGGGAGTCACTATGGATAGAGAATTAAGGTTCTCTAAGCCCATTAAGACCTATATTCATGGAGCCTTGAAAAAACTAAGGACCAATAAAAGTCTTTGGAGTACAGCCTGAGGAGCTATTTTTCCAGGACGCTTTGTCCACGATTATACAATAATGGAGGAAGAGCTGTAAAAATCATCTCGGACCCACTTCCTTCCACCAACTACTGCAAAGTAAATCAAGAATGTGGCCTAGAAGGCCTTGAAAGTAGGAAGAAGTATAACATGATGAAGGTCATAAACAAGGCAAGAAGTTGTACACCTGATCACATCACAAGGTGAACTTTTAAAAAATTCCAACAAAAACAAAAAAATTAAAAATGTTAACCCTATAATATTTGAAGGAAACTAGAGAAACTTTTTTGCCTTCAACACAATTTCTATCTACTAGAAGCCAATATACATTTTCAAGCTTCCTGTAATCTCAAAAATTGTGAATCTCGTAGAAACAGTTGAAGTAAAGAGTCAACTGACATTAAAATAAAAGAGCTCCAGACCATTAAAAAAACACTATCCAACAGAAGACTTTGTGCATCCAACCGTCAGAATGATGGTTCTTCTCATGATACAATAACTAATTAAAGGTTCGAAGTAGTCGTGTCAGACTAAGAAAATACCTAAACAGAGGAATGAATGTTGTCAGAGAGAATAAGAAAAGATACCAATTTTTATTTCTGCCTGGACATAAAACTAGTCCATTTTCAATTGTCGAACATCCTTCCTTACTTATCCAGAACTGGAGCTTTAAATTCGGAGGTGATCCTTTATGGTGAAAACTTGATAGATATTGCTACAGCTATTATCCAGATTTCTTCATGTCTGGCTTTAATACTGCAGTAAATAAGTAACGTAAGTGGTCCCGCCGATTGCTACTAAGCGTATTTCTAAACTAAGGACCGTTTGTTTATATTCCCTCATAGTTTGCGTGCACGCCGCAACGAGCGCTTGCGTCGCGTCCCGGCATGCCTTGGCAACAACTACGCTCAGTTACAGCTGTGTAGCTAATCTGTGCGTTGTGTTCTGTGCTTGCAAAATGTTCAAGGCTATCGAATCGCCCGCCCCTTGCGAAGTTCGTTCGGTTATACGGTTTTTGTCGGTAAGAAACATGTCTGCTACAGAAATTCACCAACAGATTTCTGAAGTTTATGGTGCTAATGCCATGTGTGAAGGAAAAGTGCGTAAATGGGTTCGAGACTTCAAAGATGGCCGCGACAATGTCCATGACTAAATGCGATCTGGTCGTCCATCTCTAATGTCAGACGATTTGCTGGCTTCAGTTGAAGCAAAAATTCGTGACAACAGACAGACGCTTTCTTGATCACTACTCTCTCACACGAACTTCCGGAAGTTTCGAGGTCTGTGATTTACAAAATTGTTCATAAAAAATTAAACTTTAAGAAACTGTGCTCGCGTTGGGTCCCTAAACTCCTGACGGAGGAGAACAAACACAAAAGACTCGAGAGTTCCTTGAATTTTCTGACACGTTATGACGAAAATGGTGACGACATGCTGAGTCGGATCGTAACTGGAGATGAAACGTGGGTTTCACATTTCATTCCCGAATCGAAACAACAAAGCATGGAATGGAGACACACGCAATCTCCCATAAAGGTCAAAGCCAAACAGACTTTGTCACAGCGCAAGATCATGGCGTCCGTGTTTTGGGATAGGCATGGTGTTTTGCTGGTCGACTTTATGGAACGAGGAACGACAATAAATGCAGAAGCCTACTGCCAAACTCTGAGGAAGCTGCGTTCAAAACAAGAGACGTGGCATGCTCACAAAAGGAATTTTGTTTCTGCACGATAAAGACCTCACACTGCCGCTCAGACCCGAGCTGCATTGGACTCTTTTCGCTGGGAAGTTTTGGACCACCCACCCTACAGCCCTGACCTTGCGCCGAGCGATTTTCATCTCTTCCGTGATCTGAAACATCACTTGGGCGGCAGCCGTTATGACGATGACGACGAATTGAAAACGGCCGTGAATTCTTGGTTATCACAGCAGGCGGCAAGTTTTTATTAAGAAGGTTTCCAAAATTTAGTTGTGCGATATGATAAGTGTTTACAAAAACTTGGAAACTATGTAGAAAAACAGATAAAAGTATGTAGATTCCAAAAATAAAATTAGTTTTTGCAAATTTCTTTTTGTTTTTTTAAATTTTCAAACGGCCCTTACTTTAAGAATACCCCTCGTATTTTAATCCACTTTAAAATAGCTTTCAAAATACAAATATTTTTTAAAAATATCTTATAAGCATTTTAGAGTGTTGAGGGGTTATATAGAAAACAAATGTAGTGAAAAACATTTTTTATTGTAGCACAAAAGTTATATATAACATAAAACTACGTTAAGGCATGTGTTTAGTCAACCTAACACACTTTCATTGTTACTTTCGGTTTTGGCAAGCCAGCGTTGTATTTGTTCACACTCTGGCTCAGACATTGTTTACAGATAAATGTGTTACGAATTTAAATATTGTTTTCACACAAAAAATAACAAAATATCTATTTAAAATACAAAATATTAAAACATATTTCTTCTTGAACCTTGTGTATAATGTTTTTAAATAGTACGTCGTCTATGTATGACGTCAACAAATAACAACATCACGGACCGAACATTCACATCAGAAAAATAGAGAAAAATAATCAGTGATTCGACAATGGTCAAGTGACCGAAAGGTACCTCATCTCATAAGGTAAAATTATTGCACTTAGTGGTGGAAAAAATTATTTACAAGTAATAATAATAATTTCATAAAGTCAGTGCAACGGAAAAATAATGGACAATGTGAAAAAAAATATATATATACATGTAACCATTTATAAATATATTGTTATATATTTCTTGCCAATACATCAATTTAAAATGTTAATTTATATAACATAATTTTAATACACTGAAACATTACAGGATGTAAAGATAATTCTGTAATAATAAAGTATGTGCTACTGTTTTTCTGTAGAGTTTTTATTTGAAAGGTTAATCAAATGTCTGCTAATTTTTAGATAATGCTTTTAAATATCAACCTGTCCTACATTTATGAACATTTTTATAGTTTAAAGACAGCACAGTAAATAAAGCCATTAACCGACTCTGGCAACTATAACAGGAAATTCTAAATGTTTTGCTATGACTTATCTGTTACTTTCTGACTACACTTTAATTCCTTTTTTCTAATTTAAAGAAAAATTATCATTTAAGTAAATTAGTGTAGTGTTATGTTCTTTGTATATGATATAAACAAGAGCATTATGTGAAAGATCCTATCATAAAACATTCTGTTTCTAATATATATTGTCTATTATATCTACCTATTAATTTAAATCAAATTTTGTTAGATCAAAACAATTCTAACCTGTTTTCCTTCAGGATCCCAGTCTTTTTCTTGTATGTCTTCAAATTCTTGATCACTAAGCCTTTCATCATCTGAATTTTCTTCTGCTACCTTCAGCTCTTTGTCTTTACCAATCTTGTTTTCTTCAGGTGAGATATTTTCTTCTTCTTTTTCATTAATATTTTTAACTTCGTTTACATTCTTATTACTCAATGGATTAAAAGTTGTGACTTTACTTTCGTTTTTCATCTCCACTTTTGATAAGTTCAAACTCCCATCACTAGTTTTATTAGTCACTAAACTTAAAGGAGCTTCTTGAGGAGCCAGCCGCTCATCTTCACTCTCTTCAAAATCATCTTCCTCCATTTCATCATCACCCCCACTGTCTTCATCTTCACTAAACTCATCTTCACTTCCCCCGCCTTCATCTTCGCCTACATTTTTACTACTTCTAGTCCTGTTAAGAAATTTATTTAACTCAGATGTCTGTGAGTCTGATTTTTTAAGTATGGTGAGAGAATCTTTCTTCTGCTGTTCTTGTTTGGGCATAACCCTTTCAATAGTAACATCACCAATTCTTTTAACTAAATATGGATCCATTTTCTAAGATTGTTTTTAGTAAGTAGTCAAAATTTCTAAAACAAAATATAAATAAGTTATTTAATGTTAGTTTTTCAAAACAAAATGGAATATAAATACTAAAAGTTAAAAACCAAAAATTACTTATATCATTCAAAATAAATTTTCTATTTTAAACATTTACAAAATATAACCCAAATATATTATGATAGTGTATTTCAAATTTAGAACCATGTTAAGTTATCCACATAGAAAATCCTCAAAATTTGTAAAATGTTCAAGTTGATTAACAGAAATTAAAGGCAATAGAATAAGGAAGATAATTTTAGTACCACAACATATCTACATTGTAATAAAATAATGAAGAGTTAAAAATCATAACTGTGAAAAATAGATTAAAAATAGGTATAATTCTAATTTATTTCAAATTTATTTTTCGATATTTTTGCAATATCATTAAAAACAAAAAACTTGAACGCTGAATCAATATTTTTCATAAGTTCAAATATTTTGTGTGTGAGTATAAAACATAATTGTGTCTATACATGCTTAATACTGTTAAAAAATATATAAAATACTTTAAAAGCATCAATTTTAATCATGAAGCAAGATAACTAAGCCTCTGAAAAATGTGAATCATGACTTTAATAGGCATGCTATTTGTGTTTCATATAGTTAGCCTAGATCCCAAATTCTCATACATCTACATTGATCTAACCACATTATTTCCTGGAATCCAAAGATGCGAAACATTGAAAAAACTAGTTTATCAACTTCTGGAAAATTTGAGTCTTTTGGTGGGTATCTTTTATATATTTGCTGATATTCACATTGTAGTCTATACTACAGATTTGGAGTAAGTCTATATTATAATATTAGAAAAGTTAGCTGAATGATTCTTTATGATCAAAAGATTCCCTTGATTTAATTTCCATTTTTACATCAAAGCCTGATTTATGTTTTCTCAATTAAAGAAAATGAGTTGATTTATACTTCAGAATTTCTCCTCCCTCGTCCATAAATCCAATTGTGTAAATTTTAACTTTCTATCATTGATTTTTACGTTACTTGTGGTGGATATTCACTCCTCTTCACATATTCAAACAAGAACTGACTCAACAATATTTGTTATTTCAACCTACAACTGTTAATGCTGCAATCCTACAATGATATATATACTTGATTCGGGCCTCGTACATTTATCTTTAAAAATTGTTAAAAATGCATGATTTAGGTAAAAATATGAGTTATATATATATATATATATATATATATATATATATATATATATATAGAGAGAGAGAGAGAGAGAGAGAGAGAGAGAGAGAGAAAGAGAGAGAGAGAGAGAGAGAAGGAAAAAGAGAAAACCCTTTCATATCTGGAACCTCTGATATACGTACGTAATATGAAAATAAAGTAAGCATCTTTATTCCACAAGGCGCCTTGTCATCGGGCCAGCCCCTGGCGCTAGTAATTAGCTCTTTGTTCTTTCAAGACTCAGCTAGTTTTGCTCAAGTCTCCATACCATTCAGTTTAATACTGTCCTACAAATTGTTGTATTACCCAACCTTATCAGTTGTTTAAATGTCCGTTTAATTCAGCTACTGACCGACACCGAGTGAAACTCATACTGATCTCACTGCAGTTGAGATAAAAAACTGCTGAAGCATTCTATTATGTTTAGATGTCTGACAGAAAATCAATAGGCCATAAATATCTTTTTTTATTTATGCTGTAGGTTTCAAGAGTCGATAAATATCCCTTAGAAAGCCCAGACTAAGTCTTGAGCATAATATATCAGGAAATAAACTCTCTTGAAGCAAACATTGACGACATTCATGATTAGCCCGCTAATAATAAAATTTTTGTGAATAGCTCACCCAGCACGTAAACTGCAATGGTTTTTAAAGAACTGTACATAAAGGCATGTAACTAAATTGTGCGTTCAGTTCTATATTCCTATTAAAATATAATTAGAATCTTCAATAAGTGTAACTTATTTACTTGAAACAATCATACATATATGATAGCTAGTGATATATATATAATGATATATATATATATATATATATATATATATATATATATATATAATGATATATATATATATATATATATATATATATATATATCATAGTTTTCACAATAAAATGGAGAAAAGGATTATATATTAAATTAAGATGCTTAACTATGCTCCAGAAAGGTTTTCTTTGAGCACAGAAAACATAACTCAATAACAATGGTCTATCACGATCATATATTCTACAAAAAACCACAACGTGGTTAAGTATGGACAAGTCACGTCAGTCTTAACCCTCTTAAGAACATGAGCTGATATCCTTTCTGATTGTCAATATTAAAAGACCATGTGTCCTTATTATAGGCTTGGAATAGGATATCTCGGCTCGGAATTTCAAACCATTGTAGATCTCCTTAAAATTAACAGATCGCAGTATAATTACTACTAAATGAAAGCTTATTTCTTGTAGAACAGAATGGTTCTTTTTTCACAAAGATTCCAAGAAATACAGCGATGAACAAGGACCATATTTAGACAGTTTCAAGCACCCTTACAGCAGTCTGCTCTAGTTTGTTTTTGTTGTTCAAGTCATCTGTTCTGTTGTGTATTACTTTTGTATTTATTTATTATAAGAATATCTTTCAACTGATTTAGTATTATTTCCAAAAAGTACAATTTGTTATCTAATTTTGTTTTTCAATGTTAGTTTGTGCAAATGTTATGTAAAGTGGGTAATTTGTTCAAAGCCGAGAACTAGAAAACGATCACGGACTGTATGTATATGATATGATAAGGGCAATGCATCTCAAAACATACTTGATAAAATTTCATTTCACATATATAAAATTTCATTTCACATATGTTATAGGGTACTTAGAAATTATAGGAAATAATACAGATAAATAGATGGACTGGGGGTAAATAAGGTTATAGTGAAAATATTAAACATTGTAGGGATAGCCAAATTTTGACTCGTAATATTGGTAGGGAATACAGACTACAATTTTAAAAAGTAAAGTTTTTTTATCAGTGTAGACAATTGCAAATCACAACATATGTAAAAACCTCTTAGTGAATAATGTGTGCGAGTTCCAAGACGACAGGATTTTTTATGCTTGGAAACCTTGAAAATCAAGAACACCCTGATGGTAAGTACGACTTATTGACTCTAAGCATGAAAACCTTCGAAAATTATTGATTTATAACAATATTTAATTATGGAACAATTAACACAAAAATCAGATTTCTATCTGTATTTATATGGAATCTACACAACGTTAAAAGAAATACTACAAAAATCAGAAAAATGACACGGTCTTTATAGCGTACTATTTGTCAAAACTGGATGGTCTTAAAAGAGTTATTATTCCCTTAAAAAATAGTTTAACTATTTAGTCCTTTCAATAATTTACCATATAATGAAATATAGCAATAATATTATTAAACTCATTTTTTAAAGTTACATTATTTTCCGAGTTAATAACAAGGAACCACTTGTTAGGTAATGTCTCAATAATCATGTTTAATATTTAATACGTTTTATATTTTTTGGTTTCCTCTTAAACTCAACCTACTATTATAGACTAGACTTTAAAATTTATAAGAACTTAAAACGTTAATGTTAAAATGAAAGTGCAGTTATTAATTGTAAAATAGTTTACAAATTGTAGTGCAATTGTCAAATTGCGAATTGTGTGTGCGGTTCAAGGAATGTACGGTAGTTACTTTAACCAGGTAAGCAATTTAGGCCGAACAAATTTACCAGCCAATGCAAAAACTCATAACGAATACGAACAAAAATAATAACACTTTTGATAATGACACGAATAATTACAATTTTGGAAAAAAATTATTTCACCCCCCCTCCACGGTCACTTAAAATCTTATAAATACCATGTTGTACCTTGATTTTTTTTCACCTTGGAACTAGCATAATGCCTCGAAAAGTATTTAAAGTTTTTATTACTATGGAAGGCTAATTTTTTATCACATTTTAGTTGGGAATTCATTTTTGGGCGCGCAGTAATAATAGTACACTGTACTATGTCTAGACATGAACATACCTATACAGTATTCAATCAGAATAGATTTGGTTATTTTATACAAAATTACTATACACCTATGAATAATCCAGTCAGGATAGATTTGGTTGTAATTTTATACAACATTACTATGTACCTATATTAAAATATTGTTTCTGCATCGTTCGGTGAAATTTTTTGGCCAGTCTCATACCTTACAATTGTAGATTAGTTTTTTGTATTTAAATACAAGTATATACTTATTTAATATTGGTATATATTTATATAGGTAATATGTAGTAAACTTTTTGAGGCATTTTGCTAGTTTCAAGGTAAAAAAAATCAAGGCCAAACATTGATTTTGTAAAGCTTTAGGAGGCCATGGCAGAGGTTGGGGTTGAATAATTTTTTCCAAATTTGTAATTATTTGTGGCATTAAGGAAAGTGTTATAATTTATTTTGGTATTTGTTATGAGTTTCTGCATCAGCCAGTAATTGTTTTTCAGCCAAAACTACTTATGTGGCTAAAGTAAACAATTACATGTGTGTGTGTGTGTTTTGCTATGCACCTTTCAGCACCCTGTCCTATCATATAGCTAAATTCATTAACACAATCTGCAACCACTTGTGGAGCACAAACTGCTCAGTAAAACTAAAGTCGTTTAATTAAACAGCACTCTATAACTAACACTGATAACAAAAATCCCACTGAAACCTATAACCAGTAGTGTATAGGAGAAACCTTACATAAAACACCTCATAAAACAACTTACATAAAATGAATATATTAACAACATTCAACCCATTGTGCTTCATGGACTAGCTCAGCCCTTCTGGACCTTTGCCATTGCTTCAAGAGAACAATTTTTTGTTACACAGAGTTTATTTATAATGAGATGTGATGTACTAGCCTAGACATCTGTACTGTCTAATGGATATTGACTGGTTTTCGAAACTTAGGCTTTTATTGAGAAAGAGTAAAGTGTGTGAAGCGACACTGTAAAGTTGCAATACATGTACACAAAGAGTGCTTCAAATTCAGTAAAATAACATTTTAAATTTTAAAAAAGTGTGTAAATATATGAAAATATTTTTTTTTAATTAGCGAATTTTCATGTAAATCAGAAGTGAACAATGTTAGCGGGAGACTGAAAGCTAAACCAAACTTTAAACCATAAGAAACATTTTATTGTTTTAACTAATAATTAATAGAAATAATAAAAAACTATATAAGGTTCAAAGTAATGGATACAAAATTAAACCTTTCTAAAATATACAATATTTAATTCTCCATAAGTAAGAATATTTTCATGGCAAAGTACAACTCAGTTGACACAACAAATTAAATCTCACCCGCTGTGGTGTGCACCTAATTAGACCTGAATGAGTTAATTCTCAAAACAATATACTTTATATTTTTGATATAATAAACGTTCCTTTTCAAGAAACAATCAACATCATCCATGTTGTTATCAAACATTATGATTATTCTTTTTTCAATATGTCAGTATATTTGTATTTTCCAAATATAAACAAATTTGCATATAAAAACCTCTATTGTTAATAGTTTAGATTGAAAATATGTGTAACAGATTCAAAAAGACAAAAATAAAATATCTGATAATAAATAAAAACTTGTAGAAGTTAAATCTATCAATAACGTCTACAGTTTGTGAAATAAAATTTTATTATAAAATTTGCTTTCTAAAAATTATATCAATTGTTTTACAATTTTATTGTAAAAGAAATTTTTTTTAATTCAAAAAATCTTTTAATAACTTTAAAAGTTATTGAAACTTATGTGATTACTATTATGTGTATTACTATTTTCTATAACAGGCATTACAATTTAATTCACAATTAATCAAATAAAATTAAAATATTTAGGTTGCAGGAAAAATAAAGCTAATTCAATTTGAAATCTTAAAAGAATATCATTTAGGTTTATATAACTACTGTATACTAGAGGCTAATAAAATAAAGCTACGGTCTAGAGGACCACAGATACACATATAAAATAATCCAAGCTTAATTTTTTTTTTAGCAAAAACCAATACTGCCGTTATTACCAAGAAACCCGAGCTTAAAAGGAGTTTTCACATTTTACAAAATGAGTAAAGGTGTGAGTTACAGTGGTTAAAATTAGGTTTTGCTTAATTAGGAATCATATAATAATAAAATATTTAAGTTTATTCACATATGACACAAAAAGTAATGTACTAATAGGACTAGTTCTAACCAATGTAGTATGATGAAATTGTACAATAAAGAGGAAATAATAGACCAAAAGTTGTTTTACATTAAAAAATCAATTTAAATACCTAATAAGTGATACTACTAAATCAACAATATTAACTTCAGTGAAGTTTAATATACACCTAAAGTACAGGAGTAAAAAAATATATCCAAATGTATACCAGACTAGTCAATATTATTTGATCTCAATTTATCACTGATAACGAGGTATAAAATGAAAGTAAAAGAGTACAATGATGTTATAGGTTAACTCCATTTAGGTTAGGTTTGACCTATGGTTACTAAAGTTACAATTTTCCAAATAAAACTTCCCATATTTAAAATAATACATAAACACGATGAAAAAACGATTAAAAGAGAAAAAGGTATATATAACTATTAAGAGATGGTGGGTTAAATCTAAATATGCTTTAAACAGTACAGGCTGCCAAAAATTATCATCTAGTGTAGTTTATAATCTTATCATTTAATAGAAGGGGAATCTAAACATTAACCTAAAAGTGTAGGCTAATAAATAATAGGTAGGTCTAAGTTGAAAAGCTTAATTTAAAAAGATTTTTAAAGCCTAACCTAAACAATGCATGAAAGCGTATTTCTAGATTAATTCCATGCTAGCCTGGACAATTATGTACGAAATATTTAGAATACAAATAATTTACACAATAAACAAAATTAATCCTCTTGATTAAAATGTGATTATTTTAATGACGCCTAGGTTGCAAATGCTTTCAATTATATTTTTAAGCAATAAAACCTTCATGTGTAAGCAGGAAATGAATTTAGCCTAAGCAAGCCAGAAGTAAAAAATGGTTGTTATGAAGTTACTAGTAATTCGACTATGATGGCCTTATTGTGACATAAAAGTATGATGTTTAGTCTTAATAATGTAATTAATAATATTTTAAAACTTAAAATATTGCTGAACCGCACCCACTGACTTGAAGAATTATTCATATACATCTTTTGTTTGTTGTTCCTTTCATGGCAAGCGGCTTCTCCATTTTCTAGGTTATTTTTACGTATTCAGAGCTATCAACAATACAATTCCTTCAATTCACTATTTACACCATAATTCATAGAACTTATCACTACAAATGTATATTTCAATCTCCTCTTTAACTAACCATACTTAGAAGAATACAAAGGATATTAAAGTAACAAATAATAACTTCACCTAAATACACCACTATCCACTAAAATTGCTGCGCGTAAACAATGGTACCAACATTAGATTTATGTTCTGTCAAATTCGCTGTTTTTAAACTGAAGAGAAGAGTACAATTTTCTTTTTTTAAATCAATTATTTTAACAATAATTGAACAAAGTTATAAAAACAACCATTGTATTCCATTAGGTACGCAATTTATCTAGTTTTAACAGCCGTAATAGATATATAGAAGGCAAAAATAATTCAATTCTTTAACGATTGAGTTTTTAATGACAATAAGGTTAAACATTTCCCAGCCTTTATTGATTACTGTTTCTAGATTATTTTAAAAACAGAATTTATACAAAAGTAAATATTGAAATCTTATATTTATAATATTTTTATTTATACATTTTATTTGTAGATAAAATGTCCGTTAAATCACTTTATAAATAAAACTATTAAGACACAAATTTTATAGATAGGCCCTACATTTTGAAAATATTTTGTAAACAAATAAATTTTCAACATTTTTCTATTACTTTAAATAGTTTGAAATTGGCTCCATACTTGTGTGGTAAGTTTCATTCGAATTTGGCAGCCGTGGGAGAGGCAAGGACTTTCAAGGCATGTTCTCTTTTTATTTACACCCAGATTAATTGTCACCGGGATTCATCAATATCTGTTCGGTTCTGGCATGCGTATTGAAGCTTATAATTAAGTATTTTGACACGAAGCTATAAAATTCAATCATAATAAAATTATATCGTTTATAAAATATAAAGATGTTAATTATAATATTTAATATTTTACAATATCCAATTCTATTAAACTGGTCGTGGAAAATATTGGTTAAATGGACTTTAAACTGGAATGTTTAACGTTATCATTATGTCTGGAAAGAAAACCATTGTTTTAACTACTTTTGTCATTGAGTGTTAGGAGAATGTAATAAAGTTATTTTAAAGTTTAAAGAAACGGTAAAGTCTTGAAAATAATAAAATTTTGCAAAACCGCTACTTACTGAAAATTTATTATAAAATATCAATAGATCAAGTAGTAGTTTTGTTATGTTTTTACTCAATTAAATATACGTTTACAGTAAATATTATTACTGTAAATATGAATAAATTGAAAATAGTTTACCTGGATTTAATATTCTGATTTGATTAGAAGTGAAAACGAACAATAATTACCGAAGCTGATGAAATAAAAAAAAAAACTTAACACAACTTTAAAAACTTGACTGCTGAAGGTTTTTGTGAAAAGTATAATTAGTGAAAGAAAGGCTCAAGGTGAAAAGTTTGGAGGAAGTTGAGTTTTGAGTAAATGTAAAGTTTAGTTCCCTGCTCATCTTGAGCAGAGACTAACGAAAGAAAGCTTGCTCATTAATGACACATAGTAATCGAATGTTAACAAGTATTAGGAGGTAACATGTACCTCAACAAAAATAATTTGACAGTTATTGATAACGAATACGTTGAGTTCTAATTTGAACAAATATTATTTTTTTTCTAATTCGTGTATTACTTTCCATAACGTGGATAGAACTTTTTCGTTTGAACAAATTAATGACTTACCAAACTCAAAAGTTTTAAAATGTCTTTTTGGATCTAAAACCATAAAGTGGTGGGCCTACAGTGATCCGCATTGTTAATATATGTTCACTCTAACTCGTAATGTCTCCCTGTAATAACTCTTAATTAGGCATACATCAATTTTCTTTAACTTTTCATAGAACTAACTATTTACATTTTTTGAATAAATGACCATAATTAGAGCCGCTAATATTAACGAACAAAATTGGGTTAACAAAAACGTTATTTGTCGGATACATTAGATTTTTTCAAATTTAAATGTTGTGGAACAAAATTAGTATTCTATCAATACAGCATTGTAGTAAAATACTTGAAGAAGTTTTATGAAAATCTTCAAATTTCAAATTCAGTTAAAAGTTGTTGACAAGAGTGTTATAGGCCTGCAGTGTAACAAACTTTTAACCGTTAAGTATATTTGAAAACTTGAAATTTTCCTTAACAACTCTTCAAGTAGTCTATTATAAAAAAAATATGTTACAAATCTGGTAATGATAAATATATTTATTTTAAAAATGTATAACAAAACATTTAAATTTTGAAAAAATATTACGCATGAGAAGATGTTATTAAATTTAATCAATTTTTTAATAATACTATTAAAAGCACAAGCTCACTTTTATCGAAAACGCGAATGGTTTACTGCGTAAAAATCTGAAATTGATTCATTTATAATTAACAAAGATAGACAATTAACAAAGTTAAAAATGAAAATTATATAAAAAATGTCCGGAGACCCACAACCCGTTTAAATTATTTTTTTAATGCGTAAATATTGGGTAAAAATCATTTCTGTAAACCGATTATATCGCCTTCGAGGGTTTGAAACGGTTGTGCAGTGAATAATAATAATAATAAAACTGTTGTGATCGACCTATTTGTAACATTACAATTCAGTTAGAATGTACTTTGTAAAAAATTAAATAAAAATAAATTAATCCAACAACTATCTAAAAAACAATTTTAATACCTACAGCTTCAAAAATAAAATTTAAGGAAGTTTAACTTTGTAGCTAAGAATGGAAATTATAAACAAAAAATCAAAGAAGAAAATCTATTGTTATTATTATTAGGTTACAACGATAAGAAAAATCAAGTTCTTAGAGCAAAAAACATAAAATATTATAAAATTGCGTAAAGTAAACCTACAAAATAAATTATACTTACTGTAACATTAGCCTACAAAGTTCTTGAGCCGATACGTATATATTAAAACAAAAAACTTTTAATGAAACAAAAATAAACGCAAAAAATTACTACACATTGGCTGGTTAAGTATAGACTAAATTTTGTTTACACAATCTGTTAAATGATGTCAAATGGCATTTAGCCTATTCGTACAAAATCAGTCTGGTAAATATTAGAATACGTGTAGCTTACACAGGTTTGCTTCTACCGCTGTAACAACTTTACATAAATTTACTTAGTTACAGTATTTGAAATTTTATCGTAAAAAGTCTATACGGTTGAAGATTTTGAAGTTCTGCAGCTCAACTTTATTCAAAGTATAATAGCAAAATATTTCGTCGTCCTACATTTTATGATTATTACAATTTGATAGTAAAAACACTTGAATATATTAAGTAAATTTGAATAGTCTATATATTAATGTTACACTTGCCTCAAGTAGCACTTTTTATTGGGTCGTTTCGGGTGATGTGTCCCATTGTCACTCAGACCGTAACTGTTTTCAAAATTAAAAAATTAAGTGCTACTATAGGCAAGTGTAACTTACCAATATATGTTGAAGTGTTTTTATTGAAAAAGTAATAGCTCAAGTGAAAATGGTATCAAATTTTACAATTTGATGTTGAGAATTTAAAAAAAATTAATGTCAACTTAAATAAATATTTGTAGCAATTTCAAAATAGAACAAGCAGTGACTACAAACCTAAATTTCTCCAGTCGAGATTCACTTTCCTTGTTTTCACTCTCTCTCTCTCTCTCCCCTCTAGTCTTACAAACTAATATCATTTCATATTAACTTTAAAAATCTTGAGTAAATTACTTTTGTGTATTGTGTCATTAAAGATCATTGAAAATTAGTGTTTAATATTTTATACAAGTTTAATTAATTCTGTGATAAATAAAATTCTTTTATAACAAATAAAAGACTTATGCCTACACAAAACTCACAAATTAATCATTTATCTACTCAGAAATGACAAAGTCGTCGTCATCATCATCAATGAGTGTTGCTGCTACAAACTCTAATTTACAACTTTTGAGTTGTAAATTAGAGTTTGTAGCAGCAACATTCACTGATGATGACTTTGTCATTGAATGCGTCTGAGTAAATAAATAACTTTTTGAGTTTTGTGTACGTCTTTTATTTGTTATAAACATATCCTCACGTGCTAAGCTCAAAGGAGAGTTGCTAAACATTCTTTTACGTTGGTTGTTCATTTATTTTTCCAGTTTAAAAAGAATTTTTTTAACTTTGAACATTATTCTTAGTTCATAAGAAATTCAAAATCTCTCATATTAGTCGAAATTCGTAAAAAAGTAGGCCTAAGTAGACGCGGTTTTTATTTATCATCGATTATTTTAAATAATTATTTACAGCGAAGCTATTTGTATCAAGTAGGCCGAGTCTGTTGGAATATATTATCTCACGGATATTTCTCTGAAAAGACATAACTGTAAATTTATACCTCAACCTTCGGCCAATAATTGTGTGAAATTATAAATTACCGTATATACGGTATTTACAATTTAAGTCCTTGATGATTCATTTTAGTATGTAGTATGAAAGGAGACTGTTCATGCAGTATAACATTTTATCTTTTGTTTTTGGATTAGGTTGCCAAAATTAAGGTTTATTTAAAAACAGTTTTTATTTTACTAAACACTTGTAAATATTTACAAACTTGCCTATAGTAGCACTTACTTATATTTGTTGAGGACGGCCGTTTCGGGAGATGTGCCCCATTGTCAACTCAGACCGTAACACACCGAGTTACGGTCTGAGTTGACAATAGGGCACATCTCCCGAAACGGCCGTCCTCAATAAATATAAGTAAGTGCTACTATAGGCAAGTTTGTAAATATTTACACGTGTTTAGTGATAACTAGTAGCTCACGGGAAGATGGAATCAACAAATATTTTTATTTTAATGTTAATGTTGTAGAAAGAGTACGAATGGCTGAGTTATTCTTGCTGATAGACTACTATTGTTTTTCGTCTACTAGTGTTGCCTTCATTTTCTTAATCTGTGTGACTGTTGGAAGAAAACCACTGGTACGATGCAATCGTAAATGATTTAAAAGTAGCACTGTTTGTAACTTTTACATAAAATATTTAAGAAATCGTTGTTTCTACTGCATAAAACCAGATGTCTTTGTTATTAGATAACTGGTTATCCCGTTTAAAAACAACTTTGTTTTTTGTAGGTAATTAATGATAAAAAAAATAATTACTAAAGATGGTTCTATTCCTAAGTACTTTATTGTTAAAATAAGCAATTTTTACTTTTTAATTAGGCCCTACATGAATGATACTTCATTCACATAAGGTAAAATGTGATTTCTTTAATTTGATAATTTAAATTTAGAATTACAGTTTTGTTTTGCTATTCTAAAGGATTTGTGAGTAATTTAAATTTAATTCACGTAAAATTAAACAAAATCTCATAGGTCTGTGCTCCCGTCTTATTCTTTATTTATTTAATTTATATCAAGGAAAAGTGAATGTCCATCCATCTCTCATTGAGCAAGAATTGTGATATTGTTACATGGAACTAATAATATTCATCACGAATTATTATTATTATTATATATATATATATATATATATATATATATATATATATATATATATATATATCGCAATATGTATTCTTGTGTATTAATAAAGAACTGAGTCAAAATACAAATACAAGAATTATAATTGAATATACAATTCAAAGCTTTTCGTTGGCTAACAGTACCAACATCATCAGGAATATTGTAAATATTATATATATATATATATATAATAAATAAAAGCCACTGTGAGTCAAACTTACTTTATTACATAATTTATTTTGTTTTTAATAGAAACAAATAGATAGGCCTACCTCGTTTTACTTTACCAGTGAGAGGGTCTTGAAGCTTTTTGAGAACATACATTTTTAAGACTTAACTTATTTTCAAAACATTACCATAATTTAGTATTAGTTCGATAAGCACAAGAGCGACCTGAATGCATTTTTGTATAATTTTCTAATTATTACGTCCCTTGAAACATACAGCAGAACTCCAAATATCCGAATCAATTGGAACCGGATTCCATTCGGATAAACGAGAATTAGGTTAATTGGATTTTTCGATAAAGAGGTCAATTTTAAGTCCTGTGACTACTGCATGTTACTTGCAAATGGTAGAAAAATATTTTTTTTTAGTTTTATATTTTTGTCTAAGCTTTTTGATAAAGAATCTAAGGTTTAGCTTTTTCGCAAAAGAATCGGATCCGAAATTGGGGTTCCCATGGAACGTTGTTGCAAAAACCACTTAAAAACGGCATCTTCTAGTTTTTTTCTTGTTTTTGCTGCCTCCATTGATTTTCTTGAACAACTTTCATCTTCCATGATGAAAGGTACACACACAAAATTCTGTCAAATAAAAACAATGTTGATGCGTGAGTCAAAGAAATCGATTTATTAGGAATTTGGCAACGTTCCGACGACTAAATTGTCGTCCTCATTCAGGCCTACAAGTATAATAGACAGAATTAACATTTACGTCATAAAAATTCACAACAAAATTAACATAAAATCAAAAACATTCCAATAAGTTATTAGTACTAATAAATTAAGAAAATAACAACACAAATAAATTAAATAATTAAAAACACACTATAAAACGTGATAGTCCATGGTAATAAAAACTATAAACAATTATTTAAAATGTGTCAAAAAAATTCCCAAATATGTAACAGTAATACAACCTGTAAAAGTAAATCATTACTAGACATCTGGTGCATCAACAACTAGAACCCTCAAGAGTTTTTAAGCTTTATTACTAAAGGATTGTAAATACTGGCCAATTTATTAGTGTCCTCCTTAGCAATAACAGAATGGTTTTGCATCTTTATATGGAGTATTTTAGACAAAATTCGTAAATTGTAATGATTGTGACGCTTCCTATGTTGGGAAAACTAAACGTAAATTGTAATGATTGTGACGCTTCCTATGTTGGGAAAACTAAACGTAAATTGTAATGATTGTGACGCTTCCTATGTTGGGAAAACTAAACGTAAATTGCATATTCGTCTTTTAGATTTAGAACATGAAAAAAAATAATAAAAAAGGACTTCATCTCCCCTTGGTGTTTTACGATCACATCAATGAACATAATCATTCGGTTAATTTTTGGACACGCAAAGTAATTGGAGGAGGCGAATTATGTGTGAAATGCTCCATATAAAAATGCATAAAAAATTCTATTAATGCTAAGGGCACTAATAAATTGGCCAGTAGTTATAATACTTACAGTAGTCATAAAGCTTAAAAACTCTTGAGGGTTCCAGTTGTTGATGCACCAGATGTATATTAGTGATTTATTTTTACAGGTTGTATTACTGTTATATGTTTGGGAATTTTTTGACGCATTTTAACGAACTGTTTAAAGTTTTTATTATCATGGACTATCACGTTTTATAGTGTGTGTTTTAATTATTTAATTTATTTGTGTTGTTGTTTTGTTAAATTATTAGTATTAATAACTTATTGTAATGTTTTTTGTTAATTTTGTTGTAAATTTTTATGACGAAGATGTTAATTCTGTCTGTAATACTTGTAAGCCTGAATGAAGACGACAATTTAGTCGTCAAATGTTGTCAAATGCCTAATAATTCGATTTCTTTGACTCACGCATATATCTTGTTTTTATTTAACTTTCAACTTCATTTTTAAGCAATGTCACGAAGCTTAAAAATGTAGGTTCGCTCATTTTAATGTCTGAAATTGGTTATTTTCCATCACCGTATGTCCCAGTCAACTGCTAACCCGTAACTCCTTTACCAGATTGGTCTGCAATTTTTAATTTATCCGTTAACGATAGGACAACTTGTTTCCGTTTAGAAACCATGAACAACGGAAGTAACTCACAAGCAAAACAATGCGCCGATGCCAAACAATGACACACTGACTGACTAATCCATTGATTCCCAAATTGGGGGGAGCGCTCATCTTAGGGGGGGGCATGAAGCCAAGTCAGGGGGCGAGAGACCAGTTGGAAAGTAATAAAATAAATTAAATATATTTAATAATATAGGGACACACTTGATGTTGCTAATGACTGGGGATGTGCCCTTACTAAAATACAACCTCAAGTAGGCATGCTAGTGTAATAAATGCAGCCTCTAGCATCTCACTAACAGAGTTTTCTCTTATTAGTTAAAATTTACCTTGCAAATTACAGCTTGAAATGTTACATCATGTTTCTTGTGAAATTATGTATAAATAAATTGTTGTTAATAAATATAAGTTGATTCTTTTTCATATGCCTATATAATTTATTTATAGTGTAAAGTTAAGGGGGGCGTGGGAGGATTTCATCTCAAGAGGAGGGGGGCGTGGACCCAAAAAGTTTGGGAACCCCTGGAATAGTGCGTCAGGCCGGACTGCGGGCATCTCGAGACGGAAGACAGATGACCACACACAACTGCACTGAGACGATGACTCTGCATTCAAATAATGTTTGCACGGCGCATACAGTAGCTTCACACAGAAAAGGGCAATAGCACATGTAGACAGAAACATTATTTTGGAAATTTTTTTCTGTATATCTGAAAGTGATTCGGATAAACAGAGTTTGGATAATTGGAGTTCTACTGTAACCTATATAATAAAAATTGTACCCAAATTTTGTCAACCTTTTCTCAATATACAATTGTAAATTCTATTTGAAAACTTATTAACTATTCAAGACTTTATGAATTTTATTAATTAGGTATTGAATTTCTTTTATATTGAACTTATGGTAATTTAGAAATAAAATTTAGTTAAAAATAGAAACATCAGTTTTTCTTATAAAATTTCCTTTTTTCCATTCTTGTTAATCAACCCAACAAAACTGGATTTCTTTTGATTATTTAACATAATAATGGCCTAGAAATGGTATTATTTTATTTATAAAGAATATATTTTTCAACGCAATACAATCCACATTAAACAAAACAAAAAATAATAGAGAGCTCGGTAGCGTAGTTTTTTTTTATCTTGGGAGCGGGTTTAAACTGCCCGAAGCACCGCTACCTTAAGGTATATTGTACTTATAGCGTAGTTACAGTTAATAAACAATTATGAAACCTGGTAAAAATATTTACACAACCTTGGTGTACATTTACACTGTTAGCTTCATCAGAATGTACTGAGATATATAGGGTTTTAGATCCCAGTACATTTGTAACCTGATGATACTGTGTTAGCGAAATGTTCATCAAGGTTGTGTAAATATTGGTGGTCAGGGTTCGCAATTGTTTATTAATGTTAAACAAAGTTCAAATCTTGAACATTTGAACTTTGTATAGTGTTTACTTCTTGTGTGTTTTGTTATGTTGTAATATATTTAAATTGCTTTATAATTAGGGGTGCAAATCTGAATTCCAACGATGGGCGCGTATAGGCCACGCCAGATTGGGCTTCTTTGCTTGCCCTTCATTCGACCCTTTCTGTCCAGTACGGGGACACAGGGGGGCACGTTGCACCCCAAACCAAATAATTTTAGCAGAAAACAAGAGTGATTATTTATATTCATTATTCTTTTCTTTGAGTAAAAGTTGAGTTTGTTTTTTGAGTAAAGGTTATTGATTGTTGGTGATTAGATTACTAAAATAGCCATTTTTACTAATTATATTTTATAGTCTAGTAAATTTTAGCAAAACAGCTTTCCTATGTCCCAACAATTGTGTAATTTTAAGTGCCAAAATAGCACAAAATATGATTTCTGGAGATAAAAATGTTCAAAATTTCCTCAGGGTCGTGAAAACACATCGTCCTGGCTCGCCCCTGTTTCTGTAGCTTAAATATTCCGCTCTTACACAATTTTCCCTCAAAAATGTCATTTGATTTAGCTTTTCCGTTTGAACTTGACATATTAAAGAGTTGCTGAATTTTGGGTCTTATGAAAAAAACTTTAACTGTCGAGCACACCCAGCGTTTTACTCAATGTTGACGTAATGAATTGAAAAAACATTAATTATAATAAACTGTATTTTATAAACATTACTGACCAGGTGCTATTATTAATAATAGGACAAAGTATTATTATTAAATATTACAAATAACTTTCCCAATTCTTCAGTGCTTAAACTAGGAAGCACAGTTGCGCCACACCGAAAGGGGATTGGGTAGGATATTTTTATATGGTCAAAATATGTTCGTTTAGTATGTTTTTCTTTTGTGTTTTGTAATGTTCGTAAATTTTATGTTGCTCTAGCGTGTTGAGGTCCTGGCACGCTAGACCTCAAGACCAAATTTTTCCTAGACTAATTTTTCTGTTGCTGTGGGACATTTCTACGTTATGGTTGACATCTGCCTGTCTCTATTAAGTGGTTAGGAAAAGATGATCCGATATCATGTTTAATAGTTCATGTATCTTTTTTGAAATGCGGATATTTTTCTAATGCTGAATTTGTTAGTCTCTTACAGTTTAGTACGTGTATTCCTGGTGCTTGGAATTTTTGTTTTTTTGTATCGAATTCTATGTTTTAGTGTAATTAGTTGTTAGTTTTAAATGATAACCTGTGTTTGTTTTGCAATTTTTGGGAAATTTCATTTGAAGTTTTTCTTGTGTAAGTGTAATAGATGTGTGTGTTTTTTAAAATGTTTTGATTTAAATCATCTTGTATTATGTTACTATATTCTCCTCTGTGTGTTAGGAAATATTTAAGTTTATTGCTTTCAATTACGCTACCAAGTTATACACTCGATAAAGACCGTTTAATACGATCAAAAGCGTATTGTGCCATTACGTTTATCAGAAATATACTTGAAAAGTTCGACAAGTCTGTAACTTGTCCAAACGTAAATGTTTTCCTCAAAATCAACGAGGCTTCCTTGGGTTTGGCTGTCTAGACGATTGTCAGGCATCCATATTTAAACTACATATGTCTGTCTGTTTCGCAGATATATGGCTTGCGTGTGGTTGACTTTTAAACGCTTCGATCACCTTTCTTCCTAACTCAGAGTATTTGTGGAGCGTAAATTGTAGATCCAGATAGCTGTCTTGTAAATCTACCTGCATTTACAGACTGTTTATAGAAGCGTCCACATAAATGGAAGATTACTGTCTACACTACAGTAACTACCCCCCCCCCCCCACGAAACTAACCTCAGAAGTGTAACACCTTCACTAGCATCATCCTCCGTTCGCGTGGTACCAGTGTAAAAGAGTCCGATGACGTCTGTAAAGGTAGGTATATAGTGAAGTTAGAGTTTTAGATTCATAGAAGAATCACTTATTGAATCACTTATTGATATCACTTGACAAAAAACCTCGCAATCGTGATATTTTTCAGCAACGCATTTCGCGTAGATCAGTTCATTGTTCAATGTTGCAGGAGTGTGCTTTTTCAAAAATAAATATTCTGTGCTTTTTAGCTTGTATAATTATGTTTGAATAGAAAATAAAAATTAAAAATCGTTACATTATTTTACTTTATTAGAAAAATAACGCACAATTTGTATCGTACAATAAAGCGAGCTAATAAAAAGTGTTAACTAGACATTTGGCAGTGTGTTTGTGTGTGTGTGTGTGTGTGTGTGTGTTTGTGTGTGTGTGTGTGCGCGCGCGCGCGTGTGTGTGTGTGTGTGTTTGTGTCTGTGTGCGCGCGTGTGTGAGTATGTGTGTGTGTGTGTGTGTGTGTGTGTGTGTGTGTGTGTGTGTGTGTGTGTGTGTGTGTGTCGGTGTGTGTATGTGTGTGTGTGTGTGTGTGTGTGTGTGTGTGTGTGTGTGTGTGTGTGTGTGTGTGTGTGTGTGTGTGTGTGTGTGTGTGTGTGTGTTTGTGTGTAATAAAGAAAGATGAAATAAGAAGAATGGCGACAAGGATTAACTGTCTTTTTACTCCACCTCCTTGCCAAGGAACACAAAGATAGATCTTTATATGGAGAATCTGCAGTCTGGCGTATGCAACCATCACCTCCACGTATCTATCCTCAAAATCGTGACTCCCGCCCGGGGACTAGCATCAGTGTCGACCCGTGGTACCAGTCTTCAAGAGTCTTGCGACCTTGTAATAAGGCCTGGACTGGGGACCGTCCCACCCCTCTGACGAGACGAACTACAACCAGACACTACGATTTCGCCCCCTATCTAGAACTACTCGGGACCAATAGAACCTTCCGAACGGTTAGGTTTCGTTAATTCCTCGTCTAATTGGTTCGGTTCAGGTATTGCAATCTGACTCTTATCCACTCTCGGTTGGCCTTACCTAAGGGTCGGACCCTCAAACTCGGGAATTGGTCCTAGGTGGGCTTAAAGTCACCCCGTGGGACTGTTAGTTAGACATTACCAAGTGTGTTATTATGAAAAGTTTGTAAAAAGAAAGAAAATGGGTGAAAAAAGACAGCGTTTACTTAAATAAAAACCACTAAGCAGTAACACATTAATTCTATGTAAGGAATACACGTGTATTTGTGCCCTAGTGTTCCCGTCGGCTTCTTTATAGAATGTGTGTCCATATTTCAGTGTTGGGTTTAATAGTCACGCGTAAATCCCCAGGTTAATCAGCGTGTCGCAACTAATTGGGCGTCTATTTTAAATATAACCAGCACTTATTGACGTAATCGAGAATATTTACGCAAACAAGTCAAATAAAAGACCGAATGCTGTGGATTTTTGTGCAGCTTTAAGGCGGTCACTTAGTATGACTGTCCATCGCGTATTTTGAATATAAACAAATGATTGTAGGCGTTTTAAGGTAACACTAAAACATCTCTAACTGCAGATAATTTTATTTAAAAATAGCAGTACAACGTAAGTTGCAATAAGCTGGAACAGCACTATGCGTGGTTAAATTTTAATTTTACTGAATTATATAATTTTAAAAATATATATGTAAAATTTACTATCAGTAGTAGATCTTCTCTCAACCAGGGGAGGAAAAAGTGCACCTTTTACCCGACAAGATATAAAATTCATCTAAGCTCAGATGTGGGAAGAGGCCTGAAATATATTAACAACACATGGAGCTTAACTGACTTGACACCCGCGTATAAAATATTTTTAATACTAACAAGCAACTAAATAATTTGTAAATTAATATTTTAATTCAGAGGTTCCCAACCTGCGGTACGCAGGAAGATTTCAGATGGTACGCGTCACGTGGCCTCATCAGCAAGCTCACCAAATGAGTGGGAAATGGAGGAAAAATTTTTATCGATCTAACAGCAAACAGTTCCATGATAGCTGTCTTTAGAGAGAAATCATTAAATAGACTTTTAGATCGTGTGAAAATCCGAGTGTCCAATGCTCTTTCGGAAACTATGCTGCTTTTTATGACATTTGTCATTAGTTATTTGTGTGAGAGTGGTTTTTCTGAACTATTGTATGTAAAACATTAATTTAAAAACAAATTAACAAATGTTGAAGAGGACTTAAGGATAACATTAAGTTCAAATGCTCCTGCAATCGACTCTTTACTCACAGGCAAACAGCTACAACCTTAACAATAATAAAAATACACATTGAACGTTATTGATTTTTGTCGATTTGAACGTTTTTTTTGTACCAATCGTATAACATGTTTTTTATAGATATAAGTTTCAAAAAAAACTGTAATGTGCATAATTGTTTAAATTTTCTTTTATTGTCTGATCGTTATTCAAAATTAATGGAAAAGTGAATGATTAATTGAATAGTTTTATTACTTATTTAATAAAAATAAACTAAATAATGGACGCGTTTCTGGCAGAAAATGTTTTTAAAGAAAAATTAGGATCAGGTGGATTCCTTGCAATCTACACCACCCAGACCCCCTGGGGATGATGGCTGCCAAAATCTACAAAAACCTTCAGGTGTTTGCAAGCACTTACTTTCTTTGAGTTAGGCCGTTCCGGGAGATGTGTCCAATTGTCAACTCAGACCGTAACATTACATTATTAATCACTTAAACAATAGTTTATGACTATCCGAACTTTAAATTTAGTCAATTTGTTAAAACTTACTGAGACAGAACGTTTTCGATCGCTATGTGCCGATCTTCATCAGTGTCTTCTGCTTGGAGATGTGTGGTCAAGCGGTGACGGTTTTAAAGGTAGGTTTTCGATAGTATCAAAGAGTATGTGTGATTTGTATTGTGTTTGTTCGTTTAATATGTTTGTATTTTGTGTTTTTGTGTGTCTGTAAATTTCATATTGTTCTAGTGTGTTGAGATGTGGTCCTTTTTTGTTGATGTGTAGAATTTCTAAATTATGATAAATGTCTGTGTATTTGTGTCCTGTTTCTTTTAAGTGATTGTAAAATGTTGAGTTGGTGTTATGTTTGTGTTCTTCGACTCTTTGTTTAAAAATGCGACCTGTTTGTCCAATGTAGAATTGGTTACATTCGTCGCAGTTTAGTTTGTATACGCCTGGTGCTTGTAGATCTTTGTTGTTGGTGTTGTGTTGTATTTTGTATTGTAATTTGGTTTTGGTTTTGTATGCTATTTTGTAACCTATTTTTTGAAATTTACGGGCTATTTTGTTTGTTGTTTTGTTTATGAATGGTAATGTGAGATATTTCTTTTCACTGTCTGTAGTGTTAATTTTAGGGTTTTTTTGTATTTTGTATCATAGTTTGTCTATTATTGTGGTGTTCTCAACACACTAGAACAATATGAAATTTACAGACACACAAAAATACAAAATACAAACATATTAAACGAACAAACACAATCCAAATCACACATACTCTTTGATACTATCGAAAACCTACCTTTAAAACCGTCACCGCTTGACCCCACATCTCCAAGCAGAAAACACTGATGAAGATCGCCACATAGCGATCGAAAACGTTCTGTCTCAGTAAGTTTTAACAAATTTACTAAATATAAAGTTCGGATAGTCATAAACTATTGTTTAAGTGATTAATAAGATTCACCGAACGTAATGGACTACAAAATTAAAGAATTACATTTTTATCAATGCTCAAGTGTTTACTTATTTGTTCAATATTTCTAAGTGTAAACTAGTACCTCAAGTTAAAGATAGAGTAAAAAAATATTCGTTTAATAATAATCTAATGAATATAGCTTGTAACCCATTAATGATGTTAAAAATAACAATACTTTCAATTTCCTAAAAAGTTAGTTTTGTGCTTTTTTATTGGAGACCAGTACAAACTGATATCTCTTCAAACAGTCGATAAGATAATGACCTGACCAAACATAACTACTGTTACTTCCAATTGTTAGGATAAACAAAGCATTTGATACACACAATTTACTTTCACTGTTCTTGTAAAAAATCTTTTACGAGCGGTTGCCCTCATTTAGGAGATATCAAATGAGTAAGGAAAATTATTAATGGAAAGTGTTTATTAAAAACACGGGAAATCGAAACAAAATCTCTAATCTCAGCGAATTTAATAATAGTTCAGAACACACAAAACAATATGATAATGTTGATTGCTTTCTAGAAATAATTTCGTAACTTATTCAGCCTGCCGTCAAGGTCTTGTTCCCAACTACTGCGCACAGATGGAACGCCAGTGCTTGTCTGGACAGACATAGATACGCACAGATTTAAACTTATTTTTCGCTCGATATTTTTAATATTTATTGATTTTCGACTTTTGAAGAGACCTGTAAAGTGATGTTTTAAAACACAGTTTTTTAGTGAGGTTTTAAAAAATTGTGTCTGTGTTTCCGAGAGTAAAGTTTTTATTTAAAATGTTTGTAGTAATTAGTAATAAATTGGCTCCATGTACAGTAGGTATACGGGCATTGCTATTGCGCAGAGTTGAGTTGTTCAACGTTTTGTTTTAAGTAATGGTAATGCAGAAAGAAGCTTATGGTTAAGTTTTGCATATTTTTGCAGCGCTGCGCAGTTGTTTTTTGTGTAAAATAAAACTTGAAATAAATTACAATATCTCGTAATTTATAAATCTAAAGAAAATTCTTGGGGTAACAAAAGGCTATGGAATCATTGCCAATTTTTTGGTTTAAACAAATCAACATTAAAAATGGAGTACCTAGGCTTTTCAAATTAAACAATGCCATAGCAAACAAATTAAGCATTAATAAACCCTACCCTAAATCCCCCTACATCACAATCTACCCCAAATCTACCCTAACATCGCCGTACATCACCATCTACCCTAAAACTACTCTAACATTATCCTCCATTACAATCTACCCTAAAACTACACTAAAATCATCCGACATCACCACCTACCCTAAATCCCCCTACATCACAATCTAGCCCAAATCTACCCTAACATCGCCGTACATCACCATCTACCCTAAAACTACTCTAACATTATCCTACATTACAATCTACCCTAAAACTACACTAAAATCATCCGACATCACCACCTATCCTAAATCCCCCTACATCACAATCTAGCCCAAATCTACCCTAACATCGCCGTACATCACCATCTACCCTAAAACTACTCTAACATTATCCTCCATTACAATCTACCCTAAAACTACACTAAAATCATCCGACATCACCACCTACCCTAAATCCCCCTACATCACAATCTAGCCCAAATCTACCCTAACATCGCCGTACATCACCATCTACCCTAAAACTACTCTAACATTATCCTCCATTACAATCTACCCTAAAACTACACTAAAATCATCCGACATCACCACCTACCCTAAATCCCCCTACATCACAATCTAGCCCAAATCTACCCTAACATCGCCGTACATCACAATCTACCCTAAAACTACTCTAACATTATCCTCCATTACAATCTACCCTAAAACTACACTAAAATCATCCGACATCACCACCTACCCTAAATCCCCCTACATCACAATCTAGCCCAAATCTACCCTAACATCGCCGTACATCACCATCTACCCTAAAACTACTCTAACATTATCCTCCATTACAATCTACCCTAAAACTACACTAAAATCATCCGACATCACCACCTACCCTAAATCCCCCTACATCACAATCTAGCCCAAATCTACCCTAACATCGCCGTACATCACCATCTACCCTAAAACTACTCTAACATTATCCTCCATTACAATCTACCCTAAAACTACACTAAAATCATCCGACATCACCACCTACCCTAAATCCCCCTACATCACAATCTAGCCCAAATCTACCCTAACATCGCCGTACATCACCATCTACCCTAAAACTACTCTAACATTATCCGACATCACCACTTACCCTAAAACTTGAAACGTGAATCCTTTAGAGTTACAGTATTTTACTTTTAAAGATGGTTGTTTTTAAATTTCATAAAAGTCAAAACTTTATTTATACCTTGAAGTTATAAAATATATCATTAGTGACCCAAACCTTTAGACGTTTTTAAGATTTGCAGATTTTTTGTATTAAATTCTGTAAAAATGTTCAGATGTTGGTGGTAGTAGAAAAACATTATCAAATTCTTTTTTGATTATTTTTAAAAAGCTTTTAACTTTAACAAGTTTTTATCTATTTATTTTTAATCTTTTCAGTTTATTATTTTTGTGATTTGTTTATATATTTTCATTAAAAAGAAAATTGTTAAAAAAATTCAGAGCTATTGGCTATCAGGAAGTGGGCGACAAATCATTACAAAATTTCGTGTAAATTAACCAAAGTTTTATTTTACACCTTTCTTGCGTTAATCTAAAGATGAAATCGTTTTTCCAGAGTTGTTTCGTCATAAAATAAGCCAAACTACACAACTTTCAATTCCTTCTATTAGCTCACACTCACCTTATACATATCTTGTAAAATTTTCAATTAATAATAAAAATACGTTTTTATTCAACCAACCAAGTATATTTTTAAAACCTGTAGTGGACAAATTAATGTTAATACAGTTATTTTCAAATTTTTATTCATTAATTTGAACTTGAAAACTCGATGTCTCGGTCAGATTCGAACTGAATGACTACATATTTGAAATCCAGGACTTTGGCACTGAGGCAACTTTTTCCATCATTTAGGGCCCCTACTTAAAGATGTATATGAAGTTATAAGAGAAAGGTTCCTTACAATAAAGAAGCATTACAAGAGGTTGATAGAATGAGAAGATATAGACTTCATAAAATAGAAACGAAAAAGCGAATAAATAGTGAGAAACAAAAATAACAGTTCAACACCACATACTGTATAGAGAGAGAAATGTAAAACTGTAAAGAAATTCGCTCTCTATTTTGCCACATAATATTCTGATCTTGCCATATGTATAAAGATATTTATATTAATTGCAATTATTAAATGAATAGTATTTAAAATAAAATGTTTCTGTATTGACCTAAGTAGGAATTGATTATTTGACTTGATTATTTTTATATATTACTTGTTTTAACTACAGAAACGTTTTGGCAAATTAGCTCTTGCCCTAATCAAGCCTGACTTTGTTTCGCTAGTATATAAAAATCCTTACATGTAACAAATTTATTCGTTTTTATTCATCCAATCAAGTTCAAATACATTTTTTTAAACTAGCAGTTGATAACAATTGATGTTAATATAGTTTTTCAAATATTTATTAATTAATTAAAACTAAAAAATGTTGATGTCACTTTCGGATTCGAACTGAATGACTACATGTTTGAAATCCAGACTTTGGCACTGAGGCAACTTTACCATTGCTAGAAATTAGTTACTTAAAGATGTATATGCAATTATAAGAGAAAGGTTCCTTGCAATAGTAGAGCATTACAACAGATGGATAGATTGAAGCATCAAAGGAGATGGATAGAATGAGAAATTATAGATCACCGTCAACTCCATAAAAAAGAAGAAAGCGAACAAATAGTAACAAATAAAAATAATAGTCTAACACCATATACTGTATAGAGAGGAAAATGGAAAATTGCAAAATCACTTTCTATTTTGTTACTTATTATTGGTGATTCTGTCATATCTATATACATATTTATATTAATTTTAAAAAGTAACTAAAATAACATTTTTCTTCGTTGACTTTAATTTTTCGTCTATATTATTCATTATTTAATAATTGAGTGACTGACTGACTGATTTTTTATCAGGAGCTTGGTTAAAAATGATTTCTAATTTTGAAAGGAATCCACCGCTACTACATCGATTAAATGAAAGAGCATAAAAAAGAGAAAGAAAGGATAATATTTCGTCACGATGCTAGTGTTGCTAGTTTGCTATTCCATATCAGTTTATAATCATCACATGTTTATTTCTAGTTGCTGCCCTTCACCGCCAGCTCTACTTTCTCCTAATAATAGCATAGACCCTCTAATTATTATCAACAACTTCTGAACCTTAGAGTCTTTACTGTGTTCACTTTACTTTTCTTGAACGTGAAAGATTTTTGGAAAGAGCCAAATGAAGCAGTTCACCATTTGAAGCGGATGTTAAAACAACTTCTATTAAAAATCTTTTATTACAAACTAATTTACCAGTTGATTTAACAACTCATTTTTCTTTAAAAAAATTAAACATAAAGTATGTAAATATCGGCTATGAATTTTATTTTCACCTGAGATTTTATTTTTAAAACATTTTTGAGATTTGAAAGAAAACATGATGACAACTATATAATAAAAATTGTTATATATAATTGAATTTTTAAAAATTGTTATAATATGGGAGATTGAGGTAAAGCCTTAAACTTTAATGTTTACACAATATCAAGAGCACAGTGGTACAATATATTACAATGAAAATATTGGAAATGACCCCAATACCACAAAAAATAATCAAAAATAACAAATAAAACAAGTTACTTAAGATTAAACCCTTATGTACATTTCGATGACCATGTCATCATCAGAGAGTTTTATTACAAAATTACAATCTAGCAAACAAGAAGTTACAAACTAGAATGATGCAATGTTTACTTATCTCCTTAATTTTTAAATATTTTATAGCGAAATCTTTACACAATAGTAATTAGAAAGAATTGTGAAAAAAATACTTTTTCAATTTTGTCCAGTTTCAATATTAACAGTTACGCAGACAATAGTACGGCATTGCCCCGAACATAGAAGCAAATTCGTACAGGACATGAGAGCTTAACGTAGGCTACAGTATAAAAATTACATTTGGTTTATTAATTAATAGAATCTAGAATTGAATCACTCTGTTGAGCTTCCCTAAGCAGTGTTGCAGACTTTTTGATATTTCGGTAAACTCGGGTTGCCTTCAAACTCTTGGCCGATAACTGAAATCACTGCTATAAAATCCCCTTCCGAATACTTTTCTGTGTCCGGAGGGAATATTCGCGTGTT
>JBAIZL010000005.1:17649583-17829583 GCA_036971475.1 Prosapia bicincta
GGAATAGTAATTTTTTTATGAACAGTATTTAAAATAAACATAACATAAAATTTAAAAGAAAACAACCCCATGTGAAGGTTTTATAATACTATACAGTGCTATATTTTAAATGTCTTCCCTGTTAGGAGACTTATCTGCTGTTTGTTTTAGCCAAAAAAAACCATTCATAACAAAGTATAACCTCAAACATCCACAATAGTGGACGACAATTCATGTTAATAGAGTTTTTTTCAAATATTTATTCATTAGGATTACAGTAATTTTAAAAAACCTGAAGTCCCGCTCGGATTCAAACTGAGATACAAAATGTTTAAATCCAGCACTTTGGCAACTTAAATTACTAACAGAGGTGTTTGAAGTTATAAGAGAAAGGTTCCTTGCAATAGTAGAGCATTACAACATATGGATAGAATGATAAGTTATAACCATCATATACTTCATAAATTAGAAACGAAAAAAAGAAAGCAAATAAATATTAACAAACAAAAATAATAGTCCAACACCATACACTGTAGCCTAGGGGTCCTCACTAGGAATACTTTGAGAGCCAAAAATTTTGCATACAATTTTCCTGAGGGCCGCAAGTACAAGAGGCACTAAATAACTGACAAACAATATGATTATAACATACGTTTATTACATTACCAACATAAATAAACTGTTTTGCGGATAAAAAAGTTTGAAAATGTTTTATTTTTTACTTAGTTAATTCTTTGAAGTTGATGGGCGAAATCTTTCACAGTCCTCTATACGGCATCTATGTTGGCAGGTTGGGAAGAAACTGAAATTCTTAAAATGTTCTCAACATTCTCACTTGTTAGCCTAGATCTGTACTTGTTTTTTACAAACTTCAGCTTACTGAATGTAGATTCACAGACATAAGTAGATGAAAAAACACATAATATTTTCTGAGCACATTCAAGTAAGTTAGGAAATTTGTCCTTTTCAACAACCCTCCGAAACTCATAGTGAGCTTTATTCTTCATCTTTTCTTCAAAAATACTTTTGAGTTCCGTATCGTTCTGAAGATAGATTAATTCATTTTTCAAATCCTTAGCTTCATATCCAAAAACAGAAAGACGAGCTACATTAGCTGGTTTCATTGCCCATGGATTTTCTACCAAGTGAAATGGTTCCTGATACTTCCTGATGTCACTAAACCTCTGAGACATTTCTTCCTTCAGGTCTTTCAACAGTTTTAGTAAATCGCAGTTTTTAACTTCAGTAGTTTGAGTAATTAATTAAGTTTAGTAAAACAACGACAGATTTTCAAAACACTCAGTAAATAAATATAATATTTATTTAAGTTAGTATTTAAAATATTTTGACTTCAATACTAACCGTCTAAGGGCCGCAAAAAATCGTCCCGAGGCCCGCATGCGGCCCGCGTGCCGCGTAGTGAGGATGCCTGCTGTAGACTATAGAGAGGAGCATGGAAAATTGCAAAGAAATTCGCTTTTGATTTTGCCGCTTAATATTTGATATTACGTGTTATATGTATATACGTATTTATATTAATTGTAATTATAAGATGAAAAGTAACTAAAATAAAATTTTTCTTCATTGACCTTATTAGGAATTACCTTAAAAATGTTTTTCTATATTTCTTGTTTTTACTCTTCTGATTTGTACGAATTAATATTTTTTCTTCTGACAATTCTTTAGATTTTTTAATCAGTAGACTTAAATCGTCCATGTCCTCGGTATTTAGAAACCTCTAACGAATTATAGACGGCCTACAGCCATGCCTTTACATCTCCACCCATAATATTAGGGCAACAATGTAAATACCGTTTAACAGAAGAGGAAGACAGACCAATTGGAAATAATAGAAATGTAGTTTTCATATTATCTGTTATTTTCTGCCCAATTTTTAATTGATATAGGCCTTTTCTCTTTTTTATTACGCACCCAAATAAGATGTAATTAATCGTATGACATAGAACGGGTCTGTAACAGACTACAAACTGTTAGCATATGTAAAAATATACCAACCAACAAGCAGGTGTACCAACTGTTTTTAAGAGCAATGGAAACCTGTTCTACACTAGGAGAAACTTAAATAGGCCTACTTACATTTAACTGAAAACTAGGTATTCCTACTTCAGATTTTAAACAGTAACATGTTTTAGCAGATATTGGTTTCCAAACAAGGTTTTTTTGGAAGTTTTAAATCATAGTTTACTTGATAAATAGTTCGAATGATGCTAAAAGATTGTACAAACAACACAAATCTTGGAAAAAAAGTAGGATGTAAAACATTTAAACTATGGCAAAAATTAAGGTAGATAAAATAGAACAAAATTACAGACATAAACACCACTATTTACATATAATTAATAAAGACAAGATAGTTTGTTCCCTCCTACTGCCAATGATATCCGAAAAAATTAGCTAAGATACAAAAGGAAATTCAAAAGAAAACAAAAATACAAAGTTATTTTCTTTATTTTTACAAACAATACATTTAATGTAATTTCTATTTTTCATTTAATGAATACATTGCAACTACAAAGTTGGCATTCCTCAAAGATATCATCGAATACTTTTTCATTTCCTTCTCTTAGCTCACACTCTCCTGATATATCTTGCACAATTTTTCAATAGTTAATAAAATATACGTTTTTATTCATCCAATCAATTTCAAATACACATTTTTCTACCTATAGTGGATGACAATTGATGTTAATTCAGTTTTTTCAAATATTTATTCAATATTTAAATTATAAAAATTTGACGGGGTCTAGGCGGATTTGAACTGTGAATCTTATAGTTTTACTGTGTAGAATCTTATAGATTTGAACTGTGAATCTTATAGTTATAGTTTTACAAACTGGAAATAAACAAACAATACGAAAAGAAACTACGACACAACGCAAGTGACGATTAGAAAATAAAGAACAAAAGCGCCAGGAAAGGTTTGAAAATGAAACAGAAGAAGCTGAGCGCCTACGCTAAGAAAAACGAAATAAAAGATTACAAGAGCGAAACACGAATATTAGCTGGTCGTCAAAGACATGCACTATTATAAAAAAGTGGACTTCAATAACAACGTGAATTGCGAATACTAGATCTACGACGTAGACAACCATTAATAATAGAAAATGAGACGCAAGAGCAGCACTTAACACGGTTGAAAGATCTTCGTCGTAGACATGCACTATCAATAGAAAGTGAAACTAAAGAACAACTCGAAGCTCGCCAAGAAAAAGAAGGCATTCAGTATCAATATTGTGATTCCGTCATATTTATATATACATACTATATATATATATATTCATACATATTTATATAAATCGTAATTATAAAATCAAAAGTAACTAAAACAAAATTTTTCTTTGTTGACCTCAGTAAGAATTTACTTAAAAATTTGTTTTTTCATATTACTTGTTTCGGTTTTGTCTCCTGAATTATCGTGATATTTATTTTCTACATCAGTCTGACGTTATCCATTTTTACCAAAGAATAAAGCTATTGTCTAGTTTTGTTTAACCTATCAATTTCGTTCCTTGAGGAAATTACCTCGTATACAACCAACTTAAGCCAATACTGCATAACCAAAGAATTTTATAGGCCTATGGATATTCTTTAGCTTTTTTAGTCTTTGTTAAGACATGTCTTTGAAAACATTTCGGGAATGGAATGTCTCTAAAATGGTTTTGCACTGTGAGTTGTGACAATTTCTGGTTAGTTTAAATTTGTTTTATCAAAGGTGTCAACCGTCACTCTAGCGCCGGGGTCTCCAACCTACGGCCCGCGGACAGATTGTTTTCCGACCCGCGGAAAGCTAGCATACTGGAAGAAAATTTTATTTGGTAATATATTTTCTTTTCAGCATTTTACCTATAAATATGAATACAGTACTCGTCTCTCACTTGCCACTTGTGTTCTCTTTAAGTGTAGAACTAGCTGTAAACAAGTAAAAAACTATTTAAGAAAATCTCAAATACCCCCACTGTGCTCTTGATTAGTAAAAACGTCGTGGGTGTATTGTGGGGGGGGTTAGACTTTCTGCCGTGAAATATTGCCGGCCCCCTTTCCTCCAAAAGTTTTCGGTGTAGCCGTTGAGTAAAAAAGGTTGGCGATCCCTGCTCTAGAGCATTGCCTTTTCAATTTCTACACAGCCCCCAATTTCATGAACTCCCTATACAACCCGCATAAACAAACATTTCATACAACAGGTAGATTTTTTGTCTGAACAATTTGAAAACCAAATATATTAAATAAACAAAAGTCTGAATACTGTATTACAAAAAAATCAGAAAGTGATAAACAAATTTTAAAGGCTTTTATTACCTTTAAAACAATATCAAAGTTTTATTTAATCATTAGAGCGTTTCCACATCAAAGATATTACTCTCAGGGGTGCGAAAAATGTCACCTCAGATTAAGTATATCTACTTAGTGTGCTACTTAATTCAACTTTAGCCTGTATAACACAAACCGATTCGTCCGATGAATTTCACGTAAACAGTATCTAATTTAAAAACTCCGATGTTCTGTGGGCAAACTCTGTAGTAGGCTTATTTGTTAGTGCCAGATACTATTTGCACTACATACAGAGTGTTTCAGGAGGAATCTTCCATACTGCATAAGCTTATTCCTCTTACCAAAATAATGGCAACAGTACATATAAACACGGGTCCGGAAATGCTTTGTTGTCGAGTAATACAGGGTAAATATTTATCATATTTGTGGTCAAATAAATTGAATACATTGTGTTATAGGCTACACTTGTGTACATGTATTTAACTTTATAATAAACCAACTCGATATACTGATAACTTTGTCAACATAAAAAAAAAAACATTTATTGAAGTCTATTTTTCAACTCCTTCTATTACCTCACACTCTCCTGATATATATATATATATATATATATCTTGTACAAATTTTCAATCATTAATAATATACGCTTGTATTCATCCAATCAAGTTCAAATACATTTCTTATAACTTATAGTGAATAATAATTGATGTTAATACTTTTAAAAAAAATATTTATTCGATAATTAAATTATAAAAATTTGGGGGTTCTAGGTCGGATTCGAACTGAGTATCTTCATGTTCGATGTCCAGCGCTTTGCCGCATAGCTAGAAATGTATTTCTCAAAAAATTAGGCTATATGAATTTTTCTTTTGCCCCCATCTGGTTGTCGTCGAAACCTTCATTGTACAACCTTAAATTGTTGCCATGGTTACCAAACAATATGAAAATAATGCTCTAGGATTAAAAATGAATGAAAAGTATAAAACAAACAGACAAACTGGATTAACGTTATCGAACCTTGCTTCACAAACGAGCAATGCGAAAAGAAACAACACAATGTAAGTGACGAAAAAAGAAACCGTGTAAATACTAACAAACAAAAATAAATAATAACACCATACACAGAAAGGGAAATGGAAAATTGCAGGGAAATTTACTTTCTATTTTGCCACTTAATATTGTTAACTGACCTATGTATAGGTCTATACATATTTATATTAATTGTAATTATAAAATAAAAAAAATTAATTAAATTTTTGTCTGTTTATTTAAGTAGGAATTGGCTTTAAAATAAAAATTTTATATTATTTTTTTAAAACTTTTATTTTTTCCCTGGTAGGTGTTTAATGTTTTGTTTCCTTGTACTACTTTAATCTACATTTAGCACGGAATATTATATACATTAAGACTTTTCTGTTTTGGCCAGTCCTACGTCATTAACAAAGATAATTTCACTTTTATGGTTAATATAAGTTTCCTGTTATTAAACATTTTCCTAGGCGTCGTTGAATTGTAGGTGAGTGAACGATTTATGTGAGACCCGGCCAATGAAATGAATGCAAGAATGCATAATCCCTTGATATTGATTGCCGGGCACTCAGCTTATCCCCCTTCCCCCCCTCCAGCACGATAACGTACTGCTATTTAGCAAACTCATAACTGTAGACAAGAACTTAAGGTAGGACTTTAATTTGGCGCCGGTAAAACTTACATTAGAATGAAATTATTAAGTTCCGGGTTAACCAATTATGTTATGATTTATATGGTATTATTATGTTATGGAATATGAATTGGTTTGATCAAAATTTATTTATGTTTAGTCTTGATTCTTATATTTTTGTCTATATACAATGTTTCCTGATGGTATACAAATACGATTCTACCAATATGGTATTTATGGTAAACAAATATACAATTTTATTAATCACTTAAACAATAGTTTATGACTATCCGAACTTTATATTTAGTAAATTTGTTAAAACTTACTGAGACAGAAGGTTTTCGATCGCTATGTGCCGATCCTCATCAGTGCCTTCTGCTTGTAGATGTTGGGTCAAGCGGTGACGGTTTTAAAGGTAGGTTTTCGATAGTATCGAAGGTATATGTGATTTGTATTGTGTTTGTTCGTTTAATATGTTTGTATTTTGTATTTTTGTGTGTCTGTAAATTTCATATTGTTCTAGTGTGTTGAGAACACCACAATAATAGACAAACTATGATACAAAATACAAAAAAACCCTAAAATTAACACTACAGACAGTGAAAAGAAATACCTCACATTACCATTCATAAACAAAACAACAAACAAAATAGCCCGCAAATTTCAAAAAATAGGTTACAAAATAGCATACAAAACCAATACCAAATTACAATACAAAATACAACACAACACCAACAACAAAGATCTACAAGCACCAGGCGTATACAAACTGAACTGCGACGAATGTAACCAATTCTACATTGGACAAACAGGTCGCATTTTTAAACAAAGAGTCGAAGAACACAAACATAACACCAACTCAACATTTTACAATCACTTAAAAGAAGCAGGACACAAATACACAGACATTTATCATAATTTAGAAATTCTACACATCAACAAAAAAGGACCACATCTTAACACACTAGAACAATATGAAATTTACAGACACACAAAAACACAACGTACAAACATATTAAACGAACAAACACAATACAAATCACACATACTCTTCGATACTATCGCAAACCTACCTTTAAAACCGTCACCGCTTGACCCAATATCTCCAAGCAGAAGACACTGATGAAGATCGGTACATAGCGATCGAAAACGTTCTGTCTCAGTAAGTTTTAACCAATTTACTAAATTCAAAGTTCGGATAGTCATAAACTATTGTTTAAGTGATTAATAAGATTCACCGAACGTAATGGACTATAAAATTCAAAAAATATACAATATAATTCTTTGGTACATAAATTGTAATTCCATGAACAATTATTTTTAGAGTGAGTAAAAATCTAGGTTATTTGATGGTGTGAAATAACTTCTGAATTAAAAATAATAATAGCAACTCGTCCATGACGATTCCTTGATTTTGTTCTTCATTACGATCGGAAAACTGTTAAACTACGACTATCTAAAGTTATAACTAAAGTAAATTATAATAAGAATTAACTTTTCTTAACATTTTCGATTGTACTAATCGACCTTCACCGGATTTTAATAACGGCACAGATAGGAAACTTTATGTCTAAGAACGTTTATTAATAACTTTACTTAGATTAAAACAGTGGTAGATCCGTTTTAATAAGGGGTACAAGCCCCCCTCGGAAATATGGAACAGTTAGATTTTTTAAAGTATAAAATAAGATTATAAAGGTAAAATAAAATGCCATTTTCGATGTTTGTGTTCGGCCTTGATTTAAATCTACTTAATAATTAATAGAATATGTTTACAAACCCGTATTAATCACCATAACACCATACTATAATCAGAAATAAATACGCCCATGCACAATGTAATAAGTGTTTTGTATTGTAAATATATGGTAAATGATACTATCTAATGATTGTGGGAGAGTAGGCCCATAACTATTTCCCCCAGATAGAAGACGCTTAGAGTGTACACTATAGCATCATATTTCCTAAATATTTTCCAGGTGTGGAGAGACCCCTCCTCCTCCCCCATCCACCAGCTCCTCCCAAAATATTTTTCTGGATCCGCCACTGGGTTATAAAGAAAGAATTTCATTACGTAAGAAACAAGTCCCACTAAGGTACGGAATCTGTGATCTTTAAGTGAGCTATGTACGCCGCGAGTATGGTATTGTGTTCCGTTCCGTTCTAGAAGTGGGGGGGGGGGCTTTGGTGAATTTGCAGCATCTGTCTCGTGATACAGGAAAATGCGCTTTTGGAGTTAAGGATTATTATTATGCAAAGTGCCCGGACGATTAGCTGTTTGGGAAGGACATAAGGTGATATTAAGCCGGGTATATGGTTTACTCGGGGCCGTAGCTTGTTCGGGTTCCGGTGCAAACGTTTATTGTAGGGGCAACAATTACACCCCTCCCACCCTCTATAGTCAGGACTAACTATATACCCCATAAACACAGTGTGAAACGCAGGTAACCAGAGAAAACATGTATTATTAATAATATCCAACTATTAAATAAAATTATACTTATCAAATTAAAAGTTGTAAGACATAAAATCTCTATAATGTAAATTTACAAACTATTGTACACTATATGTAAGCACTAGCTAGCTATATGTAAAAGCTATATATAGGCTAGCTTTCCGGAGAGAATTTCTAGTTTATTTATTTATTATTAGTTTTGGTGCGGACCCCTCCAACCGCGAGGCCCTGTGCGACCGTATCTGCCAAAAGTCTCAGTGTTTAACACTAGGCTGGCTGACAGAAGTTCCTTATCTCTCTCTTTGCCAATTTCGTTAAAACTATTTTATCCCTTCTCATAATATAATTTGTCTCGTGAAATATACAAAAGTTTACTATACTTGATCTATTACATATTATAACCTTCTACCAACATCCACTAAAGAGCCATGTGAAGTTGTTAAATAACATAAAATACCTGTACATTGGTTCCTAAGTAGCATAGCAATATACAGATGTGTTCTATAGCTAATATAAAAAGTAACTCGTTCTCTCATTGGAGTTAAAATTACCGGTGTCAAAGCCAAGAACACGGAACAAATATTTATTAGAAATTATTATTTAGATTATTTATCAGATTACATCTAACAGCTGTTTTTCAATACAGCAGGGAGACACGAAAATAGCTTAGTAATATTTCAAATTGTTCTCTGGCCGTATAAGAAGCCAGCTGACTCTCAAAAACTCTTATGTACTAACCTCAAAATAGATAGTCTACTGTGAATCGTGAGTATGAGATACAGACATAATAAAGCTAGGGTTTTTATCTTTAAAGTATATCTATTCGATATATAGTATATAGCATTCTGAAAATAAAAAAGCAGGAACACGTGTGCCTTGAGGTCTTAACCCAGAAAGTTAAAACTATAGAAAATACATTTCCTGAAGTAAAACTTCTATAAATATATTTGTTTTTTTTAATCGTTTTAAGGCGATCACTATGACTTACCGCCAACAAAGGATTGGGAATATGGGAATGATCTCCCTGGTAGAGCATATAAGGGGGGGGGGGCAAGAATCACGTCGCGTACTGAAGTAAACATACTACAGTATACTTCTATGTTTACTTTGAGTCTGTTAAAGAGCACTGCAAATTTGTAGAATCTGTCTTTTGTGATTTTACAAATGATGTACACAGCGAATTCAACCATTACCTTATTTTCATTGACCCTAAATTCTGCAACCAATCAATTTCTTCATAACTGTAATAGGACATTTTATTTTAGAACTACAATTTATTTACTTTAAAATTGTATCACCAATGGTTTTATTATTTAATAAAATGTGTCCATAAAATTATGTTTTTATTTCCATATTATTGTTTTCAATTTTTTTAATTTAAAATTATTTTATTTTAAAATTTATTTGTTACCATTGTAGACCACCAATTCAAAGAGATTTCCACGAAGTAGCGTCTTTTATAAATAACTTTTGCGGAATAAAAGTTAATATTTAAGTCTTATTTTAACGTAAGCGATAACTTTCAAATTTGTTCAAAAGCCTTCCGTTTGTAAAGAGATAAAATTGCCAGAAAACTAATGTTTAAAACTTGTAATCATATTTTTATATTCCTTCTATTAGCTCACTTTTTCCTGATATTTATATATCTTGAAAAAATTTTCAATCGTTAATAAAATACGTTTTTATTCATTCAAACATGTTCAAATACATTTTGCGACCTATAATGGACGACAATTGATGTTAATACAGTTTTTTCAAATATTTATCCAATAATTAAATTATAAAAATTTGGGGAGCCTCGGTCGGATTCGAACTGAATAACTTCATGTTCGAAATCTAGCGATTTGGAACTATGCTAACTTTCCCATTCCTGTATATTAGCTCACATTCTCCTTATATATATATATATGTTGCACACATTTTCAATAGTTAATAAAATACGTTTAAGTTCATATATATTTCTTGATATATCAACTTAGCCAAATTTATTTATGTAGCCAATAGCCAAACTTATGCATATAAGTTCAAATACATTTCTTTTAATCTATAGTGGATGACAAGATGTTAATACTGTTTTTTAAAATATTTATTCATTAATTAAATTTTAACAATTTGGGGGATTTAGATCGGATTCGAACTGAGCATCTTCATGTTAGAAGTCTAGCGCTTTAGCAATGTCCCCTAGCTATAAATCTACACCTTAAGGATATACATGACATTTTATTTTGCCCCCATCTGGTTATCGTCGAAACTTCCATTGCGTAACCTTAAATTGTTACCATGGTTACGACACTATATCATTAATAACGCTCTAGGATTAAAAATAAATGAAATGAATAAAACAAACAAACTGGATTAACGGTATCGAACCTTACTTCACAAACGGACAATGAGAAAGGAAAGCGAAAAGAAACTACAACACAATGCAAGCGATGAAAAAAAGAAAGCTTATAAATAGCAACAAACAAAAATATTAGTCCAACACCATACATAGAAAGAGAAATGGCAAATTACAAGGAAATTCGCTTTTTATTTTGCCACTTAATATTGTTATTCGGACACATCAATATGGATATTTATATTAATTATAAAACAAAAAAGAAACTAAAATAAAAATTTTCCATAATTTACTTTTCGTACGACTTTTTTATTCCTTCTCTGGGCTCTAAAAACCCGCGCAGCCCTTGAAACATCGAGTCCCCTCCGCCACACATGACCACGCGGTTAATAGTAAGGGAGTAAGGGTTAATCTCTTGCCATGAATGACGGATTGTAGACCCCCCACAATATTATTTTAGTATATCAATAAAGTAGTAAGAATGACACTTGGTCTAAGATGGCTGCGCGCGGTAATGTTTTGACCGGAATTTTTGGTCGTTTTTTGGCTACCTTTTTATCAGCTACCTCCATTTTGGCCTCACAGAAATACCTCCGAACCCACAAGAGTTACTTTTCCCATCTCTGGTGGCAATCCCTCTCTTCGAAAGGCCCTTTATTTACTCCCATCCTAAAAAGAAAGTTTATCCTACGTTTAGATATTTTTGCCTGATTATTTTGAAAGTAATAGAAAAAATGCATAAGCAATAAAAACGTACAACTATTCTTTGAGCTTAGCTTGTAAGGTTATGTTTAAACAAATAAAAAACATACACAAAACTCACAAATTAATCATTTATTGACTCATACGCGTTTCATTGACTAAGTCATCATCATCAGTGACTGTTGTTACTACGAACTCTAACTTACACCCATAGAAGTGTAACCTAACCTTAATTGTAAGTTAGAGTTTGTAGTAGTAACACTCACTTGTAGTGATGATGATGACTTTGCCATTGAAACGCGTATGAGTCAATAAATGATTAATTTGTGAGTTTTGTGTACGACTTTTATTTGTTTTACTAAAAAAGTACACAGCATTATGTCATTTGAAAGTTATATAAAATATGTAAACAAACCCATCTTTCACGATAATTATTAGGATAAAATATAATCAAATTTAGATCTTAGAAAAATGTTAATGGAGCAACTTGTTGGTTGCTAACGCGCTCATGTTGGTAATCTTGAATGTGTTCCTACACTCTTTTACTGGACTCATATTAACTAACATATTTATCAATAATCACTAAAACCTGGCTGCAACCGCCAATCACGTAATTATTTGGCCATTATCAAATAATCAATAATTTACTAGAAAAGATAAACCTACGAAATCATTTCAGTAATATCTACTTGCTATTTAAACCGTTTGAAATAAAATAAAACTATATTAAAGTTAAACAAACTGTTTCTACTTTGGATTTAATTATTGAACATTATTAAAGTGTTTAATGAATATTGCTGTTGGGAGTAGGCTAAGATTACTCTCTAAACAAGCATGTTAGTGCCAGCAATAAATGTACTGGTTATCATAAACAAGTGATGTTAAAATTTTTAAGTCAATTCTTACTGAGTTCAACAAAAAAAAAATTATTTTATTAATTTTTTTTTCATAATTATAATATATATACAATAAAATAACGATATTGTATGGCAAAATAGGAAGCGAATTACCTTGCAACTTTACATTTTCCTTTCTATGCATGATGTTGGACTATTATTTTAGTTTGTTACTATTTATTCGATTTCCTTTCACATTGTCCGTCTGTGATGCAACGTTCGATACAGTTTGTTTGTTTAAATTAAATAGTTTTCATTCATTTTTATTCCTAGAGCATTATTTACGACATTGTGTGGTAACCATGGTTACAATGTAAGGTTGTACAATGGAAGTTTTTCATATAGATCTTTAAAAAGTTAATTGCTAGCTATGGAAAGTTGGCTCAGTGTCAAAGCGCTAGACTTTGAACATGAAGATTCATAGTTCGAATCCCGACTGTCCCCCAATATTTTATAATTTAATTATTGAATAAGTATTTTCAAAAAACTGTATTAACATTAATTGTCATCCATCATAGGTTAAAAAAATGTATTTGAACTTATTTGGATTATTAATAACGTATTTTATTAACGATTTAAAATTTGTTCAAGATGTATATCTTGTAAGGAGAGTGTGCGTTAATATAAGGAATTGCATGAAGAATTAAGGAAGGACATAAACAGTCAAGTCTGCAGTAAAGGTAATGATTACTATTCACTTGTGCAAGTTAGCATTCCTAGGTATAATGAATGATTTTACCAACAAGCTACTCTTGACGGTATTAGCCGCTGGCAGTGGTGGGTTGACTGTCACAGCGTTCGATCTGACAACACCGCATCCCTACCCTGCCACAGACCCATTCCTATTATACTTTAAATCAAAGTATAGACCCGGGGCCGACTTATAGATTTAGGATTAGTAATCCATTTAGGATTTTGCAACCTAGAAGGGTGTCTAAGGCGCACAATTTGGGGGGGGGCGCATAACCGAGGACGTTTGAATTTGGGGATTTGAAAATACAAAGTAAATTAAAGTTTAGTAACTCTGCGCGATACTAGCATAGACAGACGAATTACTAGGCCTTTTAGGTTTCTCAATAATTATCTAAGTCGTCAAAACATCAAAACAGAATCTATTGTTACTTTTTCGTTCAACTACTTTCAATTCAACTTTTCATTCAACTATTTATCTATGAATTTTATGTAAAATTGTCATTCGTTTTATTTACACATCCAACTCATTAATCGAGCGTAAGGATGTGGCAAAGCAACTCATTCATCGAGCGTTATAATGTGGCAAAGCAACTCATTAATCGAGGTTATGATGTGGCAAAGCCACTCATTAATCGCGAGTTAGGATGTGGCAAAGCAACTCATTAATCGAGCATTAGGATGTGGCAAAGCCACACATTAATCGAGCGTTAGTATGTGGCAAAGCCACTCATTAATCGAGAGTTAAGATGTGGTAAAGCAACTCATTAATCGAGTGTTAGGATGTGGCAAAGCAACTCATTCATCGAGCGTTAGGATGTGGCAAAGCAACTCATTCATCGAGCGTTATAATGTGGCAAAGCAACTCATTAATCGAGGTTATGATGTGGCAAAGCCACTCATTAATCGCGAGTTAGGATGTGGCAAAGCAACTCATTAATCGAGCATTAGGATGTGGCAAAGCCACACATTAATCGAGCGTTATAATGTGGCAAAGCCACTCATTAGTCAAGCGTTAGGATGTGGCAAAGCAACTCATTAATCGAGTGTTAGGATGTGACAAAGCCACTCATTAATCGAGCGTTAGGATGTGGCAAAGCCACTCATTAGTCAAGCGTTAGGATGTGGCAAAGCAACGCATTAATCGAGCGTTAGGATGTGGCAAAGCCACTCATTAGTCAAGCGTTAGGATGTGACAAAGCCACTCATTAGTCAAGCGTTAGGATGTGGCAAAGCAACGCATTAATCGAGCGTTAGGATGTGGCAAAGCCACTCATTAGTCAAGCGTTAGGATGTGGCAAAGCAACTCATTAATCGAGTGTTAGGATGTGGCAAAGCCACTCATTAATCGAGCGTTAGGATGTGGCAAAGCAACTCATTAATCGAGCGTTATAATGTGGCAAAGCAACTCATTAATCGAGCGTTAGGATGTGGCAAAGCAACTCATTAATCGAGCGTTATAATGTGGCAAAGCAACTCATTAATCGAGTGTTATAAAAAAAACTCTTTGTTATAACAGTTAACAAAAACACATTCCCGAAGCTCTTCATCCGGCCAAACATTTGTTAACCTTTAGGGCACCACAAAGCCTAGAGCCGACTCTGGGTAGACCTACTCTCCTTCGGGGACAGAAAGGCGTGTACACGATATACCAAGAAGTGTCACAAAAAGGGTAAGGAAGGCCAGGATGAGTAAAGGGATTAAGGAAATTTGTAGCAATCTTGTGGTAGCAATTTTCCCACCACTTTTGATTTTGGTTTTCCCCAATATGTTGCTTAAAAATACATTGTATTCACAAGGGCAGCTCCAGGGGAAATTGAGTACTATTTTTTATTAGAAATATTTTTATTTTCTGAACATTTAAATTTATCTCAGTTTATTTATAATAATGTGTTTTTCATTTGACTTTTATTTTAAAGCAGTGTATATTGTTTATACATTTATGCAATGTTAGTTGTAGAAATTTATCTGATAACATTGGTAGTTCCACCCAGCATAAAAAACACTGGCATGTACAACTTGCGCACTAGTTCAGTACCGGCTCGATTATACTATACTTTGATTTAAAGTAGAATAGGAATGGGTCTGTGGCAGGGTAGGGATGCGATGTTGTCAGTTTGAACGCATTGACAGTCAACCCAACACTTCCAGCGACTGAAATTGCAGAACGAAGTAAGCTACACCACTAGTAAATCACTCCACCACAGTTACGATGTCACTGAGCGACGAACGGAAGTTAAACGTCGAATTGGCAAAAAGGCTCACCCACGCAGCGAGATGTGAACCTCCTATTCGCTCAGAAGGCTGTAATCCCCACTCCATCTGGTCGACTTCACCTACGCAGAATCCTATTCTGTTTTAAAACAAAATTTAACAGTCTGTGTACTACGACTCCGCGTCGTCCTCGTCAGACCGAGCCGTTTGATGAAACGATGAAAGTTAAACAATATTTTTTATGTATCGATGATTTTATCACCGCTGGGGCACGGCAGCCACAGCCGGACTTATAATGCGTAACTCATAGAGGTTGATACCACTACTTCCAAGTCCCGCTACTCCCGCTCAACTTAGTACCTAAACTGCCCAAATATTTTGAATTTTTATACGGTAGGTAACGCACTTATGGTTAGTTAGTTACTCATTCATTATATGTGTTAAGGAGTGATAAATAGTCAGCGCAGCTGGCGTCGTCTCTAGACCTGTTTCTATGTACATTCAGGTAAAACGCATGTTTTAAAGAAAAAATGCCAAATTACCTGTGATTTTTAACTGCAAGAATAGCTTAAAATTTAATTTCCAGGCCTTTATTTTTGAAAGTTTTCCGCCCCAAACCCACTCCATGTTTTCCTGCCATTGTGTCCTTCACCGAAAGTCTATCCTGGAGCCACCCTTGTGTAATCAAGGGAAAATTATATTTAAAAACTCGTAAACATAAACAATTCCTCAAAGTTTTATTAAATTTTCCAAAGATCAAACATAACCTTACTTCACAAACTTGTTTCTACATGAATTAATTGTTGAAGATTATTGATCCAAGGAAACGTTTCTATAGTTAAAACAAGTAGGCCTAATATATAAATAAAATCAAGTCTATTCCTACTATGGTCAACAAAGAACAACTTTATTTTATATACTATTAATTTTATAATTACAATTAATATAAATATGTTTATAGATATGACAGGATCAGCATATTGTGTGGCCAAATAGAAAGCAAAATCCTTTGCAATTTTGCATTTCCCTCTCTATACAGTATATGGTGTTGGACTATTATTTTTGTTTGTTACTATTTATTTAAACTTTTAGTCATTCAGTTCGAATACAAACGGGACATTAACTTTTTTATATTTTAATTAATGAATAAATATTTGTAAAACTGTATTAACTTCAATTGGCATCCACTACGAGTTAAAACAAATGTATTTGACCTTGATTGGATGAATAAAAACGTGTATTATTAACGAATGAAAATTTGTAAGTTACAAGGTATATTAGGAGAGCGTGATCTAATAGAAGGAATTGAATAAATATCGAATTGACTACATTATCAACTATATTTTCTTCACAAAAATAACTGTTGAAAAATTACAACAATACGTTATATTATTACACCTTTGCTATTACTTGCGACCAGACCTTTTGTTAACTAAAAGTTGTTAATTTGTTAACTTGCACTTGGAGGAAACGTTTTCGTCTTACGACTTCTTCAGCCTCGTATTTTTGCCGCTAGGAATGCTGCAGTTGCGCTTCCTCGGTACCATTATTTTGAAAGTTAGAAGTGATGTGATCGAAGAGTAAGTGTGATCTGCGCCGTGTTTGTTCATTTAAGATGTCATTTTTATGTGTGTTGCTATGTCTATATATTTCATACTGTTCTAGTGTGTTTAATTTATGGCCTTTGTTGCATGTGTGGAGGATGCTCATGTTATTTTCCATATTTTGGAGATGCCAACAACTCCAAACACATTTAAACAAAATACACAAAAATATACAGTTCACTGCAGAGTTTGAAAACAACAAAAAATTGAATTTCTTAGACATTACCATAACAAAAAATCAAAATAAACATGAATTCAACATATACCGCAAGCCAACCATGACGGACACTGATACACAATTCATGAAAACCACCCAATACAACATAAACACGCAGCATTTAAACATTTACTACAGAGACTAAATACTTACTTTACTTTATACAACGCCTGCCCTTGGTAACTCGACCATTTGGCATCGTGCAGACCAGTAGAGCTTGAAGAGTCTGGTTTTTGGGTCGCTATTGTATGCTTCGAGCTGTGGGCAGGCAGGAAGGTGGTCTCCATTCATCTTTCCTGTTTGGCACAAGGGGCACCGATCCGTGTCCGTCAGCCCAATGCGATGAAGGTGCGCCTGAAGGTAGTCGTGTCCCGTGGTTAGATGGAACAGCGCAACACTGATAGGTCGAGGCAGGGTTTTTAGAATGGGGTTGCTGCAAAGTTCTTGCCATCTCTTTCCAACAGCCAGGTTTTCTTGTGATGTTTTCAAGTACGTCTTAGCTGCTGCGTGAATCCTGGTGTAAGCAGAGCCCATTGATATTTTGCTTTGTGGTAGGCGGCGCCCACTCTTGGCGAGGTTGTCAGCTTTTTCGTTCCCTGTTGTGCCAACGTGGCTGGGAATCCACTGGAGCGCAATTCTGAAGCCTGCCTCTTGGCACAGAGACTAAATAAAATACCTTAGTCCACAACTAACTACACAGAGGAACTAAACACAATCAATAAGTTCTATATTGGACAACAGGCAGATCTTTTGTCGAAAGATACAAAGAGCACAAAAGCGCACTGCACACTACTATTGAATCTACCTTCGCAAATCACCTCATGGACACTAAACACTCATGAAAAAGTATGGAAAATAACATGAGCATCCTCCACACATGCAACAAAGGCCATAAATTAAACACACTAGAACAGTATGAAATATATAGACATAGCAACACACATAAAAAAGACATTTTAAATGAACAAACACGGCCCAGATCACACATACTCTTCGATCACATCACTTCTAACTTTCAAAATAATGATACCGAGGAAGCGCAACTGCAGCGGCAAAAATATGAGGCTAAAGAAGTCGTAAGACGAAAACGTTTTCTCCAAGTGTAAGTTGAAAATTTAACAACTTTTAGTTAACAAAAAGTCTGGTCGCAAGTAATAGCAAAAGTGTAATAAGAATTAACAACCAGCTCGTCATGAACAGCAACAAGATTTCGTTATATTAAGTACATAGTATGCAGTTCTATAATTATACACAACTTAATATGTTAAGATATAGTAACATAATTGTTAAAAAAATCGAACCCGGTAGACTAGCGATAAACAATTGCCTATTTTGAAAGAGTTTGTTGAATACAGCGATCTGTGTTTTATGTATGTGGTATCTTGTTTGGCTGGGTTACCGCAACGTACACAAAACCAATCTCAACCCAGCTAGTCAGCAACGCAACCCTGCCCCTTTTAGAGAATGTCAAAAAAATTTACATTGACTTGAAATCTGATAATAACTGTAATTTGATTTCCACTAGAAAATAACTGCAGGAATTTTTTTAATTATAGAATTTTCCCGAGTATGTTTTTTCGTATTTCAGTCGGCAAATAGTAAAATTTTCAGATTTTTTCTGTCAATGACGATCAATAAAATTTTAAATCGTTAATTATTTTAATATAAGAAATTTTTACTCTTAAAATTTCAAAACTACATTATAAGTACTCTTAAAATATTTTTTGGACTTTTGAGGTTATGTTTTGTTATAAAAACCTTTGTCCTTGAGTCTAACAGCTGATAGTTCTCTTTAACAGGGAAAACGTTTGAAACATAATATACTGCAAAATCTTCTAGCGGCTTGTTCTCTTTAAAATCTTATTTTATATATTGATCATAAAAAATTACTATTCCGGGTTCAATCTGTGATAGATCGAACAAGATTTAATAACTTTTCAAATACAGTAATATTATTGTTCTAATAAAAGACAATTTTGTCTAACTATGTAGCGGGTAGACTCGTCTATTAATGTACGTATTACAGTATTTATTTTACAAAATTCTATTTGAATAATTTGAATTTATTTGAAGTCATTTGGGAGCACACTTATGTGAGCCCTATATTGCTTTTCACTTCTTATAATCATCTCAATTATATTTGTACCTGTTTCTGTAACTAAGTCGCCATTCTCAGTATGTAATTATCACTGATGATTAAATTTAGTTGCAGAAATATGTCTAATCAAAATAAACTTAATTATTATGAGAATCGGTAAGCAATTTATCTGAGTGTTTTTCCAGCATAGTTTAATTTCACAAGTTTGGGACCAAAATATTATATAATATATTAGCTAAATGCCCACGACTACGCCCGGCGATAGATGGCGTTATCAGTTGTATCGACATTGTGAATTGAAGACGTTTGACTGGATATTAATGATTCAATGGTTCAGTTAGTGGATTTAATGGTTTTAAACAACTCACTGGCGCAGGGCCAGTTATTTCACTTTTAATTTCAGTGCATTACAATATTGGTATTTTATCGATGTTATATTTTAATGTTAACCAAAATCAACATTGCTATCTGTTTCATATTCCATGCAGGATGATCGTATGAATTCACGTTTGTCCTGCATTCTATTATATTTGTTTTTGTCCTGCATTCTATTATTTTTGTATTATGCGCGTACGTTGATAAAATTCTCGAATTCAGATTATTTGGTTAATGAACTTGCCTTTGTTGAAGACGTCTTTGTGCAATTCTATTTCTTCCAATTTCGCGGCTTTCTGTTATTTCTTGATTACGCCAAGTATTGCACGTCATGTGGAGTACTTCGTGATTGTAGAAAAATTTTAATGTCCTTCTATGCTTTTTTCAAAATTTATTATTCCCTGTTATTAATTTTAAGATTTCAGTTTAAGTAATTGAATGCTGGGTTAGAAAAGTAGTAACATTTGAATAATAAAAATCGAAGAGGTTAATGATAAAAATCGCCGCCAATCGCTAAAAATGTGCCTCAAGCTATCGCAAGAGTGTACTTGTAAACTTTTTAAAGTATCGATCCATCACTTGAATGGTTTAGTAATTAATAAAGGCAACCATACATTCATTTATATATATATTAAATATGGTGATATGTTTTCTTGTAATATAGTTAATAAATTAAAAATATTTCAAAAACAAGAATACTTTTAATGAATACATTTATTCAAAGCTTTTCGCCGATCAAGGAACCAAACTATTTATACAGTCATTGATGTTATAGAAAAATTTACATAAAGTGTAATACTTATAAGCATATGGTTGTTTGTAGCACATATGATTTAATTTTGTAAAAATATTTTATTAGATAATTATTTTCCTGAAGATGCTGATACTATTTTATCTGCGAAAAGCTTTGAATAAATATATTCATTAAAAGTATTCTTGTTTTTGAAATATTTTTAATTTATTATATATATATATATATATATATATATATATATATATATATATATATATATACATATATATATATATATATATATATATATATATATATATAACTTTCACTATATGTACTTAAACAAGAATCTTACTTGGTATTTATGCGAATTGACTTTCACTGGTTTTGTCTTCATCCTCAGGCATCCGTGTTGCATAACTACAAATATAGGCCTATATACAGTATATATATATATATATATATATATATATATATATATATATATATATATATATATATAAAGAACATAAGTCAAAATACAAATACAAGAATTATAATTGAATTTACAATTCAAAGCTTTTCGTTGGCTAACAGTACCCACATCATCTTTTATATATATATACACACACACACACACACACACACACACACACACACACACACACATATATATATATATATATATATATATACACACACACACACACACACACACACACACACACACACACACACACACACACACACACACATATATATATATATATATATATATATATATATATATATATATACACACACACACACACACACACACATATATATATATATATATATACACACACACACACACATATATATATATATACACACACACACACACACACACATATATATATATATATATATATATATATATATATATATATATATATATAGCGAGAGAGAGAGAGAGAGAGAGAGATTTATAAATGGTTGAACACACCATCAGGAATAATAAACACGTAATATAAACCAAACGTTTTTAAAATCAATTCCTATGTAGGTGGTAGCATGGGCAAATTATATTTTAGTTACTTTTTATTAAATATTTACAATTAATATAAATAAAATAACATAACCTATGCTTCAAACCAGCTGCTCTACCAAATTACCTATAACAGAAAATCAGGTGTTTTATGAAATCAAATGTCATCACTTATTTTAAGCCAAATGGGACGAAACAACTATATTGCATACCTTCACAATTTTGTGGAACGTTTTTCTCCCATATAAAAATAAAAATAATTCGTTAATTAATTTAATCAATGAATCGGTATTTTAAAAAAACTGTATTAACATCAAGTGTCATCCACTACAAGTTAAAAAAAAGTATTTGGACTTTAGGGAATAAATAATAAGTATTTTATTAACGATTGAAAATTTGAACAGGAGATATATATATATATATATATGAAATTTTAAAAAATATATATAAATAATACATTTCATAAGGAATTTAAATACATTAAAAAACCTAACAAAATTAAACGACAATGCTACAATATAAATCGTGACCCGGTTGAAAATCGTGCAAAAGAAAATGACTGCAAGTTGCTTATTTGGAATGGTAATAAGGTCATGCAAGCAATCATCGATCGATAAAGTACAAACTGTTCAGTAAGTTGCCAAAACATTCACTTTTTGCGGTAATACACCGCAGCAATAAATTCCCGAGGTCTATGTACCGACATTGCAGGCTACAAACGTGCTCTGACGAGGTCATACGCGTTTCTAAATGCCCAGCTAAATGATCCTACACACAGATAGATCCTAATTAAATATTACGTCAATAACTCTAACCGAGATGATACAGCTTTTAATGAGAGTTTACACTTATCTTTTCAATAGTGGCTTTTTGTGGTTTTCCTTCTAGAATTTGTTTACCTCGTTACTATTTACGCATTATTCTTTGTTAAATTATTAATGGATAAATCCTTTTATCTCGTGCGTCTCTCTCTCTCTCACTCTCTCTCTCTCTCTCTCTCTCTCTCTCTCTCTCTCTCTATATATATATATATATATATATATATATATATATATATATATATATATATATATAATTATTTATTTATTTTAAAACAAATGAGGTATTGAAATACAAGAATTATTAAATTATTTTGTTGATGCTATTCATTCATGATGATGTTGGTACTGTTTATCAACGATAAGCTTTGAATAAAAATTAATAAATAATTCTTGTATTTTATACATCAGTTGTTTTTAATTATTATACAAGTAAACATATTATATATATATATATATATATTTGTAGATTATGCAACACTGTTTTCTTGTATACACTTATCACTTTCACTTATGTACTTAAACAAGAATCTTACTTGGTATTTATGCGAGCGCTTTCAGAGACTAGTAAGTGCCTCCATCTTCTGGCATACTGAACGTATTTTGGACTGCATTTAAGTACATAAGTGAAAGTGATATATATATATATATATATATATATATATATATATATATATATATATATATATATATATATATATATATAGTTGCACGACTGTTTTCTTGTATTCACTTATTACTCCTTTTTATGTTGTATTTTATGTATGTGAATGTGATCTATACTAAAATACTAAAAAATAACAATATTTACATAACATACAAAAATGCAGGAAGCATGATCAATAAAACAAACCAACCGGAAAAATATAAAGTTGTCCCACACTTAATAACGGAATTTGTAAAATCCAACGCCTAGACTGTAGCAAATTATACATTGGCCAAACAAAAAAGAAATTAAAAGACAGACATAAAAAGCCCCATAAATTATACATCTAACCAAGCACTTACAATTCAAACCTAACCATACACACCATCAAAAATAACCACACATTCACCACATTAGAAAACATACATCTAATGAAAAAAAAGTACAAAAAGGCCTAAAAACGACAATCTGGGAACAACTACAAATTTACAAACACAAAAATAATATAATAAACGAACAAATACAAATAATGTCTAAAAGTGATAAATTATTGAACTTAATAGAAAAAATTGACCCCAAGACACACTAAAACTTTCCCACAGTGCAGTTAAACTGAAATTAGAACAGTACCGGTATACCACGTGACAATGGAAATCCTACACACCTGGCCGCTAGTATCAAAATAAACTTGAAAATGAGAACACGTAATTAATAGTCTTCGAAAGTCGACTCACATACATACCAAGTAAGATTCTTGTTTAATTGTAAGTGATACATATTGATAAATTTATCTTAAAAAATTAGGGGTTGAAAAAAAGAATAAATATGTACTATTCAATTCTTAAAATCTGTTTATGGCCCACTTTTTAGGTTCCTAACTGATTCATAATATTACAAGTTGCCTTGAATAAAACCAAAGACTAAATACAATAAAATTAAAATAATTTTTTTAATGCGTTTTATTTCAAAATGATATAAAAAGAATTAAATAATGTTTTGCTGTTAACTGGAACCAAAAATCAAGAGGCTCCCATAATATATTTCTTATCTTCAAGATATAAATAAGGACTTTTATCTTACAATTAAAAAAACACAATAATCAGCAGAAGTAGAACTACTCCAAGCAAGCGTCTTATGGTTTTAGTTTTAGCCAAAAAAATCCAATTCCAAACAGCAGATACATTATTTCAATGATTTTAAATAATTTCAAAATATTTTTCTAATAAAGTTGATTGATGTAATCATCTTGAATTCACTGATTAAACTATTATTAAAAATACTTCACTAAGTGAATACGTAAGGGTTACTTGCTGACGCGTTTCGAAACAATCGTTCCTTTTACGAAGCGAAGCCTCTACTATGAGTAGCGTCAGCAAGTAACCCCTATGTATTCACTTAGTTAAGTATGTTTAACTATAGTTTAATAGATTTTTCCAATGTTTATAAAAAAGATTTTTTTAAATTTATTTTTATTTTACTCAATCTGTATTTGTAGAATATTTAATTGAATTATTCTTTTTGTTCTTTTTTAAACTATGGATTATTTATTGTCAGTAAAGTAGTCATTTCCGGCTAGCAAGGTCCTTTCCGGTTTATTTGTACAATAGGAACGATATGCACTTCCGGGAAAAGTTTCGCCTTTAATCAAATATAATTTACTTTTAATATAGCTTACAGTTTAACTGATTCTAACACACGTTATTTACCTTTAAAGAATAATAATATTTATTTTATTATTTATATTAAAACAAGTGTTATAATGTATCCTACAATTTTAAAAATTATTAAAATAATATTTCACCTTGAAATCAGAAGATCTAATTTTTCATATCAGTAAAGTATAAAGTCTTGTAAAGAAGGTAAAAAAAGTCTACCCTAATATTTATAGGCTTATCTCTCATTAGTAGGCTACCTAGGGTATGTCTGATTTTTGTATTAATAGGGATGGGCCGATACCTACAATTTTCGATTCCGATTTCGATCATTAAGTAGGTCTCGATTTCTTAAAGTTATATAGGCCTACATGATAGAGTCTAATAATAATTTAGTTAACATCTTGGTCATGTGGAGAAGCCTTTTAAAGGTCCCGTTTTAATGTAATAGGCTACACAAAGCGTACAACCTTGGTTTACAAGTAGAAAGTTCTGAAAGCATGACAAACATATCGGATAAAAGTATTGATTTATTTAAGTTACAAATGTGAACTTCAGTTCACAATTACAATAACCGGTTTGTATAACCGGAGAAATTGGATCTAATTTTTCTTTGTAATTTGTTTTGACATCTATAAAGCGGCCAGAGATGGGGGGGAGAGAGAGAGAGAGAGAGGGGAGAGAGAGAGGGAGGGAGGGGGAGAGAGGGATAGAGAGGGAAGAGAGGGAGCGGGAGAGAGGGAGGGCGGGAGGAAGAGAGGGGAGGGAGAGAGAGGGGAGGGAGAGAGAGGGGAGGGAGAGAGAGAGGGGAGAGAGAGAGAGAGGAAGAGAGAGGGAGAGAGAGGGAGGGAGAGAGAGGGGAGAGAGGGAGAGAGAGGGGGGAGAGAGAGGGAGAGAGAGAGAGAGGGAGAGAGAGAGAGAGTTGAGCACGCCCGAGTGAGAGTGAGACACCAGAGAGACACGAGCATGGACAAACGGACCGGAAATGCTTACGGATCTGAAATCGGTATTTGCTTTAATGGTTTAATTCATTGAAAGGAACTAATACATAAATATGGCATAGTTGATAATTAATTATTTTTCTAATAAATTACACCGCACACGTATTGTAACAGTTAGAAAAAAAAGAAATCAGAATCGGCACTTTAATCAATAGAGAATCGAGTATCGACGATTACTGGATACCTTTAGAATCGACGATTCCTGTAATCGAGAATCGAAATTGGGCCATCCCTAGTATTTATTACTTAAAACCTAACTTCATTCTAAAATTTAACTGTTCTTTAAATATTTACTTAATTATATTTTCTAAAGTTCTCAAGTAGTCTATTAAATTGAGTGATATCGACGTAAGTTAGACTTGTTAAAGTTAAATACAAGATGAAATGGCGTTTTTTAAAAAACAAAGATCCAATCATATCATAAAACATTCCAAAAAATGTTCTAAATTTCAGATGGTTCTTGTATTTTTGAAGCTAAAGTGAAACCAAACGCATGCAATATGTTACATTCTTTATCTAGTTTAAGATTTAGTTAGTAACATTTGTAATAAAAATTCCAACATTCCAATAAGTGACTTATGCTCACTATAAAATCCCCCAAATGGGAAATATTTTGTAAGGATATCATACTTCTTTAAAAGATGAAGTAATCCTCTGTGGCCGGTTGCAAGAATGAGTGACCTTGAACAAGCGCCAGCTGTTATAAATTCTATTTGTTTGTATATACGTTTCCGGTTTTGTAATTTTAAACGAAAAAATTGAATGAAAGGTAACTGTTCGTCTTAAAACCCCAAACATTAGGCATTACGTTATTCATAAATTAGGCAGATTATACATTTTTAATTAAAATTGCTCATTTTTAAAATTTAAGCAACCTAATACGTATTCTTGTAAATAATAAATATTTTAAGACTTAATTTTAAAGAAAATAATAAAATAAATTCTAAAAAAATAAATCAACTTTATTTCATAAGCTATATATATATATATATATATATATATATATATATATATATATATATAAATATCGCAATATGTTTTCTTGTGTATTAATAAAGAACAAAAGTCAAAATACAAATACAAGAATTATATTTGAATTTACAATTTTATATTTGAATTGTAAATTCAAATATAATTCTTGTATTTGTATTTTGACTTTTGTTCTTTATATATATATATATATATATATATATATATATATATATATATATATATATATATATATATATATATATTTATGTATATATACATATTAAACCTATTATTTCCGCTCCTATTTGACCTTCTTAGTTGCACTAGCCCAGGGGTCTCCAACCTTTTCTACTCAAGGGGCACATCGAAAACATTTGAAGGGAATTCGGGCAATATTCAGGGCAGAAAGTCTAGCCCCCCCCCCCCATACACCGACGACGTTTTTTTCTAATCAAGAGCTCGGTGGTGGTTTTTGAGATTTTCTTGCTTAGTTTTTTACTTGTTTACAGCTAGTTTTACACTTATAGAGAAAAGAAGTGGCAAGTGAGAGACTAGTACTGTACTCATATTTAATGGTAAAAATCGTTAAAAGGAAATATATTTAATTACGCCTCGAAGTAGTAGTACAACTGTAGTGGGCAAGCACTGAGGAAGGTGACATCGTTGCCGAAACTAGTCTGTTGTGAACTAGTGTGTTTGTTTATTAAAAACTAATTTTTTGTGAGATTTTTAGTTAACTATTTTGATTTTTACCTTTAGGAAATATATTATCAAATAAATTTGTCTTTCAGTATGATAGCTTTCCGCGGGCCGGAAAAACTCTGTTCGCAGGCCGGATGTGGCCCGCGGGCCGTAGGTTGGAGACCCCGGCGCTAGCCTATGTAAACAGCTGCAAATGCGATCTTTCGCAGGTGAAAAGACAAGGTTCCAGAACATGCCGGAATTATAGAACCAAAATAATGCGGTCACTGCACAAATTAGCCAAATCGTAGGCTTACTCTTCTGTGTTTTTTATGTGAAACGTTTTTTTCACAACACTTACTTATGAAAAACATGCATGTGAATAAATCGATTGTGAGGATAAATGCGTACAAATCCGCATTCTCAACGATTTATCCTGAAGATGTCAAACATGGTAGTTAATACTAACAGCTGTTTTCGTATTCACTTGGAGGATGTTTGAAGGTTATGTTTCAATCATGTCAAATATAGTTTTTTATACATTCAGAAATTTTGTACATTTGATTAAATTATTTGAAAACAGAATTTCGAACAACAGCTGATTGTATTAATCGCATTTTATGTTAACTTCTTTATTGAACATTGCCAGTTAGTTTAAGGGCATGTGTGAGAAAATTACAATATTGTATCTAAATAAGTTATTGGAAAATACAACTTTATAACATACTTACTTATTAACGACTGGCTGTTAACAAGTTCATTTACTCAGTCCTAAATAATACATTTTAAAATATGTAAACTGTATGATTTAAATTTAAAAATATAAAGTGTAAATAATCATTAAGGTTATGTTACGTTTGATGTTAAAAGAGTTTTATGCCTTCTCTATAGGTCATTGAACATACAATAAATGCCTACGGAATTTGAACTTCAGTATTGAAGACGTTTTGTAGGTTACGTTCTTATTGACTTAACGTGGTTTTATTTATAAAAAAAAAGTAAAATAAACAAACATTTTTTAAAGTCAATTCCTACTTGGTTCAAAATTTTTTTAAAATTTTATTTACTTTTTTTTAAAATAATTACAATTGATATAAATAAAGTTACATAACAGCGTTAAACAGCTGATCTACCCACATAACCTATAACATAAAATCAGCTGTTTTACGAAATCATATATTATCACTTATTATAAGCCAAACGGGACGGGATAACAATATTGCATACCTTGTTCTTTTTGTGAAACGTTTTTTCCCCATATAAAATTCAAACTAATTCATTATTAAATTTAATTATTTTTTTTAACTGTATTAACATCAAGTGTCATCCCCTACAAGTTAAAACAAATGTATTTGAACTTGAGCGGATCAATAAAATGTATTTTATTAAGGATTGAAAATTGAATATAATTACTTTGAAGTTACACTTCTATGTCACAGATACATGTTCTCAAGCTTTAAATCTTTGAAACGGCCAGAAAACTTACGCAGCAAGAAGTCCATAACCCACAAAACTGAAGAATGTATTATAACGAACTTGTTTTTTCAGTGTAAACAAACAGAACCGATAATGCCTTTAAATTAAATAATATGGCAAAGCCTATAAGACTATAAAATCGCGTTAAAGTCAGACACTGTATGGTTGGACAGAACCCACTCGTCCGTATTAAGAATTTTCTTAATGATTATTTTATTTTCGCTCACTACAGACAGGTCCCCCATGCGTTTATGGAACTTCAGGGCAAGCCTAGGCTACTCTCATCTATAGACGCATCTGAAAAGAAAGATTTCTACTGACGATACCCAGTAATTTGAAGTTTTATATAGTTCAATTATTGTTTGCTTCATTTTTCCTTTTGCTTATATCGGTCTTATTTGTATTTATTTTAAAAGTTCAAATTCTCGTGGTTAGATGTAAATTATAATATAGATCAGTAACAATAAACGTCAAACATCAGTAGGCCTATAACCTAAATAGCTTCGATGTTTTATTATCTTTATGAAGATAATACTCAAACTTCTATATGAAATTATAAATATATATATCGCAATATGTTTTCTTGTGTATTAATAAAGAACAAAAGTCAAAATACAAATACAAGAATTATATTTGAATTTACAATTTATATAGGACAAACTAAGAAAAAACTTAAAGATAGATATAAAGAACATTTTAATACATATAAAAAGCCAGAAATTTATAAATCAAATTTTGCTAATCATTGTATTAATAATAATCACTTATTTCCTAATATAGATAATATGATACTTGTAAAAGAAATTAACAAAGGCCTGAGAATGAATATTTATGAAGCTTTAGAAATACATAAATATAATACTAATAATGAGTTGATAAATGAACAAATACAAGTAAAATCTAAACTTGATAATATATTCAGTGTTTGTAATGTTAGGGCAGCAAAATAAAAAAAATAAAAAAATTTAAAAAATTTTAAAAAAATTTAACAACATTGTAATTAATTTGGCATAACTATTTATTTGATCTAATTTGCACATATGTTAATTTTAATTGTTTAATATTCCTGATGATGTTGGTACTGTTAGCCAAGGAAAAGCTTTGAATTGTAAATTCAAATATAATTCTTGTATTTGTATTTTGACTTTTGTTCTTTATATATATATATATATATATATATATATATATATATATATATATATTTAATAAATTTAAAATATTTCAAAAACAAGAATACTTTTAATGAATATATTTATTCAAAGCTTTTCGCCGATAAAATAGTATCAGCATCTTCAGGAAAAAAATTATCTAATAATTATCTTCAGGAAAAAGTAATAAATACTTTTACAAAATTAAATCATATGTAGGCTACTACAAAGAATCATATGTTTATAAGTATTGCACTTTATGTAAATTTTTCTATAACATCAATGACTTTATAAATAGTTTGGTGCCTTGATCTCACTTGAATTTGTTCATCAATTAATTTGTCTTTAACTTTATGCTTATAAATTTCCAATGTTTCAAATATATTCATTTTTAATCCTTTATTTAATTCTTTTATTAATTTCATATTTTCTATTTCCGGAAACTCATGTCCATTATTAATACAATGCGTAGCTAAATAGGATTTGTATATGTTTGGTTTGATATAAGCGTTTAAATGTTCTTTGTATCTTTCTTTTAATTTCTTTTTTGTTTGTCCTACATATAATTTATTACAAGTTTGACATTTTATATTATATACTCCATTTCTTTCGTGCATATTATTTTGATTTTTGTTATTGTTTATTAAATTTTTAATTTTATTATCGGTTTTATATGTAATTTGTAAATTTGTTTCTTTAAATAATCTTGTAATTTTATTTATTTCGTTACCAGTGAATGTAAAAGTTGTCCAAATTTTGTAAAAGTATTTTATTAGATAATTTTTTTCCTGAAGATGCTGATACTATTTTATCGGCGAAAAGCTTTGAATAAATATATTCATTAAAAGTATTCTTGTTTTTGAAATATTTTTAATTTATTAACTATATATACAAGAAAACATATCACCATATATATATCTTGTAGAAACTTTCAGTCGTTAATAAAATACGTTTTTATTCATGCAATAAAGTTCATGTATATTTTTGATAAATGAACTTAGCCAAATTTATTTATACAGCCAAACTTATGTATATAAGTTCAAATACATTTCTTTTAATCTATAGTGGATGACAAGATGTTAATACTGTTTTTTAAAATATTTATTCATTAATTAAATTTTAACAATTTGGGGATTTAGATCGGATTCGAACTGAGCATCTTCATGTTAGAAGTCTAGCGCTTTAGCAATGTCCCATAGCTATAAATCTACACTTCAATAATATACATGAAATTTTATTTTGCCCCCATCTGGTTATCGTCGAAACTTCCATTGCGTAACCTTAAATTGTTACCATGGTTACGACACTATATCATAAATAATGCTTTGGGATTAAAAATGAATAAAATAAACAAACTGGATTGACGATATCGAACCTTACTTCACAAACGGACAATGCGAAAGGAAAGCGAAAAGAAAGTACAACACAATGCAAGCGATGAAAAAAAGAAAACTTATAAATAGCAACATACAAAAATAATAGTCCAACACCATACATAGAAAGAGAAATGGCAAATTACAAGGAAATTCGCTTTTTATTTTGCTACTTAATATTGTTATTCTAACATATGTATATACATATTTATATTAATTGTAATTATAAAATAATACTAAAATAAAATTTTCTTTGTTGATTTAAGTAGGAATTGACTTTAAAAAAATTCATATTACTTGTTTAAAATTTCTTTAAAATATTCCAATAGATAAATGAACGACCAATTTGCTCTACCACAAACGGTGAATTCTTGAATTTTATAGTCCATTACGTTCGGTTGAATCTTATTAATCACTTAAACAATAGTTTATGACTAAACAGTGGTTTATGACTTTGTTCAACAAAGTTAGGATAGTCATAAACTATTGTTTAGGTGATTCATAAACGGTGGTTAGTAGTAAGCAAATGTAATCGTAAAGGGAATAATTTAAGTAGAATTCTGTACGTGGCAGTCTCACAGTTTTATGTAGGCATGTCTCCAAAGCCTCTGAGAACTTTCTTGACTTTATTACCCTACTTAGTTCTATATTTACAGTATCCAAAGTGGTTGATCAAATTTTATCAAATACGGACAATCTCTAGCGTGACAATAGGGTAATTAAGTAACTGGGGACCATTAAAACGTTCCTGTAAAATTCTAGAGGATAATTCATGTCCCTTTTTGTATTGCTACGATTCATTTTTAGAGGAACGCGCCCCCCTATAGCCTAACACTCCAACGCAGATACAGTATAGGCTATTGTTAGTTCAGTAGGCACATCTAAATCTATTTCTACATCTACATTTATGTTTCGGCTCGTAACTTGAGTTTGCACCACACTTTAACCTATGCCTCCTTAAGCGTAATATTGTATTACCCGTTTTCCTACTTCCATTAATATTCATATATTTTTCACTGAAAATACAAATCTTTTCTCAACAACTGACCATTACTATAAACGTTTCATAGGCTCAAATTTAAGAAAGCGTATCATCTACTTTAGATTAGTGTGTACTGTAAATCCATTATGAAAGTGGCTTAGGTTCCTTCAACTTCGCGAAGTTGGCAATCCTTGATTTCTTACAGCTTGTACCTAATATGGCGCAAACTGTGGCACATCTCAAGTAGAAAATATAATTACTGTTAAGCCTTAGGCGTATTCATATATTGCTCTAAGTAATAAACAACTCAGCTGAAAAAAACAATGATTCACAAGTTAGTACTAAGACATTCTCTACTAGTATGCCTACCTTAGAAACGACGATTCATAAATTCATAAGTAGGGCTTCATCTTTAGACAGAATTAGAGTTAGGCCTATAATTTACCAAATATGCAGCGTTGGCCATGGATGTTAGCTGTGAGCAAGTAATTGTCAGGCAGCGTTGATTTTCCAGTAACTTTTAAACTCATTGTAGGCCTACTTCGCCCAATTGTCTAGTCTTACCTACGGACAAATCGCTATTTTAAATTCACTCATATAAAAAAATTTAAGGAAAAACTAAATAACGAAAAACGAAATTAAAAGCAATTACAGCAAATAGTAGGCCTATAATAGAGCAGGGCATAAATTTAGAAGTTAAACAAATTTTCTATAGGCCTAATGAGGGCGGACGACCAATGAATTTAAATGTAAAGTAGGGTCTATAGGCTACTAAACTTTATGCTAAAACAACAGGTTTAGCATAAAATGTAAAACCAAATATAAACACAAAAATTTATATCATATAATGATTGTGACACAAAGTTAATATTGAGGTTAATCTGTCAAAAATCGGTTTTGAGTTGAATTTATAAACAAATATAAAATTCAATGTTGCCACAGCATTTAAGTTTTGAAATATTAAGGTTCTCGAAAACAAGGAACAAATTACGAACTTGTTTTAATTTAATGAAATTTTTTAGTATATTCCGTATAGAAATCAAAATGAAAATTAACATTTATAATAGCAAAACAATTTAGAAGCAGTTAATAAAAAAAATTTATTTAACATAGATTATAGGCCTACGGGTCCAAACGTATTTTTTTTAAAGAAATTAAATTTTTAATCTAAGCGTTTACGATCATTAAATCAGTATTAAACTTAATAGTTTAGGACTATAGGCCTATTTGGGCTTAATTTATAATTTATTTCTAAAATTTTCAATTTTTATTTAGGCCTGTAGACTACGTTTGGAATAAACATATATAACTACAGTAGGTCTAACTACTTACAAAGCCCAAAAAACAACTTTATCTTTAAGGGATTAAAATATTGTCAAATTTATTAGGTTTAGCCCTCTTGTAATTAGTGTTTAAGGCGCTGCTCCGAAATTCTACTTCTTATTAGGTAGAGGATAACTTGGATGTTCCTGTCAGTGACTATTGGTATTTTCAATCTTTCGGTATATTACAAGAACTATTGGTATTTTCAATCTTTCGGTATACTACAAGAACAGGGTTTCCTCTGGATATTGTTTCATATGCATTTATTAAAAGACAAAGCGACATTTCATCTCAGAGCATATTTGTGTTATGACGTAGTGTGTGGGGTTTGAGTTGGGGGCGGGGTTAGAACATTACATTGCTCCGTGTGGAGCAATCAATATCGAAATTAAGCTTTTCTGGGCACATCGGCTGCAGTGTATCTCTAATTAATGCGAAATTTCCCATTCTGAACAAAGATTAAAATTAGCGAAAATTGCACCAATTGGCTTATTAAACATACTGTAGGCCTACTATATTTTGTAATCGATAGTTAGATACTTTTTAAATAAATATTTATTACACTTTTGATATTAATTGTGACCAGACTTTTTGTTAACAAAAAGTCTGGGCGCAAGTAATATCAAAAGTGTAATAAGTAATTAACAACCAGCTCGTCATGAACAGAAACAAAATTTCGATATTAAATAAATATGTTAAATATAGCTGTTAAAATATAGTATATTCTGTAGGCCTAATTAGATTATCATTAAAATCTCATGCAGAAGTAAAAGAAACCAATTATAGTTTGGAGATAATTTTGTTAAATAAAGAATTTTCTATAGATATAATGAGTTCAAGATATTATGTTTTGAAACCTAAGTAACTTATTACTTTATTTTTTAAAAAATCAGTTAATGTAGAAAAGCTACTTACAAAATAAAAAAGCTTTTTAATTTCATATAGAAAACATGATTGCTTCAAGTTGCTAAATATACATAGGCATCTCAGTTTGTTTAATGGTTATGAGAAAAAAAACATTTGTTTGTGATTGGTGGCATAGTTTCCCAGACTTAGGGAATTTTTTGTTTCCCCCTTAAATCTGCTAATAATTCACCATTTTATCTCAAAATAGGCCCATTGTCTTCTTTGTTCTAACAACAATGACAAAAGATATAATACTCCTGTCTAATAAGATGTAGAAACGTTATTCAATTTTCATTGCTAAATGTTACATAAAGATAGATTGTTACTGACTGTCATCTGTTAATTGTGACAAAATAAAAACTCCAAAAATCTTGAAAAATCATACATCTTTTACTCAGTTTCTAATTAGCTAAAAATATACATACTTATATGGAATTAAAATTTTCCTAATCTAATCAATCAGTTTACTATTAAAGATAAAAATAGATTTTACATACTTTACCTGCTTTTTGTAGGCTTATTTATAATAGTCTATTACAAACCCCTTTAATATGCTATGAATTTCAATTAAATTATTAAATTAGACAAAATAAACTATTAGTTCGAATGCTAATCTCAGGAAAGATTAATTTTCAGAAGTTATGTGAAAAAAAACTTGAATTGGTATCACTAATTATTTATAATGATAAAATTTTTGTAGAAAACTTTTAGGTTATACAATGATTAAATTATTACATTTCAGATAGAATAACTGTATCTTCACAAGATTTTATAAAAACTGTAACTATTATTCTGATACCTAAGCTTAGGTATCAACGAGGAATGAAGAAAAAACCGGGCTATCTGCGAGAGAAAGATACTCAGAAGAATCCTCGGCCATGTAAATGTTGGTGGGCAGTGAAGGAGGAAAATAAATTGTGAGCTTAACAAGTTGTTTGGGGACGCCAATATAGTGAAAATAATAAAAATTGGAAGACTCAGCTGGGTAGGGAAGGTGGCCCGGATGAAGAAGAATGATGTACCCAGAAGCTATTAGGTGGAACTATCAACAAAATGAGATCCTAAACTTAGACGGATGAATTGCGTCATGTCAAAACCTTGCTAAATGTGAGGAGCTGGAAAGCAGCACAGGATCAAGCTACATGGTGTAGGCCCATTAAGGAAGCCAAGGTCCACACCAAAATATAGTGACACAGAAAAAAACTTTTTATTTGGAATTAGTATTCTTTAAATATATAAACTCAAACATCCTTATAGCTAAACTCAATGTGATAAATCAATATTTAAGACAAATGGTTTTTTCTGCTTCAGGCTTCCCAGTATGCTTCTACAAGTATCACTAGGGTTAATGGATGGGATATTACCAGTCTAGATGTGTTTAACATGCTCTACAAGTATTACGCACTATGATATTATAAGACATCTGGTACTTGTAAACTATTAAGAATTTTCCTCTAATATAAAGTAAATCATTAATTAGAATTGATTCACTGTCTAAGAGTAAATCCTAACACTAATGTTGCATTATATATTTGCTAATGGCAACATATAATACTAAAATCTACCAAAACCCGGCCTGTTTTCAGAATCTAATTGCTATATTAGAGAAACAGTCAAAATAAGAATTAAAAAAAAAACATCAAAATAATGTTTGTAACAAAAATAAAATGTCCACTACCCGTATGGTTTACTGATGCCACTATTTACAATGTATAAAGTGTCAACAAAGATTTGCAACTGAGCTATAAAACAATTGGTATAGGGGTACATATTGTAAGCAAAATAGAGGGGATAGTAGACTATCAGCTTCGTGTCATTTTTCAAATTTTTGTGTGACAAAACCACATTGGTAATAACACATGTAAGAAGAAGAAGAAATAGTCTTGGGCAGGAGGTGTTCTTCAATTATAAATGAATCTGTTTGAAATGTCGATTGTTTATTCACAGTATAATTGCTTATAGAAGCTCAATACAATGGTGGCTCCAGGAGAGGGGGAGTAGGAACAATTGTCCCCTCCCAAAATTTGGGTACATTTTTTTAGAAATATATTTTTTATATTTAAAACCCATTTAAATTTATCCAAGTTTACTTAAAAAATTGTATTTTCATTTGATTTTAATTTTAAATCAATGTGTATTGTTTTTACATTTATTTAATGTTAGGTGTAGAAATTCATCTGATAACATTGGTAGTTTTTAACAGTATAAAAACACTAGTATGTTACAAGTCGCGCACCAACTTAGGTATACTAACAATCTGTGTACTACGACTCCCGTCTTCCTCATCAGACCGAGCCATTTGATGAAACAATGAAAGTTAAACAATATTTTGTATTATGTACAAAACAATAATTTTAGTATCTATGTAAATTCAGATAAAATGCATCTTTTGATTTAAAAAAATGCCAAACTTCCTGTAGTTTTTAAGTACAAGAATAACTTAGAATTTCACTTACAGGCTTTTATTTTTTAATGTTTTTCACCCCAAACCACTCCATGTTTTCCTGCCATTGTGCCCCCTTCCCCGAAAGTCTATCAAGGAGCCACCCTTGGCTCAAGGTAGAAAAATTAAAGAGTTATGATACAAGAACACATACGTACATATATTCAGTGTGGGTTATTTTTTATGTACATTATTTTAGTATATTACTCCATGTACTCATAGCAAAATTAGGAAATTACACCTGAGGCTATAACAGAAGCAAAATAAATAATTCGATTACTGAATGATCCAAGCTGTCATCAAATTATATTTTTATAAACAACTCATCAACATTATTGCACTACGTATAAAACGCAAGATAATTAGTTACCACATAGCGATAATAAACTGAAAAAAATAACACATCAAATACTTATGGTCTGTAGACTCACTGTGAACAATACTATTTCAAAACCATATATATGAAGTCAAATGATGATACTTGTTAATACTATACAAATTCATAATAATTTTTTTTTTTTTAATAATTGATAAAAGCTTTATAATTTAAAAAATTTTCTACTCACTTTAGATAGTAAATTATTTTTAGGGTTAGAATGTTTTATTTTTAAAATTCTACTATCTTTGGAGGACTAACCCCCCCCCCCCTCTACAGTTGTCTATGTCTTTGTCTGTAGACAGAGAAATATTACCAAGCTCTCTTGGTTAAATCATTAACCTGCGATCGGCAGTGCCATGTTTTGTAAATTAAATAGCCGCGCATATAGGGAACCCCTAACATTTACAAACTCATTAATTATAGCAAACATTTTGACCCAAAATTAAATTTTGAGGTACATTGTTAGAAAATACATAATTTACAAATTTTAGAACAACTTAGCAATAAGAAAATATTTAAAATTAATTTAAAGGAAATGTTTATATGAAGGAATTGAAACGCGACACCTAGTAAACTAGCCGTCATTTAAATTTCTTTCATGGTATATCGTGTCTATTGAGACCTTCGATCTAGTATGCTCTCGACAAATTGTTACATTCATGACCCTTCTGTTTCGTGTAACGGTTCTTCCTTATTTGACAGTATGCACATCGTGGATCCTTTCCTCGGAGATTTTCTAATATGAAACCAAATTCTGAGTAATTTAAGTTTCAAACAATTAGATTCTATCTATATAAATAAGTACTATAGTTCTTGAATTTCCACGAAGTGTTTTTATCAATAAATTTTTTAGTAACAATTTATACTAGTAAAAATAAATTTTATAAATCAGTTTCATGATTTGGTAACAAACTAAATTTTGACTCCTGGTAGGACATTATTGACCAGTTATATTTTTTTAAAATCTGCTTGATCGGTATGGTCAAATTTTCAATTGAAGTTTTTTTCAAAATATGAAGCCTGCAATTGCCTTTGCTAACTCAGCGATGAATATTCCTTCTAGCAATTTTTGTCCCAGTGTTTTCCTTTTATATAATCTGAAAATTGATTGTTGCCAAGTTCAATAATCCCTTGAATACAGTGATTGGCCATCTCTGTTACTCACTCTTTGTACTGAGTATTCCTTCTTCATTCTATCAACTCCTTCCTTTGATAAATTGTAAAGCAGTAATTTGTTCAGAGGTGTGGTGGGTGTTAAATAAATACAACGCAATGTAATAATTACTATTTATAAAAATTACAAGTATTAAAATATGGACGGGTGTTAACAAGTGATATTTTCTTAGTATAAAAATTTACCTTAAAATATTCACAAAATATATTTACAACTAATCAATGTAATTATCTAACATCTTTATACGTGGATTGTAGCCTTTATTAGTATTTAATCATTAAAAAAATCTTTAAAAAAATATAGTGCACAAAAATGAATGTTTTGAACATGATTTTAACAAGAATAAGAAAAGAAAAATATTAAGTAGCAAATTCTTACTCCTAGGTTAAAAAATAATAAATCAAAAAATATATTATTTTTTAACATGTTGAAAATAAGGCTAATAAAAAATATAATGAAAATGGACGGATACTTACATAAATATTAATTAACATCATACTACGTAAATTCTAATCTAAAAACACAAATATAATGGAATGTATTTATAGTTACACTGTATTTGGTTTAATAATCTAACACAATAATATTATTTCCTTAATGATAGAAAAGAGCACTTGTTCTTGTTTTTAACAACTACTAAAATCAAAACTTAATTAACAATAAAAACACAGAACACAAAGTTTAAAAAGTATAAAAAACTTTTTTATGTTTCAGCCAGTTAATATTTGTGCAAAAATGTGTGAAAATCAGTATAGATACAATTTTTAAGATTATTATTTTTGATAGAATATACATATAATTAATTTGAATTATTGTGCAAATATTTTTAAAATTTATTTCCAAAACATAAACAAAATAATTAAGAATCTTAATTATGAAGTTAAACCTCAATTTTTAGTTAAACTCAACGATGTTTTCACAGAGATCTTCAGAAATGTTAAGCACTGGGCAACATCTCTGTGTATCCAATCACAGATTAATGAACATTTCTCTTAAAATTACTGAATCAAAGATACTGTATATAATTTTTTTTCAAAGTCTTGGTGTTCTCAAAGGTCAGTCCACCAAAGTGAAATAATTTGTAAGATGTGAAGCAGAAGGTGTTTGGAAGTGATACAGGCAAAACACAAATTGTAATTATTAGACAAAGGAAGTGTTTTAAACAAAAAGGAATTATTGAAGTAATTTTAAAATGGTTGTACACTGGTGGAAAGTGACGAATATTCTGGAGGCCATAAACCACATGCATTGCAGTTGATTTTGAAGGGGTTCAAAAATCTGATAATGGAAAATCATCATTTGATTGTAAGAGGAATTTCCAAAAACTCTACTCAAGGTAACTTGCATGATCATTTGAAAAGGAGCACCGTGGCTATAAACTTTCCATACAAATTAATCTCACGCAAACAGAAACAAATACATCTTGAGGTTTCGCAGAACCTGCAGAATATTACAAACACTGATTCTGAGTTTCCAAATATTGTGAAAACTGAACACCGTTTTGAGAGTAGAGAAGAGATAGTATCGTGTAGAACGTAATGTTTGGGATGAATACCATTCCTAAGAAGCTTTCCAAGTGTTTACAGCAATCAAACTATTTGAAAATACAAAAGGGATTTAGGAGGCTAGAGTCCAATTCCTGTTGCACGAGTAATATATTTTCCCAGCAAAGGTCAGATAGTAATAAAGAAAATTATATAGCAAAGTAGGTTTTGAAACTTATCATTAAATTTTTATGAATATTTTACATCAAAGAATAAAATTAGCTGCTATATTACAGAAATTAATTACAGTAGAGTCTCGAAATTCTGAGTCCCGATATTTCGAGCTTTCATTAAATTCGAGCCTAATTCTATCTAAGCCTATTTTGTCATTTTGAAAGAAAATGATGAGTCAGTCTTCCAAGAAATGTTTATATCAATATGATATGCAAAAGAAATGAGTCGGGCATCCAAGAATTGTTTATATAAAGTTATATAAACTTACTTATTTCTAATTACCTATAGTATTAGGGTTCATTAAAACTCCTATATTTTCTAATGCACAGGGATGCATTTCTGTGTAATCCGAGTTTTCGGTAACTCGATGGCGTCTTAGTCCTATTTACCTAAAATTATCGAGACTCTAATGTATTATGAAATAACAAGCTGCCTAAATGAATATTTGTAGAAATAAAAATAAGAACAGTGAATCTGATTATCTTAAAAAGCATTCAGACAGTAAATAGATCCAGTTGATATAAGGAACGTTAAATCAACATAAAAAATTTAGGTTTTTTATTCGATGGAACTCAGTTAAAGATCCTTATTAACTCCTTTAAAAGGAATATTTAAGTGGATGAAATTAACATTTTTTAAAATATTAATAAATTATAACTATACACAAATCAAAAATTCAAATCAAAACTGAATTTACATTATATTTAGATCACTGCTAGGGCTAATCAGAAGTTTTGTTTTGGTTGGAGAATGTTTACAAAACAATTAATAAAACTTATAAGTTGAACACAAAACTCAGAGGAAATATATCTTATACAATACAGTTTTCTTAGCATGTCAGTGTTGTGTGTAACTAAATATTTGTCATATGATTCTCAAAATGTTTAGGTAAATTATTTAATGCCTTTTTAAACTATAAATTTTGTTCAAGGTTTATACAAATAGTATCTATTATCTCACATAACAATAACTGGATAAACATAAATCCCTTCAACTGTAAACATAAGAGAGACATACAACTGTTTCCTAGGCATAAGCATACCTTACATTAACATTATCAATTACATACATACATGATAATTAACTATAAAAGCTATATTTATCAATAATTTTATTAGCTGTTTAAATCTAGTTGCAATATTCTTAACTTCTTGCTAATAGGCACAAATTTATTTTGAACTTTTTTTAAATTGGTATAAATGTACTACTACAATAAACACAAACTAAAAACAGTAACAAAATAAAAATAGTGTAATGTAAGCACAAAACTTACCTCTGGGTTCAATGATAAAAACTATATATATATACAAATAATGTTTTTTAAAAAATATTTTTTTATATAGCTTTTAAAACTGCTTCAACAAAATTTGTTCTTAGTTTGATTTTTTCCTCAACAGAAAAATTCGAGTCAGATCCTTGTACCTAAAAATTTAGGTTTAAAATAATAAATTTAGAGCACAAAAGTATAAATTTTAATTTAACAATTTTACACTCTCAGTTGCAAAATAAAATAGAACACTTCCAAAACATTTATGTAGATATTTTTGTTAACATGTTAGCATCACTAGAAGGTTAAAATTGAACTATTAAATGAGACTTTCTAATTGGTCAACACAGGACACTGGACGAAGAAGTTGGAGTGGGAGTGTCAATGACTCTTTATATAAATGGCTTAAAGGATTTTTTCTCAGTTTATTTGTAATTTTCAGGTGATGCTAACTTTGTTAGTGAAATATCAATAAAAGTATTGTCACTGTTTTATTTTTGTAGCGAAGGGTCTAGAATTGTTAAATTAAAATACCTTTCATGAAAATTTTACAAATTTTCAAAACTACATTAAAAACAATGATGTTACTAAAATAGATATCAAATATACCATCACAGATCCTTTAAGAATTTCAGATCCTCCAGTAAAGTAGTTATAATTGAAAATTTTGATATAATTTTCTGAACGAAGCCACGGGTTTGCTCCATCATCAAAATGCATAGGGCACTGATCTCCTACAAAAACGTTGAATTAGTATTAGCATAATTTTGTGTCAAATATTACTTTTTGTAATTTAACAAAACAAAATAATTTCATCTCTGGAGATTTTGAAACATATGAAAAATAAATTAATACAAAATCAGCAACAAAAGGGGAGTAACTGAGAGAGTAAGAAGGGTCTGTTAAATAGAAAGGCAGGTTGGAATAAGGGTAAAACAGAGAAAAAAGAGATGATTATAAGCCTACCAGGCATCATTAGCATTGACTGACAACTAGAATATTATTTTTTAATACCAAATAAAAAATCGCTGTAAAGATCTATAATAATTTTTAAAAATAACTTCTGATTCAGTTTAAGAACTAATAACATTACTAGTAAAAGAAATAATATATTTTAAAAAATATGATAATAAATAAAAATACTCAAAATATACAATAATTAAACAGTTACAAGTAGTAAAGACTAAACCAACATTGAAGACGGGTTCATGTTAAGTAACCACAAAATTACACCAAGTAACTGATCAATTTCATAAAAATGTATTGTAAATAAAAAAGGATAATAATTAATGACAACAAAGTCTATAATAAAACAGAAAACAAACAAAATGACTGATACAACCTGAACTATATTATTGAAGATAATATTTAAAGTTGAAGATGATATACTAGCATTTATTCTCCCTGATTCATAATTTTGTGTATTCTTGATTTGATCTTGTAGAATTTTTATAAACTTTTCACTGTCTCTATTAAACATTACACTCTTTTATTCTTCATCTAATCTATCATTTTTAAAGTTCCACTTTTTATATCTCTTAAAAACTTTTTAGGGAGTGATTCTTGACTTATTTTAACCCTTTGATTAGCAACATTTGCCTGCCCTGATATGGGCCCTGGGAGCAACATATTTTTGAAAGATTTTTATACTCTCTCTTTTTCTAATTTTTATCTTCATTTTTCTTTAATTTTTTAAATTATAGTAATATTTATAAATAATATTCGAGCTGGCTTGTGAGTGAAAGTTATAATTAAATAATAAAAATATGGTACAACTCACAAATATACAATTTTTTATTTCAAACGCGTTTCAACGACTATTTTGTCGTCATCCTCAGTGAAAATACACAAATGAAATTAACTAAAAATTATATATATATATATATATATATATATATATATATATATATATATATATATATATATATTCTTGATATTTAACATTATCCATTGTTTTTCCGTTGCACTGACTTTAATATATATATATATTAAACATAACCTATAAAGTTTTAGCAAAAGTAAAAAAATACACCTGCTATATATAACTGAGTGTTTATTGATTTAAGAAGGAACAATAAATTCAATTGTATCCCTTAAACAGTACAAGCAATGTGACAATTCTGAGTCAGTGTTATTTATTGTCTTGTTGTTTTGCAAAAAGACCATAATTAGTTTAATGTACTAGCAAGGGTAGGTTCAGGTAGTTGTATTTCTACAGTTGCTATTATGGCACCTTATTTTATTTCATACTAAGTATTTCAGTTTTTGTTTATTTTCCCTTCTGCCTCTCACTTTAAAGCATTTTTATCAAACATATAGGTTGCATAGCTTTCTGTTTCTAAATTTGACAAGTTGCATTTATAACAGGTAGGATTCTATATCAATTTTGATGAATTACAATGGTACTGGAGAGTGTTTTCATTGAATACAAATTTCTGTTCAGGACAGGTTTTACCATACCCAATAATTGATTTACAGTTTTTCTAATCTAATAGAAAAAATATTTCTACTAAGGAAAATCTAATTATTATAGTATCTAAATGACAACTTTGTGTACTATAACTTATACAAACTTAAAACTGTTTTTAAAATACAGTAATACATCGACTTACACTACCCCCACCTTCTGCGATTCCCAAGCTATGAGGTTTTAACTCATGCTGTCCGAGTTATGCAGAGACTGGCCTGTTCTGGATCAAAACGCCTAAAATAACTTTTATAGCTAGTGAAGAGAAAATATTTTCAGAATTTAAGGGCGACAAAGACTGATTGACAGTGATGGTTGGCGCAAATAAAGCTGGTGACTGTAAGTTGGCTCCTCTCATAGTTTATCGCTCAGCAAATCCAACGGCATTCAAAAATATTTGTAAAGCTAGCTAGTCCGTGATTAGGAAGTCGAATCGGAAGGCTTGGTGGCAGTTTTTTTGAGGACTGGTTTGGTCATTATTTCATACCTCAAGTCAAACGTTATTGTACGTCTAAACAAATTCCTTTTCAAGTAATTCCTACTAATTGATAATGCACGTGACCATCCGCCTACTACTTTAACTAATTTTGACACATGCTTGAAAGTAATATTTTTGCCACCAAACACAACTAGTTTGCTTCAACCGATGCATCAGTGAGTCAACAAAACATTTAAAGCTTATTACACAAAAAGATCATTTGCGAATCTGCATAAAGCTATGAGACAGAAAGAGCTCCTGTTGAAGATTTCTAGAAACAGTTTAATGTTTTAGATGCTTTGAGAATCATTGAACAATCTTGGAATGAAATTTCACAAAAATACTTTGAATGGCGTTTGGAAAAAAGAGTGTCTATTTTTTGCCACTGAAACTCAAGCGGAATCAGTGCCATCGTCTGATGAAATTGCTGATGTGATTGAAGAAGTTCTCGGTTTTGCCAGACAACTAAATTTAGAAGTGGATAATGATGACGTTCAAGAACTGCTGGCTTTACACAACCAGGAGCTGACAATTAGTTGATGAGTTCATAGAAATTCGTGAGCGAGAGCCTTCTTAAAAATGCAGATTCTTTAGACCCAGTTGACATAGAAGATGAAATGACTGTTAGAAACTTGACAAAAGGCCTTAGTTTAATTGAACAAGTTTTTGAAAACATAGACTCCAACAATGAGCGTATTTCTGCCACAAAACAAAAAAAAATTAGCGAGTTACGAGTAAACTCTGCGTGAGAAGAAAAAAATCTTTAATTCTTCAAACGAATTGACTAGATTTCATGAAGTCATCTATCTCAAAATAATTTCTTTTCACTTACTTCTTTGCAATATGTATGTAGATAATATTTTGTTATATTATGTATTTAAGATTTTAATACATACATATTTACACATTTTCTTCAAAATTATTAGTTTATTTAGTCTTTGGTCCCAATTAAACATTATTCCTATATGATCGATGTAAAATTATACCCCGACTTACGTGAATTTGACTTACAAGCTCAGTCCCACCTATCGCGTAAGTACGGGGTATCACTGTACTGAAATTGAGTGTTTTCAACTGTAGTTGTCAGTCATCATCAGTGTTACCTCAATTGGTGAGAAAAGTTGATAACATTCTGCCCCAAGAAGTTACAAAGGTTTCATCTCTAAAGATTTGCCAAATGTTATTTGACAACAAATAAAAGACTTATGACATTATATAAGAAAAAGTAAAGTAAAATTATGCTTACTTTCTCTCTCATACTCTTGCATCTCTATGGCTACTGAAGCCCCTTCAGTAAAATTCCAACTAGTCACATCTTGAATTAAATCACAGAATGGTCCTATGGCTTGAGACATTAGTACACGATTTAAATCTGCTCGTTGATATACCCAGCAACGGTATTTGCTAAATGCATCCAGTTCATCGTAAGTAATCAAGTAAGATTTTAAATTTTCCTTCCAGAATCCAATACATTTCATTTTATAGTCAGGATCACCTGTAATATATTAACTCTAGAGTTATTATAAGCAATGAAATTAATTAAGAATTATTAACAAACTAAAGCTTAGTCATAATTGAATTCTTGAATTTTGTAGTTCATTATGTTAGGTGAAACTTAATTAATAACTTTTATATTAGTTTATGACTATCCGAACTTTAATTTTTGTAAAGTTGTAGAAACTTACTGCAACAGAACGTTTTCAATCACTCCTTGGCAATCTTCATCAGTACCTAAATTTTTTGCTTGGAGTTGTTGGGTTAAACGGTAACGGTTTTAAAGGCAGGTTTTCAATAGTGTTGAAGAGTATATGTGATTTGTACTGAGTCTGTTTGTTTAATATATATGTAACAAACAGGCCCATACAAATCACATATAGTCTTTGACACTATTGAAAACCTGCCTTTAAAACCGTTACCGCTTAACCCAACAACTCCAAGCAGAAAATTTAGACACTGATGAAGATTGCCACGGAGCGATTGCAAACGTTCTGTCTAAGTAAGTTTTTACAAAAATTAATGTTCGAATAGTCATAAACTAATGTAAAAGTTATTAAATAATTAAATCGTTCTAGCACATAGTTTCTTGTAAAAGAAATTAATATTGTAGATCAGAAAAATCAGACCACTTCAGAACTTACATGACTTTAATCCAATTAAGTGACTGATTCTATTAAATAGTTTAAAAAATAAAGGGTAACATACTTTTCTAAATGCTGAGTGATCAAATGACAGTTTAAAGATAAAGCCATATAACATTAATGAAAGCAGAGAAGTTTATAATGTGTCACTTTTGAAGGATCAGAATAGGTTTGGCAACTAACAGCTGCATCCTCATTTCAAAATCAAATTTCTTTTCATTGTATTGAAACATTTAAGAAATTCATTTGTTCTTCTTATTCAATTTCTGTATTTATTTATATCAGAAAAAAATACTAGACCAATGAACTGGCATAATGTTTTATATATAATATTAATTTGTTTTTGATTTTTTGGACTAGGAGACTGACAGACTTACCTTGGTAAGGGTCCACTCTGTATTTTATTTCATTCTCTCATATTTCTTTTTGTGTTTTCTCTTTGATTGACAAAGACCACTGTGTGGTTGAAATATATCATTGGTTAAGTGCTTTTATGTGTTTCTATTTCAAGACTACAGAGTGGACTCTTACCAAGGTAAGTCTGTCAGTCTCCTAGTCCAAAAAATCTAAATAATCTTTACCAACCAAAACTAACCTAAAAATTAATTTGTTTTTGAAATTTTGGTCCAATTGAATCGCTAGTTCGATAAACTGGAGGTCCAATTAACCGAAATCCAATGTATTAAACAGTAATCTTTTAAAAAAAACTTTATAAAATAATCTTTTAATTTAAAGCAAAAATTAGAACTGATAAGACTTCAAATATTATAATCTTTTAATTCTAAATACTTGCCTAAATAATTAATTGAGAAAAGTCAAACTTTTTTCACAGTAAGATGTAATTTTGTATACAAATTCTAAATCCACATAATTAAAAACACTTACTATAAATATCAGTAGGTCGCCCAAGATGGTCCACAGACAGGCAGTATGTTTCATCAATAAAAATCTCCTTTTGGTCTGTATCACAAACAGAAAAGTCAGAAATGTTCTGTTTACAATAAATATTTGGTCGAGGTGATAGAGTAACTCCCCCAAGAATACGGGTCTCGAAAGGCACATCTCCTTTCTGTGTAAAGTTGAATTTTCCTGCGACAGGACACCTGACAGGTACAGGGTTTCTCGCTGAAACAAAAATATTATATTTCGATCATTAGAAATTTACGCATCATGTTTTAAAAAAATTTAGATACTGTACTTGAAAGTTATACAGAGTAAAAATTCAATTAAATTATTGAGAAAAAAATTAACTGATCTAATTTTGAAGACTTACAGAGGAACAGATCATATTTCCATTGAACTTTATTCTGAAACTGCACCCATGAGCAAACTGTGTGGAAGTTATCGATTATAACAGCTATACCTTTCCTATAGCGAATAATGTTGTGATGGCGAGGTACAAAATCAAAGCAAACATAATCCTTTTGGCTGTGAACAAAAGACAATTTGTAAGCTCATTATTTGAAATAAAAAAGCTTTTTAAATATTATTTGGTAGCTTGTTAATACCGAGAAACTTCAATTTTCATGTAAGATTTATGGATTCTAAGTCTTATGAAGCTATTTAGGTAGTTCTGAACAAAAACGTTCAATATGTGTTACTGATTTCCAAAATTAGAGGCACAAAAAATTTATCTCTTACATAGGAAAGTAAATGCACACTAATTTAAAATAAAATTTTAAGAAACAATTATAACTGTTTACCATAAAATGTATTAAAAATATAGAGTAAATTAATTTCCCACATTTTTATCAAATCAAGTCTCAAAGAAATGTTAAAATAAGCAAGCATATACAACACCAATTTTATTTAAATAAATATTGATATACCAATTGTTAAGCATCTGTTGTAAATTCAAGTCATTCTTGAGTATAATTATGTAACTTTTTTTATATTACCTTCAAACCTCGATAACTGTAAACGAAAGATAGTAAATAGTTTCAATGGTCGCTGCAGGAGACAGGCACTCTTCAGCAGATGTACGCGTAAAATAAACAGCTGACTGTGCTAAAATGTATTTTCCAGTCCCTTTTGAAATTAAAAGAATCAAGTCGTATAGTAGGAGTCTTACAGCGAGAGTTGAACAGAAAGGGTCTTCAACATCTACCTGGTGACTGAGGAAGTGGTGAGTTTCGATCGGCATGCTTTACCAAGGAAACCGGTGAGCAGCCTGAGGTAACATATAGATATAAAGACGACCCGCCACAGGTAAATGATTAAAATATATTTATTTATATAAATTGTGTTTACCTGAGGGGGATTACTTATTAGAATTCTTTAAGGGGGGGCTATTCTAAATTCTATTTCTTCTTATAATAATAATCTCCCTTTTAACCCTACGACGACAGTGTGTCAATTATTACAGAAAAATATTAATAAATAAATAAGAAAATTTTGGGCAGTAATACCTAGAATCTCAATTAAAATTTATAATCAATCATCATTCAACGATGACCATTATGAGACTATATTCACATAGGATTGAGAGCTGAATGGATATACAAGTTTCAAACATATCTACTCATATCCATAGATTGAGAGTAAATTTGATTAAGGCAATGTCCAACTAAAAAATTAGACAACAGGTTCAAAACAAGGTGTACCTAATGACATAATGAGGTCAAAGTATACAAAATGAAACAATGCATTGCAGGCGTGTGAGAGAGAAAAGGATGCTTATTTGCATAAAAATAGTTTGGGATTAGAGTTCCTAGGGGAATGAAGAAAGAAGATAAGCATATTTTTTTTAAATGTAAAAACATGTTTTTTAAGAAGTTCTGAAGAACACAACCCTAAAGGCTTAGACACAAATCTAGGCTAATATGTCTCGAGGATAATGTGTCATGCGTAAAATACAGTCTTAAAACAGTAGCCAATTCAAAAATAATTAGGTGATTAACAAACGAACTGAGAAATAACAAGTAACATTGGTACTGTAACGTATTTTTATATATTATCGCCAAACTTGTATTTTACCGTCAAATAGATCTGGAGCAAACGGTTCTAATTGTCGCCGCGAGAGACCGACTGTTGACTGATAATAAAACAGCTGACCGGGTAAAGTTCGATATTTCCGGTATAGTTTTAATAGGAAATATACAGTCATTGAGAGAGACCTGGAGTAGCGAGTCGAAAGAGATCTTCCTGGCAACCAATGGACTACATTCAGCCGAATGCTAGCTTCCTGAGGAAACCAATAAGAGGTAACGCATAAGTAACGACTCACAATAGGTAAACGACTCATTTAATATTTGTTAATAATTCGTACGTTTATTTGAACCCACTATCCACGGCCCGTAGAGGATTTTATGTTCGTTAATTGTACTCAACGGTATTTTAGAGTTAATATTAATGACTTCCCGTTTTACTAAATCCTCCGACAGCAGTAGCATGTCAAAATGGTAGCAGAGCGTGGTTTGTAAAATAATTTCCAAATTTGTTTAACAAAAGAGAAAATAAAAATACTTAATCAACAACTAAAAAAAGACACGTATTTTTTGTAGCTGTATTTTTATAACTATAATTCCGGAACATTTTGAGCTGACAGTCCATATAATCGGATTCATAGTTTTATTTTTCAAAATAAAATTTATGTATTAAATGTACAAACGGTTGCTAAAAATATATAAAGTCAATCGCAGAATGAATTGCGTAGGTCAGTTTGTTCAAACATGCAAGGGTGAGTTGCAGAGCAATTGAGTAGTCATAATCTACTTGTATCTTATCCTAAGTAAACAGTTCTGTTAAGCTTTTATTAAACTACAGTTAAATTTAGAGAAAGGGATTTAAAATCTTTTGATTATTCGAACTCCATATTTATTTCAATTTATTAGATACAAGAAATAAAAGGCTATTGTAATTTTTATTCATTTAATTTTTTTTTTTTTACTATTGTATTCTTACGATTTTATTGTGTATATCTGTTGCATAAAAAAATATATCCCTTACCGTCAAGTGTAGTTAAGGACAAGAAATATAAATTAAGGAACAATACGGAGCTCCTCTTTAATATTTAACCTCTAACGAAACAATTTCCGGTGATTATAATTGTTGAGTCGCTTTAAAATAAAAGTCTTAGTATATTTAAAATTCTAAGGATTAAATCTCGCGTATATTTGTTCAAACAAGCGTTGTCCGATAGGAAGCAAACAGGTAAACGTATACATTGGGCAGCTGGATCTTAAATTATTGCGTTTTATCGTTTGCTCTCATGGTAGTTTATCCCATATGATTGAATGTAATGTCGCACAGGTTTATTGACAGAGAACTTTCATGTTTAGAAGTTTTTATGAAATACATTGGAGGGATAGATTTTTTTTATTGTTAAAATTGTTGTTCTGGTGTTTATTTATATAATTACTGATTTGATTCGTTGGTATATTTATATGTTTGGTACAGTAATGGGGTTATTATTAATAAATGAGAACCACCTAAAATTTGATAGTGATAGTATCCACCCCCGGTTTAGGTAAGGTTCAATGATATAAAGTATAATGTAATCTTGTTTACCCTCTCTCCATATAAATAATTTATATTAATACAGTATCTCAATCAGATTTTAAATAATTTCCTACCATAAGAATTTTTGTGTATGTATTAATGTTTTATATGTTTCTTGGGATAAAAGGATAAATTGGCAAATGAGGATTATCTAAGCTCTCACTCCCCTATCCGTAAGGAAACCCAAATAGAGAACTTAGTACCTGCTAAAAAAAAACTCTTATCCCAAGGGAACTACCTCCCTCTCCTCTACCCTTGTATTTGTAGTTGTCCCCTGTGATATTTGTGAATATTGTCCAGATAGTTATGGTATAGGGATAACACAGTTGAGAGAGAGAGAGAGAGAGAGAGAGAGAGAGAGAGAGAGAGCAAGAGAGCGAGAGAGAGAGTAAACAAGGGAATTTAAAGGGATATACAGTTAACATGGGAGTTGGCGTGAGGACACAATGGGACTGGCCTCCCGTGTTTTGTCTGCTGCCCAACCTCTATGTTATGTTACTGTTTCAGGATCTAAATTAATACACCTTTACTTCAGACACATACAGGGCGTTTCACATTTCACCCACCTCCAGTTTCCGTTTCATGGGGGAGGTCTGTAACAGGTTTTTTATATATTACCGCCAAACTAGTATTTTACCGCCAAATAGTTCTGAGAGCAAACGGTTCTAATTGTTGCCGCAAGAGACCGACTGTTGACCGATAATAAAACAGCTGACTGGGTAAAAGTTCGATATTTCCGGTATAGTTTTAATAGAAAATAAGCACAGTCGTTGAGAGAGACCTGGACTAGCTAGTCGAAAGAGACTTTCCTGGCCTCCAACAGACTACATCCAGCCGAATGCTAGCTTCCTGAGGAAACCAGTAAGAGGTAACGCATAAATAACGACCTTATTTAATTTTCTTTTATATTTGTTAATAATTCGTATGTTTTTTTAACGTACTGTCCATGGCCCGTAGAGAATTTTATGTCCGTTAATTGTACTCAATGATATTTTAGAGTTAATATCAATGACTTCCCGCTTTTTTAAATCCTCCGATGGCAGTAGCGTGTCAGTAACAATAAATTTTATACACATAAAATAGCTGAATTTTTTATCCTGTATTTTAACTGAATTTTATAGCATAAAATTGATACTAAAACAAAATAAACAGTAAAGGTACTACAAACATAACAGAAGTTACAGTGATTAAAATGAACAAACGCATAATAAAATTAATAAATTATAACTAAAGACTAAAACGGAATTAATTCATTAATATATTGTGCAAGACAATGAACTATTTGAATTTTAATGAACAAGAGGAAAAAGTAGGAATAGTTGTGGGGAAATGATTTTGTGATCATAAAGGAGCAGGACTGACAAGCAAGGCTATTAAAAAGTTATATAAATACAAGAAGACATCAAATTGGCAAACCTAAACTCATTTAATAAAATTTTTATATTTCAATATTTTATCTTTTTAAAATTTTCATATGATAAATATGTAGTTTTATGTTTTAAAAAATTATATGGAAAAGTAAATTTCTTTTAATGTGTCAGGAAGTAAGCCATTACTTCAGTTAGTTTATTATTTTTAAATATAGTTTTATCAGTGAATTCAAGATGATTACTTCAAGCAACTTAAAAAAATAATTTGATTTTTGAAGCAAATAAATATTTTATAATTAATTCATATAATAGATAATAATTGGAGATTTTTCATCGTCATAAAGATTGAAGATCATCATAAAGATACAAATTTTCCAGACTAAAAAGAATAATAAATGAAAGACAAGAAAAGCCTGTAAAATCCAGGAGTAGTAATTTCTGAGATTCAATTTGGGGGAGGGGTCCTTGGGAAACGATTCCTATTAACCTTTTGCATGCTACATAAGGGATTGCAAAATTCACTTGAGCATTTAATATATTGAAAATATTTTTAAAAAAATTAATTAAATAATATGAAATTTACAGACACACAAAGTACAAACATATTAAACGAACAAACACAATACAAACCACACATACTATTTGATACTATCGAAAACCTATCTTTAAAACCGTCACCGCTTGACCCAACATCTCCAAGCAGAAGACACTGATGAAGATCGACACATAGCGATCTAAAACGGTCTGTCTCAGTAAGTTTAAACAAATTTACTAAATTCAAAGTTCGGATAGTCATAAACTATTGTTTAAGTGATTAATAAATTAAAGTTGTAAATTTTTTTTAGTTTTATATAGGATTGCTATTAGTCAAAAACACTTATGGTAATAAAAAAGAAAAAAAACAGTAATAGTGACTATTAACATTACATTAGAAAATCTTAATAATTTCAATTAAAACCAGTTGGAAAATTTATTATTGACAGTATTCATAATGAAAATCAAAATGTTTTTTAATCAATGCGAATAAAAAACTATACATAAAACATACAACTATATAAAAAACATAACATAAAATAAATAAGTAGGTAAATAAAAAAAAACTTCAACTGCTTGCTGTTGAATGAATTTGCATATGAGATACGTAAGGATAAACCCAACTGTTCATGTTTTCCAACTACTGATATGAGTAATACAACTAACATAATCCACAAACACTAAAGAAGCATTCCAACACAATTTATTGACGTTTTCTTAAATTTTATTTGATATAATGCTTAGCAATTCTTATAAGCAATAGCAAAATATTCCACTTACCAACGTGAAATGATATATACGATTGACGGAATATTCTGCTAATCACTGAATGGTGAAAACATATGGATGGTTTGTGGTACTCTTAGGTATAATTTGCAATAACCAGACTAAAGAATAAACACAGTAATATATTGCTAATTAAATTAATCATGACATTATTTTATTTTTAACACATCACTGTAGGTTTATAACATTAATAAGTATATCATAGAGAATTAGGAGGCAAAATCTAAGCAGCTTTAAAAAAGTGGTTAGGTCTTTGGATGTCAGTTGATCCATGTATCATGTAAAGGTCAGTGAATAAATTCTGCTTTAGCTTGAGGAAGATCGTAATATAAATTAAAAATGTGTGTTGGTAACGAGGAGCCATATTATGACATTGATGAGGTTACTAATGGTCTATGAGAGAACTTGTTGTTGTTGTTGTCGTGTGACAAGTGCAATAAAAACAATAAAAAAAAGAAAAAAAAGTGTTCAGAGAAAGGTAGAGAGCACAGTTACACGGGTCCAAAGGCGTGAAGCACTGCACTGGCCACCTCTGCAGCTTTGTCCGTATAAAGGGTCTCCCTAGAACAGTTTAAGTCAATTTTAAATAGTGCTGCAATGATGGACGGGCAGTTGAAGAGATGATCGGGATCAAGCTGTATACCTGGGTAGTGCCTACATTCAGGGTATGTTCTTGATCCATCAGGCAAGATTTTCATGTCTTTGAGGTGCATTGTCCTCAGTCTAGCAATTGTTTTAGTTATTTCCCTGTCGAAGTTAAGCTCGGGAAGTGATGATTTTCTTTGGTTGTTATGGCAGAGCTTCTGTTTTGCAACGGCATTTACATCGGAAGATGTTGTAATCACGGGGGCTGGTTCGATGGTCCTCGCTTCCTTGGCCAGAGAATCGGCCTCTTCGTTCCCTTTGATGTCGACGTGTGCCGGGATCCATTGAAGCGTACAAAGCTTCTTGTTTTCCTCAATTAAGGACAGAAGGGTATTGATCTTTTGGGCGAGGTTTGTATTTCCTTTTTGGAGAGCCTGAAGAGCAGATCTGCAGTCCGTGAAGATTACTATGCCATCAGAGGGGTTGAGCGTTGTCCAAGTGAGGTAAATACTCAGAGCCTCTTTGATTGCGATGAGTTCGCTTGTGAAGTTGGAGGCGATTTTGCCTGCTGCAATTTTGTGTCTGGACGTTGAGCCATCAGGGTAGGTTATAAAGATTCCGGATCCACCTCTATCGCAGTCAGAATTCGAAGAGCAGTCGGTGTAAGCAGCGACCAAGTGGGGTTTTAAAATCTTGGCAATAGTTTCTATTCCTTTCCTCTTGATTGTTTCTTGAAGCTCTTTTTTGGAGCAGGGTTTGAGGAGATTCAAGTTTTTATTCACAAAGGAGGGTGGTTTGACCGGGAACCTGGGTTCTTGAAAGATGTCAAGGCTCGTGTGCTGTAGGTTGATGTCCTGTCTGATGTTTTTGTCGTACTGGAGAGTAGAAGATCTTTTTAGCCTGGTTTTTTCCGACCAGTTCCGAAAGGTGACTTTTGAGATATGTTGTTCGTGATTGCTCCTGATTTTGTTTGTGAATTTCACTGTAGCGAATTTTCTCCGATTTTCCAATGGGGTTAGGCCACATTCAGTTTCAGCTTTCAAATTATTTGTAGATGAGACAGCTCCAATGATGGCTTTGGAGGCTCTGTACTGGACGGAGTCGACTTTCGAGGATGAAGATGCTGGAGCCCAGATTGGTGCTGCATATTCAAGGATTGGTCTGATGAGTGTTGTGTAAGTATTTAGGAGTGTCTTTGGTTTGGAACCCCAGTTTGAACCACAAAGTCTGCTCAGGATGCTGAGTTTTATTAGAGCTCTCTTTGAAACTGTTTCAGTGTGCTTAGTAAATCTCAGGGTTAATAAGGATCTTAAGGTCTTTAGCCCAGGTTTCGATGCCAAGCAAGTTGGTATTTAAGGCTTGTTCAGAGACTGAGATATCAGAGTGTGTATGCCAGATAGCGATGTCGTCTGCATAGCAGGCAATTTTAGCCTCATTGCATATGTGTTCATGGATGGTGTTCATATACATGAGGAAGAGCAGAGGGCTGAGGACCGATCCCTGTGGGACTCCCGCCCACGATCTGTCCGTCTTGGAATACTTTTCATTAACTCTCACAACAAATTTTCTATGTCTAAGGAAATCGTTTATCCAGAGTAATGAGTTGCCATTGATGCCAGCACTGTGTAAAATCACAATGAGTTTTTGCCTCCAGACTGTGTCAAACGATGCAGAGAGGTCAAGGAAGACAGCGGTAGTCTTTTAGTGGGGTTTTTCTTGAAGTCCATCGATGATGGACTGAACCATGTAAAAAAGTTGGTCTACTGTATTGTGCCTGGCTCTAAATGCTGTTTGGTAGAAGTGTAAAATATTACGATCGATTAGCCAGTTCATGATTCTTGTGTGGATGATTCTTTCCATTAGTTTGCACAGGATGCTGGTTAAGGAGATAGGCCGGTAATTCTTACAGCTGGTGGCATCTTTGTCTGGTTTCAAAATCGGTATAATAACAGACTTCTTCCATATAATGGGCAGTTTGCCTGATTTCCAAGAAAAGTTAAAGATTTGGAGAAGTGTAAGCTTGGCAGACGCTCCAAAGTATTTAACCATTTGGCCAAAGATAAGATCTATACCTGGAGACTATTTGGGGTCGAGGTTACGGATTGCGCACTCGAGTTCTTCCAAAGTGAGCTCATCAGTGAAGCTGTCTTTTTGCTCAAAACGTTTGCTTTTTTGTATGGCTTGCTTGTAGTTTCTCCTTTGTTTTCTGTCTTCGTTTTGGAAGCTCAGTCTGCTTGCTTTCTCGTAGTGTGTGGAATCGTTGCGTATTCCTGTAATCCAAGCTACTTTGGAGGCCGGGTGTGTGGATTTCCTCGTGTCTGTGCTGATTTATACTGGGTCCACTCCCAAAAGCATGAGAGAACTTAAATAAATTGAATGGATTTAATCCCTTTTTGACACAGTGTTGGCTTATTCGGACAGATTTCCCACAAAGTGAACACAGAAAGGAAACAAAGGAAAGAAACAAGGAGGACTTGAAACATTAAAGGCTGAGAAAATGTAGTAAAGTTTTTCTTATCAATTAATTGCAAATGACCAAATAAAATTAAAACCTACCATCCATCAACTGTCAGTCTAGCCATCATAATTCTACTATCTCTCTGTTCTCTACAAACGTAGATAGTACGTCGATATCTACCTTCATCAGGATACCAGGTTTCAATAATATGAGTTTCGTTAATAAAGACATCAGCATCTAAATTTGCAGTATTTATCCAGTCACCAGAGAAGTTTTGTGGCAATCGACAGCCTGGTTCCACAACTTCTGCTTTCACTGATAAAAAAGAATAATGATTATAAAGCAAATAGATAACATAAAACAGTTGACTTTTATGTATAAATTTATTTGTTTTATAGAAAAGTTATTCTTCAATGATCATCTGTAACCTGTTGGATTTGTTAGCTGGCAAAGATAAATTAGGGTTATATTAATTTATTCTGTAGGCTACACTATTATTCAAGATATCGAGCACTATCTGGTACACCATGTCTTGCACGGAGTAATGTAATAGAGAGGTTTATTGATTAGTTTAAGTTCAGCTCTGGTCAAACATAGTTGTTAGCACTGTGTATATTTCATTATCTTAATTAGTCACTAATTTTAGACTTCCTTGTTTCAAAGCACTGTTTATTATTTGTGTGGACAACGTATGTGTAGTGATACTGTTTTTATGGGTTTTTCTAACTTTATAATGGCTTCTAATCATGTGAATACAAGTGATGATGCTCAATCATGCATCTAATTACCATAATAGTGATTATAATAGTAACATTGAGATTGAGAGTTCTGATAATAAAATAAACGATGAGACATTGAATGCAACATAGGCTAATGCTGTATATTGATTTGAACAATTCCTTTTAGTAATAAATATTCTGGTTTATCTGTCAACAAATTTTCATGAAAATAATACTCAGATTGATGAGTTTTATCTTTTGATAAATAATAGTTTTATCGAGAAATTTGCACTGAACAAACAAAATGAGTACCAATGGTTTTGTGAGCCATATAGCACATTACAAAAAATACGCATTGTAAACACATTATGTGACCATTATTATACTTCATATAATACAATATAAACACATTACAGTAATACCACATACTTACACGATAGGTCCGAGCGATAACCGTGTAAGTCGAATTCGCGTAAGTCGGGGTATAATTTTACATACAATCACATAGGGATCATGTTTAATTGGACCAAAGTCTAAATAAACCAATAATTTAGAAGATAAATGTGTATGTATAAAAATATTAAATACATAATACAACAAAAATTATATTATATACATACATATTGCAAATAAGTAAGTAAAAAGAAGTTATATTGACATAGAAGGCTTCATAAAATCTAGTAAATTCGTTTGCAGAATTAAAGATTTTTTCTTCTTACGCAAATTTTCTTTGTGACTCGCTAATTTTATTGTTTTGTGGCAGAAATACGCTCATTGTTGGAGTCTATATTTTCTAAAATTTGTAAACCTTGCTCAATTATACTAAGGCCTTTTGTCAAGTTTCTACCCATCAATTCATCTTCTACGTCAACTGGGCAAAGAATCTGCGTTTTTAAGGTCTTGCTCTTGCTCACGCATTTCTATGAGCTCATCAATTAATTGTCAGCTCCAGGTTAAGTAAATCTACCAGTTCTTGAACGTCATCATTATCCACTTCTAAATTTAGTTGTCTGGCAAAATCCACAACTTTTTCAACAATTTCCACATCAACAATTTCATCACACTCTGGTACTAATTCCGCATCAGTTTCAGTGGTAAATAAAACAGACACACCTTTTCCCAAACGCCATGCAAAGGTTTTTGTGAAATTTCATTTAAAGATTGTCAAATGATTTTCAAAGTATCTAAAACATTGAATTGTTTCCAAAAATCTTCAACAAAGAGCTACGTTGTTCTGTCTCATAGCTTCATGCAGATGTGCAAATGATCTTCTTGTATAATAAGCTTTAAATGTTTTGATGGCTCTTTAATCCATCAGTTGAAGCAAATTATTCATGTTCGGTGGCAAAAAATCATTTTCACGGGTGTGTCGAAATTAGTTAAAGTAGTGGGAGGATGGTCAGGTGCATTGATAATTAATAGGAATTACTTTATAAGGAATTTGTTTAGGCCAACAATAACATTCGTTTTGATGTATAAAATGGTGACCAAATCCGTCCAAAAAAAAATATTTATGCAAATATCACTGTCAATCGGTCTTTTGCGGCCTTAACACCTAAAAATATTTTCTCTTCATGAGCTATAAAAGTTCTCATAAGCATTTTTTCAAGTACAGGCCAGTTTCTGCGTAGCTCGGACAGAAACCGCGTAGCTTGGGAATCGCGTAAGACGGGGTAGAATAAGTCGAGGTATTACTGTATAGTGCCTAAAATGACCTTTACAGGTCAACTATTGCAATCTGATACTATTCACATCAACAGGCTCCAAATTAATGGAAAACCAGAACTTTTTTCAAACATAATATGTTTCAGAGTGTAAATGATCAATCATTTTTTTCTCTATTTCAGGTGCTTGCACTTTGTCCCTATTGAAATCACTATTTAATGAAAATATACAAATAAATCAGTTAACATAATAAAAATGTTTATTGTCAATTTCAATAGTAAAGTTGTTGAAGCATTATTCCCTACTAACATTTCTGTAAAATGAAGCAACGGTGTTGTGGTGCAGTTTGTTTTCCCACCGTATAACAAAAAAAAAAAAAATGTCACAAATAACGTATAAAGATTGCATGGTTTATTATTTTTACAGGCAAAGATAATATAATTTCCAGAAAAAGACATGCTTTTAATGTGGTACTCAAACTTATGCAGGGAAAACTTACGGTAGCTCATTCTTTATTTGCAAATAATTTTTATAACAGTTTCAGTTTCATAACCAAGCTCCTATGAAATCAGACCTACTGTACTAGATCTTTATGGGGTAACAAGGAACATAATCTTCTTGTACTGAAAGATGCCTACCTCAGAAAATAAGATACAATTTCCAAGTATGTAAAAGATGTCATGGTCATGAAATGGGATGATAAGCTTACATAAATTCTAAGCTTAGTCTAAAAAATCAAAGTCCTGATATTTCAAGCTTCTGTATAATTAGAACCTATTTCTATTTAAGCATATTATATCTATTTGAAAGGAAATGGGTTGGGCACCCAAAAAATGTTTATAGCCATAAAGAAAACGAACTGGGTATTCAAGAAATTTTTATATCAATACGTCATGCAAAGGAGTCAGGCTTCTAAGAAATGCTTATATCAATACGGTATTTTTCTTCATTCATTTGTTGTTATGCTGTCGCTCATGCTAGCTTTTATGTTGCATTTAAATGTCTATGTCAGTTATGTTTAGATGACAGAAGGTCAATGGGACATAAATATCTTTCTTTATTTACACTGTAAATTTTAACAGTCAACAAATGTTTGCACAAATGTCTAGTCTTGTGCGTGACATATCAGAAAATAAACTCCCTTGAACCAAACAAATCGATCAAACAATGATTAGCGACACTCATGATTAGCTGGACTGGCCTTTATTCCCGCTATTAGGTTGTTGTCACATTCATCTGGATACAAGGGGTTTTAATGTATTAGGGTTCATTTGAAGTCCTATTTTTTCTAATGCTCAGGAACTTTTTCCGTGTAATCCAAGGGGTTCTCAGTCTCACTTACCTCGAATTATCAAGACTCTACTGTACATAAAAATGATATGATGAAAATCGTAAATAAGAAAAATCAAGATTGCACACTGAACATTATAATACCCATATGAAGGGAGTAGAGAGGTAAAACCAGATGTGCTATTATCTTTGTGAAAAGTAGACAATCAGATGGTGTAAAAAGATTTTTCATACTTACACAACATGTACAAGCTGGATAAGATGGACACTGTGACTTTCCCAGAGTGTCATCGATAGTTTATTGCAAAGACATAGCAGCCACTTATTGTCAAACCCTTAAGCAACACAAGTTTAAAAAGTGAAGAATATGATAGAGGTGGCAGGAAACAAAAATATTGCAGTTGGATATAAGCAAGGACATTTTTTTTTTGTTACTTGCATATCATGTCCATACAAGCAAGGACTTTGTGCTGTCAAGTCTTTTGAGAAATATCATCAAAAATAGTTAGTATTTATTAGTCTGGCAGATGGGAGAGTTATAAATATAAGTATGTAAATTTATTTTTCATTTTTACAATTTGTGTGTGTGTATGACTTTTTTATATTGTTTTTCTGATGAAAAAATGTTACAAAAAATTCAGACCTTGCAATATTGAGATCAGACCTGTGACATCATCGGAGATACTATTTTAAACTTCAGAAGTTTTTGTTATGCAATGAATAAATATCTGTAAAAACAGATTAGTAAAAATAATTGATGAATACTTTTTAGATTCTGGCACCAGCTTAAGATTTGTCTGTGTCAAGTGTGTTAAAACACTTGTGAAATGTACTGTATAATTTCTTGACAGTTTAAAATTTCAATCTAATATCCCAAAAGTTGATAGGCCAAAGTAAAACATGAATCTCTAGTAAGGTTTCATTCTGTAGGAAATATTTTTAAACTATGGAAAACATATAGTATAAGTTTTCCTGCTGCTATGTTTGTAATAAGAATATTTATTTGGAGCTGCCATCATAAACATGGTAAAATCACTAAAAATTTATAAAAAACTTGTGATTTTTATAGAACTGACAAAAGTAAAATGTAACACAGTTTTCATATTTTAATTATTGAGGAGGAAATTACTATAAAAATTGTTAAAAGTTATAAGATTTTTCCAGTTTATAATAATATGTAATCAATATTTTATTAATAATATTCACATAAGCATTATGGAATATTTATAACAACAAAAAGCATTTATTTTAATCTTACTCCTAAAACTTTAATGTAAAAAGGAATAATAATTATTACTTTACTCCCCTGGAGAAACAAATTTTATGTATTATATTCTACAAATTTTCAATATTTAACAGCTGATACTTCTTATCTGCAGGATACTGTGATGCTTCCTTACTATTGGACATATTATACTTGAAAGATGAAAAATACCTATCACATGATAGATCTAAACATTAATAGATAAACCAACAGTTTGTTTATATATACTATTTCTGAAAGTAACAAACAACTAATGCCTTTACAATATTGTATTCTTGAGAATCTTTTTTTAGATATATTTCTTACACAATTAAGTGTGTAAGTGGAAGTCAAATGAGCAACTAAATGTAATTATGCTAATAGTTAATACTACCAACCAACCTTGACTCAACCAATTAAAATCATTGCTAAGCTTTAAAACCAATTAGCATAAGTTGTAATTGATATTTTTACCCTTCCCCAAAGGAAATTACTAAAAGACTTCACTCAAAATTTCACTAAACAGTAGTTTATTTAACCAGATCAGTTTTTGCAACCATGCCACCTTGCACCACCAGTGCTAGCTGGTAATCTCTAGGTAAACAACTATTTTTTTCCTTAAAATGTAAGAAAGTTAAAAAAATATAATTTAATCGTAGAAATACCTGGTTTGATATGCAACCTCTCAGGACTTTTTTCAACAGTTTTAAGTGTATTACATTCAGCTGTTATAGAAGCACCAATATAAAGATCATCATCCCTGTTCTTTAAAAAGCAGCGATATTTCTCGTCTTTTCGAGATTCCTTTGTATTTGCAACCGCGAAGAAATGGTTTTTATCAACAAACCAATCACCCAAGCAACTGAATTCAACAACTAAAAAAAGTAAGCAAAATGAAAGTTAGTAAAACTGAAATGCATTTTAATTGAAATACAATTAAAAATATAACCATTTTTCAAAATATATGATACCAAAATATTAAAAATTAGAATTTTGCATATTATATACAATAAATTTTGTATGCAGAAAATTGTTCTGATTTTAATTCATTTTCAAAACCTAACTATCATAATTATATCTTAGAATTGTTACCTGGATTAGAAATTTAATAAAATTATTAAACATTTACACACTAATGAAGTACGGCCAAGAATCTTATTCAATTATCAAAAAAATGTTTTTCAACTCTTTGATTAGCATTCATGTACCAGTATGTGAGATCGTGCAACGTACATTCCCATGTATGTACAATCTACCATTTCTCTCAGATTAGCATTGCCGTATGTTTATGATTTGTTTTCCGGTGTATTGTGCTGTATTCTAAGTTACATATTTACAATATGGACAATAAATACTACCCAGAATACATAGTCACTATTCTTTTGTGTTCAAAGTCTATGGGTTTTCCCATGTATTTACAGATCATTTTGAAGTTTGTGCGGTATTTTAAAATGAAGAGATGATTGAATAATGAAAAAGTTCTTTTGTGTCTAAAGTCTATGGTTTTTCCCACTTGTTTACCATTGTTTCGAAGTTTGTGTGGTGTATTACAATGAATAAGCATTTTACAAAAAAAAAAGATTAACAGATAATTTTTAGTAAAGAAATTGTCAGTAAACGTAAGGTAAAGTTTGGTTAACATAAGAAAATAAGTCAATATAAAAAAATAATAATATAATTTTTTTTTAAATTGAGATAATAAAGAAAAAGATTAGAAACAAGATAAAGTGTAAAAATCATTCAAAAATATGTTGCTCCAAGGGGCCATATCAGGACAGGGTCATGTTTCTAATCAAAGGGTTAACTAAAATTCCAGTTAGTAATTAATATTATATTAAGCCTAAGTGTTAAATTGTGAATCCGAAAAAATCGCTGCTATCATTCAATGTAAAATAAATAAATTACACTGTGTAAATTAGTTTCAACATAACATAAATAAAACTTTGTGTTTATAACAAAACACAACATTCAGGATGTAAGTAAATTAGGTATGAGAAAGTGTGAAAAATAATGAAATGACCTCGGTACATTTAAAAGTTCAACTTGTATGTACTTATTTTAAAGAAATTTATATTATAGAATTTTAATAAAATTTAGAAAATTCTTTAAAATATGGCTTCTTTATGTAAATTGTGTTTTTTCAAAATTTACTATCTATGAAAAATAAAATAAGATAGCTTTTAGAAAACTGAACTTTGATACTGCTCCTTCATATCTCATCAGGTTTTTTCATGATGTTAGTAACACCCAAGGATTCTAGTCTTGATTTTGCAAATTGCATTCTTTCTCCAATGAAGATTTTACCTCCATATATAATTGTTTTGATTCGACATTTGTATCGAAACACATTTTAGAAAACAAAAGGTAAGTACAAAAGAGGAATGATAAACTTGTATATAAATAATATAAAATATGATGATATGAAATATCATGTTGTGTAATCCAGAAGCAATGGCCTAGTTGGAAAATTTGTGATTAATTTTGAGTGACAATCGGAAATTACTCTACATGAACTTCTTATGTTGAAGCAAATGTGAGATGTTTGCTTATCTTCGCAAAAGTGAGATGTTTGCGTATCCACATGACAAAGAAATTTTAGTCACACTTGATACAGCCGTAACTAATAATGTTTTATTCAAAAACAATTAATTTTATTATAGTGTTTGTAACTTAGTAGTGTTGTGCTATATTTGCCCAATAATATACAGAAACAGATTGAATACGGTTTCATCAATAAAAGTGTATTTATTTCTTCATATTTATACATAGTCTGGATAATCTTGTTTTACTTAATACAGATTAAGGAAGTTCTATTTTATTGAAAGTTTTTGTGTTGTACATCTTGAGGTTTTTCTATAATTATAGTTTTGATATTACCTTAACAAACTTTAACATCTTGTCAGCATTGAACAATGTGTTAACCTTGTGCGAAATGCTTCTGCTGAAAATTATCAGTAAGTAGTGCTTTTTACCTAGTTAATACCAAAAGTGTATCTTTTTTATTGGTTATGTGCATGTTTCCAGCTGTTCAGATTAAACACATTCGCTGCTCAGTGGTCAAACATAGGCTAAGGTCACGAGAAAATCGTAGCGTAGTCACAATATTTTACTTCATTGTGCTCTGAAGCATATATATATATGTGGGGTAGGTTTTGTTTATTTCAGTGATATGTACAGTAAAATTCAATGACAGTGCTAAATAATTGGTTTTTTTATCTTAATTTTAGTAGTTTAGTCTTTAGATTGAGATGGAGAGTGTATTGAAGTTGTTTTAAGGAGCAGAAGTCACTTTAAGCCAGTGACTTTCAGGTTAGGGCAGCGGTCAAGACTTGATAAGTCGGTAATATAAATATTACTGATATGTCATAGTTCATAGTTTCTTTTACATAATTCTATTTTCAGAGGGAATGCCAAGTGACAAAAAGTTTAAATGGCCAAGCCAGCAGTAGTGTAGACATAGCTCAGTGCAGCGTCGTTAAAGTGGCTGATGGATGGTGTGATCCACCATCAAAACATAGTCTGTTATAAGCAACATCCAGTTTAATAGGGCCTATAAAATAAATTAAATATAGAGGCAATAGTGCTCAAAAACATTTGTTTAGTGTTGTCTTGCATTATGGAGTAGGAGCAGATCATGCATGTTGTTCATTGGGTTTCCATGGCAATTAAAAAAGAATTTCAGCTGTAAAAAATGAGCATCACTTTTAAATCTGCCCAGAGGAAATTGTTTCCCCAAACAATGACTCTTTTGTAAACCAAAACAACAATGCATCTTCAAGAACTGAATTTTTAGTCATTTTTAGTTGTCTGTAATTTATTACAATAAATAAAGTTCGGATAGTCATAAACTATTGTTTAAGTGATTAATTATTACAATAATTAGAATCAAGTTTTGAAGCTTATGCTACCTATAATTTCCATTTTATTAGCTGATATTGTACCTTTTCCAATAACAAACTTTTGCTACAAGTTTCATTTTCGCCTTTGAAAAGTCTAATTCTGATTTAAATTTTGATTTTAACTGCTAACGTATTGTGTTTTCTTGTTGATGAGGTTGGGATAATTAAATTTTAAATTTAGAAACATATAAAACTGAAACCCACTTTACAGTAAATCCACAAACACACACATATACACTCAGAACCACACTGGTTAATCCACTACAGAAAAACAAACTATGTTTATATCAGATACTGTAATGTGTAGAAGCAAACAAACAATACAGACTGAGAGAACACAAGTGGTATATATACACACTTACATACATACATATACACACACAAAAAAAAAGAGCCCAGTCCCACATTAATTAATAAACGTAGCCCCCCAGCATAAAAACCTGATCTGTCCCACCCAATAAAACGTCCTGCCTTCGCTAATCCTCTCCTCAGATCCAGCCCGAACCAAAAAGCCCTGATCCCACATTCCTACCCGCAGCCATTGTCGCGTGACAGACGCTGCATAACCTCGGGGGCCAACAAAGCCCCTCCTTCTCTGACTGACTGAAATATACAGTTGACAAAACAACCTACCTGTAAGTTACAGTTACTTAATGTTTCAGATAGCAATATAGTAACTATTGTTTCTCCGAAAGAGGACAACTTATAGACTACAAATTAGGTTCATATATTATTATATAGCCTGATTATTGACATTCCAATCATCACCGCTTTATTCTTTGACCATATTACCCTATTTCTGTTTCCAATAAGATAATTCTGAACACATTTAAACAGAAATGTACTAGACCAAACCCTTATTTTTTTCTGTAACAGTAGTAAATACTCAAATTGAATTTGTTTGGATTTACAATAATTTTGTATAATCCATAGTGTAACGCAGAAAACGTTTCTGTTAATTCTAAAATGGTGCTTACAATAGAATGGTTTAATTTATAAATACCAACCTCCTTCAAATGTGCCAGTCATTCCAGGACATTTCTTGTATGTAATATTAAATTTCTGATTAGTAATTAAAAACTGAGTGCCTGCAGTTTGACAAGATCGTATGTAAGCATCAGGATTATTACACTCTCCAGTAAAGCGAAAACGATTCTGCACAGTAATTTTCAATTGATTAAAATTTATATTAATAAACACCTTTTTTCATTAATAATTTCTGTAAAACATTAAGAAAAAGAAATCATTGGTTTTATCCAATTCAGTTAATTTAAATTAATTATGATAAATATTTGATGAAAAATAAATTTTATCAGTCTTTTGTTAATATTATTTTTAAAAAAGTGTAAAGTAAAATGGTGAATTAATTATTCATAATTACTATATGAGTAGAAGTTTGTACATTTATATAGGTTATTACAAATGTTAAAATAAAATCTTTTTTCATAGGTTTTTGGTAATAAATCTCAACTATTCAATTTAAATTTTAAAACAAAGATTGAATTTTAAAACATTTTTTGGATGAATTTTCAATTTAAATCACTTGTCAGCTTTTTTTCTAGAAAAGCTATTTTGAATTCCTTTCAGTAACTTTATAAAATTTTAATTGGCTATTATTAAAAAAATAAAGGGTTTTCACAAAACTGACATGAGTTTGAAGTTTATTGAAGTTATATTTGACTAAATTAGCTGAACACCATTTCTGAAACTAATTTTAAAAAATTGTATTGCATATTGAACAAATTATTAATAATTTCTAAATCATTTTTTTGATCATGAAATATTTAAATTTATCTAATAGAGTATGATCAGATAAATGCCAAAGTAAAGTGCTATTAAGAAAGAAACTAAAACAGCTTCTATTATGAAAAAACTCGCTATAAAGTTACTTTGATTTTTATTAAACTTATTTAATGATTGCAATGGTCTAAATATGTAATAAAAATTTGTTTCATTTTCTCAAATTATGGTATTAATTTCTTGTAGAAAAACACAAAATGGTATCTCTGAGTAGCAAGTAGACACTTTTCTTCAACAAAATTAAGGCCATGTTTACTACAAGTAAGCAAACCTATTCACAAGATGCTGTAAGTTTCCAATACTTCCAGTACTAGGTAAATGTATATTTTTTCTTTGACATTCCTTATCCATCTAGTCTTCGTACACAAGAGTGTAACTAAAAAAAACACCTATGATCCCGAGAGCAGGTATTTTAGAAGTACATAATCCTGAACACGATGCTATGATCTCCAAAATTCTTAATATACCTATATTCTGAATGGTTTAATAGAATACAACCCTTCTAAAGTGTTTAATATCCTTATGTAGAACCTATATTGACAATCCTCTCCTAACAATTGTAGACATACTGTTTGTATCGCCTCAAAAAAAAAAAAAAAAAAAAAAAAAAAAAATCATACCTTGATGATTAAGTGTCTCTGGAGCTACTATTTTTCTTTTACTTTAAACTCTATATCACCTCTCAAAGTATATACCTACCCTCCTGAAACACACAATATATAAAGTTACTATAGTAATACTGAATGACAGGTCTTACTTGATAAGCAAATTGCCAAACACCTTCCAGACTTGATCTACAGTTGACTGGTACATGGTTCTGAGAAAACAAAGTAATAAGCTGTTGGTCAGGATTCAGATTGCGGCAAACATTTTCTACAGTAGGCGCTTCATTTTCACGAAGATTAACACATCCAGCTAGAAAAAAATGTGTTTTCTGATTAATATAAGTTTCTTTTAAACTAAAACAAAAATAATTACAGCAACTGTCGAACTTAGTGATAAGGTCCTCAGATATAGAGTCACTTTAGCTGCAACACCAAATTTTTGATGTCTCGTCTTATTAGTTTTAAATTTTCTTATGAAAAACTGGTAAGCATCAAGAAAATTACCTTAACCTCGAAAGTAGCATCAAAATGTAGCTCTATTTAGAGCTATATTAAAATAGAAGTCTGAAAACTAGTACAGTATTTTTATAATTTTGATGCTAATTTCAGTACAGTAGGTAGATTTCTTAGAATGGAAATCTAAACCTTACTTTTCTTTAAAAATAACCAAAAACTAATTTACAAAAATTCAGCAAAATCTCTAACTGGTGGTAAAGGAATTAGTAATAGATACAAAGGTAGAAGTTTTGTAGGTAACCAGGGGTACCATAGAATCTGTTTGTGTAGAAGGTATGTATTCACACGAAGTCTATTTCTTTAAAAAAATTGTGTAAGTCATCATAGTTAGTCCCCTGCCATTGAGATTAATGAGTATTTAATGTTTTAATTTGGGTAATGTATATTTAGTGTGTAAAACCATTACAAAACATAGAGTTACAAATAACTCTAGTATAGTATAAAAATAATTACTTAAAATTAACATCAATCATAGAATGTAATTATAATTGAGAAAATAATAAAGTTAGCGACAAAGAGCTAATTTACCCTATTGACTTTCTATTATACTGTAAATAGTTCTATAAAGTCAATTTTTTAAATTTTATTATTACATTCAGTATTTATGAAAGGTATGATTCTACTTATAACTTTATGGGTAAACTGTAGAGCTAAAAATATTATATAATTAATGTTATCTGACAGGTGATTCTATGTAGTACAAATTTTTAAGTAAAAAAACAAAAGCTGTTAATAATTAGTGAACAAATTATAAAAGAAATTTCAATATTAAAACTTTGCACATAATATGGAATATAAAAGTATTACAAATATAGTCATAATTTACAGCTGCTCCATTTATCCCTGACCACCAAATGATTGCTATACAATTACTGCCCGAATAAGTAGCTTTTGCAATACTGACGTTTGGGAATACCTTGTTTTTATAGCGTCATTAGTTGAAATGTAGGATTACATATTTATGGAATTGCAAAAGATTCAAGCTAGATTGTGGCTAATAACATTCAATCTTTTGGGGATGTTATTTTGCATACAGTGATTATTATTCCAATAAAATAAAACTTACAGAATGAAATACTTTAAATTTGAAATTTTTATTTTAAAAATACCAAATACTTTAAATTATGATATTTTAATGAAACTTCAAAATACAAAATTGCAGATAATTTGTGTGTAAATCTGAATATATAATTTTAAACACCAAATTCTTTTAAAATTTGTTTTTGTTTTTCTTTTTACTATCCTGTGTATGGGTCTATGTAACTCAAAAGATATCACTAATCAAGTAGACTTATTGTTTAGAAAAAAAAATTGGTTCTAGAAAAATGAACTTGGTTATTGTCCTAATTTAAAAATGAAACTTATTCATCTGGAAATAAATTCAGAATAAAATCTTACTTTCAATTTTTTCCAAAACGTTGACAGTTCGGACCATAAATTTAATACAGTGGTAACAATTATCTACTTCATGTCTAAATATAAGTGTATAATTGACATGATATTCTTCCTTTATGTCAACACAATAAAATCCTCTGTCATTATTTCTATACATTTCAATTGCATTTAGATCAGTCTCTGTCTGTCGTCCATTTTCCCAGGAGAACCAAGATCCGCGAATTACTACTGGAATAGTACATTCTGTAGCAGCTTCAGCTGAAAATCAAATTTTAAAATATTTTAAGTTGGTGGTGTAAGAAAATAAATTGAATCTACATAATGACAATAAAAATTGATTCCTAATATTTTTTAGATAAAGTATGCTGTGTTTAGTGAACAGGGACACACTTGTTCAAATTTTAAATGTATGATTTAAAGAATATAAATAGGTAATCTATTTTTAGTACACATATATTGCTATTAATTTAATAAATTATCTACTGCAATAGAGTATTTATATTTTGTAGATTATAAAATAAAAATAAATATATAACACAATGTAATGTCTTTCACTTTATAATATATCATGTCTTATAAACATTCTCTTTTTCATATTAATAAACATGTTATACAATATATAATAACACAGTGGTACAATATAATACAATAAAAATATTGAAAATAACGTTAATACCACAAAAAAAAACAAATTAATAAGCTAATTTTACACTACTTAAATAAGTGTTTTACTTGCTGACACGTTTCAAAACAATCGTTCCTTTTTCGAAGCTAACCTTCTACTCTAGCTTCGAAAAAGGAACGATCGTTTTGAAACGCATCAGCACGTAAGTAATTACGTATTCACTTAGTTAAGTAGTGTAAAATTAGTTTAATCAGTGAATTCAAGATGATTACATCAAGAAACTTCAAATTATTAAGATTAGGCCTATATTAAACCTTCCTTAAGGGAGTAATGTAATTGTTTAGTTTGCTAAACCGGCCCTATATTTTCATGAGACATTCAGAAACATGTAAAAAGGCTATTTTCATTGAAATTACTTTTTTCTGTGCCTAGAAACATTATTTTTTCTTAAATTAAAGTTGGGTAAATTTTTCAGCACGGATGTAGTTGTGAATAGGCGCGTACTGATACAAACGTTTTTTTACGTCACAGTGCTGCGCATAAGGTTGTACGCATCGGCCTTGGTACGTCACGCGATCTTACGTGTGTAGATATTTGAGAAACAACGTTTTGGCTTAATTTTTATACATATATTTAAATATACTTATAAAGTCTCCGGTTAGGATAGATTTGGTTTTAAATTTATACATTACTGTATACCTATATTAAAATATACCTAAAAAGTGTCCAGTCAGGTTAGATTTGGTTTTCATTTTATACATTACCTAAATGGTTACATTTATAAAATTAGAACCAAATCTATCCTGGCTGGATACTTCATATTTTATACTTTTATTTTGTTAAATTCATTAAAATTATGCCAAAACGTAATGCTACACATTATCCAAGTGTAACTGTTAGTACATTTGTGATGTCGTGTATCCCTCCGCGAGGCAGGCAGCCTATTCACAGCTGCTACATCCACGCTGAAAATTTTACCCAACTTTAATTTAAGAAAAAATAATGTTTCTAGGCACAGAAAAAAATAATTTCAATGAAAATAGCCTTTTTACATGCTTCTGAATGTTTCATGAAAATATAGGCCCAGTTTAGCAAACAACAATTACCGGGATTAATCTTAAACAATTTGTATTATCTGTTATTTTTGTGGTATTAGGGTCATTTCCAATATTTTCATTGTAATAAACATGTTGTCAAATCGTTATTTCAACATGTATTGATTACCAAATATTTTGTATTTATCTCAACATACTTAATTTTTATATTTATATCAACAAATTTCAGAACACTAACTAAAAATGTGACAATTTTCCTTATTTACAAAATGTATAGGTTAGGAACATCAATTCTGTTTACATGGCAATATTTAAATTTTAAGACATGGATATTATATAATAAACTGTGTAATACCAAACGAATTACAGCCAGTTGATAGATACATATTTAAAAAAAAATTTGACGTTATATTACTACTTACTTGAATAAATATTCAAAATCAAATATTTGACTAAAAGTAAAGTCAAGAATGTCATTTGAGTTTCAAAAAATTGCATTGCTATTTAATAAATACTACACAACACAACAATAATTCATAGACAATAATGTTCAGAAAGTAAATTTACTATTAAACATATTAAAACTTTGTTAAAATGTATCAACTAAATAACTTGGTTATGTCAAATAGTCATGTAGTCAGTTATGTATTGGTCAACACCCAAAATCAAACCAATAAACCACTATTCCAGTAACTACAGTGTTGCCACTTCTTACGTAAATACAACTTACATATATTATATAAATTTTTAAAGTAAAATTCTGTTGAAGTCCTTGGTAAAGAAAGTGTTTTTTATGGAATTGTAAACTAAATATATTTGATTGGTCTTAATAGGAAAATAATTCCAATAGATGTTAGAAAGGTTAATGTTAGTTATTTTGTATAAATACAAACATTAGGAAAATAGTAGATCATCTTAGTAAGTTTTTTTTCAATTCTTAAATTTTGTAGTCCATTACGTTCGGTGAATCTTAAGTGTATTTGGGTTATTATGATAACACACAAGATGATAATCCCATAAAATACTTATCAATACCATACAGATCATCCAAAACCCACAATCTAACCAACACATTACGAAAATACAACTACAAAATAGCTTACTCCACACACAACACTCTCAACAAACAATTTAAACCCAACAGCAAAATCAACGACATTTAACACACCACTGGAGTTTACAAACTAACTTGCAGTTCATGCCCTAGTTTTTACATAGGCCAGACAGGGAGGTCATTCTACACACGTTACCGAGAACATATAAAAGCACTAAAAAACAATAACTACCAATCAAACTTCGCAGATCATCTCAACTCCACAAAACACGACTACATAGACATAACATCTAACCTACAAATTCTTCATAAACAACACAGAAATAACCAACGCTACACAACCGAACAATACGAAATATATAGGCACTTCAAACTACACCCTACACACATACTCAATACACAATTACAGTACAACTCACACGCACTTTTTGACATCATAACTCCTAATAGACACAAAATACACCCACACCACCAAAATATCCCACCCCCACCCTAACCTACGTAAACCTTGAGATCAGTTACGGTCTGAGTTGACAAAGGGACACATCTCCCGAAACAGCCGTCCTCAACAAGGAAAGTAAGTGCTACTATAGGCAAGTTAAAACATTTTTTAAAAAGTGTAAGTGATTACTAGTAGCTCACGCGAAGATGGAATCAACAAATGTTTTAAACAAGAAATCAGGTTAAATATTGTTTAACCTATCAACTATATTAAAATGCCTATGAATAAAGGTAGGATTAAGGAGCTGAAACTCAAAATTTTCATAATCTGAGAAAATTGTAGTCTTTACCTTTCAAACGAAAAAGATCTTATACATACAGTAGATTTGCTTACTACTTTATTATATAAAAAAGTTCATTTAGATAAAGAAAATGGATGAAGGTCTCAGGATAATGGGCACTGGCAGTAAACCTGCTTTTTGTAGTTGTCAAAGCATCAATAAAAATATATGTAAAGCATATATACGTATTGAATCTGTTGTTGTTTGTAATATGGCAGTAATTTTGCTGTTAGTATGAATTACATACTCTGACATGTTTGGCAGGGTTTTCAAAAGAGACGGTGAATTGATCTACTCAATCAGGAATATAATTTAAAATTCTAATGATAAGTGTAGCTCAAGTCCAGCTATAACCATGAAAATATTTAAGATCAGCAGTCATTTCACTTAGGTGATGTGTAATCGAAAAAGAAATACCTGTGGTGGTTGCTTATTTCTGATAGTTAATTATGTTATTACACTTTTGCTATTACTTGCAACCAGAATTTTTGGTAACTAAAGTTGTTAAATTGTTAACTTACACTTGGGGGGAAACGTTTTCGTCTTACGACTTCTTCAGCCTCGTATTTTTGCCGCTAGGAATGCTGCAGTTGTGCTTCCTCGGTACCATTATTTTGAAAGTTAGAAGTGAGTAGGGATGGCCGAAGTTGACGATTTTATGATGTCAAACATTAGGTTGCACGTGACTGTTGCTTGAACTAATGCGAGCACATTAGTTGAATGAAAACATCAGCTTCGGCCGTCCCAACTGATGCAGGCTACAGCTAACTAATGTATTGATTATTAGGTGTAAATATAGGCTAATAATAACACTTATATTTCTATTAAAACAATATGCATGAATACATATAAAATAAAACTCATTTTATTTAAGACTTACTAATTTACTTAAGGTAAAAGCAATTGCCCTGAAATATATTTATATTAGCTCTACATAAGAAATCCTTTTACCATTAAAAAAATATATACATAAATACATATAAAATAAAACTCGTTTTATTCAAGGCTTACTTATTTACTTAAGATAAAAACAATTACCCTGAAATATATTTATATTAGCCCTACATAAGAAATCCTTTTACCATTAAAACAAATATATATAAATACATATAAAATAACACTCATTTTATTTAAGACTTACTAATTTACTTAAGGTAAAAGCAATTGCCCTGAAATATATTTATATTAGCTCTACATAAGAAATCCGTTTACCATTAAAAATATATATACATAAATACATATAAAATAAAACTCGTTTAATTCAAGGCTTACTTATTTACTTAAGGTAAAAACAATTACCCTGAAATATTTATAATTAGACTTACATAGTTAGATATTCCATTTTAACATTTAAAAATGTATAAAATATATTTTAATTTGAAAATATTTATAGTACCTATACAAAATAATGGATCAGTTTCTGAAGCATTTTACCGCCTAAAATAATACGGACATTATACTCGTAAAATCAATTATAGACTGACATAAATGATAACATATAAGGAATTATTAATTAGGTCTGTAATCAATAGCAACGTCCCTCTTGCAGAGTTATTAGACATTAGGGACTTCCTACACATCAGGTTGGCCGAAAGCAACTGTTGAATCACATTAGTTTGTTACACACTACACACCAGGTTAGCAGAAAACAACCGATGCGCACGCATTAGTCTGCTACACATTAGGTTAGCATAAAACAACTGTTGGCACGCATTAGTCTGCTACACATTAGGTTAGCAGAAAACAACTGTTGCCAGGCATTAGTTTGCTACGCATTAGGTTAGACATTAGGACTTTCTCCACATCAGTTGCGCGCGTATTAGGTTGCGTAGAGGCAACTGTTGCCGAACAACTGATGCCGTTGTTTTCGGCCATCCCTAGAAGTGAGTATGTATGATCTGTGCCGTGTCTGTTAATTTAAGATGTCATTTTTATTTGTGTTGCTCTGTCTATATATTTCATACTATTCTAGTGTGTTTAATTTATGGCCTATGTTGCATGTGTGGAGGATGCTCATGTTATTTTCCATACTTTTGCATGATTGTTTAGTGTCCATGAAGTAATTTGCGAAGGTGGATTCAATAGTAGTGTGCAGTGCGCTTTTGTGTTCTTTATATCTTTCGGCGAAAGATCTGCCTGTTTGTCCAATAAAGAACTTATTGCAGTTGTTACATTTTAGTTTGTATACTCCTGGGTTATTGTATGTGTTGGTGTTGTTATTAATGCTGTGTCTGATAGCTGTTTGGCTTTTATTTGTTGTTCTGTAAGCTACATTGTATCCTGTTTTTTTTTAATTGGTGTGCTATTTTATTTGTGTTTGTATGTGTATGTGAGGGTGATTAATTTGTTTGTGTTCGTGTTTTTGTTGTTGTTACTCTTCTTGCTGAGTATTTTTCTGTGTAGTTAAATCGTTCTCATGAGTAAAAAATACTCTCTATTTCTGTTTACCGAACAAAGACTCATCTACGAATACGTTTTTCTTATCAGACTATTACTCTGTGTTAAACAAAAATAAACTAATCTATAAATGAATTAGGGAAGACATTATTTGATTTTATTCTATGTATGTTTTAATTTCAAACATTAATTAGAACTTTAATGGAATTATTGAACGACAAAACCGAAAACAGTTTTATAGTATAATGAGTGTTTATAGTACAATAAGGTAAAACACTAAACCCAATTGTATAACAGTTGTTAATAGGTTATATTGTTATAGGCTTATGTGTATAGAATAATTTTTACGTTTTGCAAGAAGAGAGTAATTTGTCTACTAATTTATATTCATAAGTAATAAGCTATTGAATGAGAATTTGTGGATTATTTAACACACGATGAGGCAAGTTTGTGTGTGTGTTTTTTTTTTTAATATAGTAGCTTTTTCTAAAAAATCAAACGGAAAGCTAAAGTTTATTTTTATACAATTACTTTTAGAGAAAATCTACCATTTTATGAAGAATATACAGTAAAACCTGTTTAAGGTTCTATTATTAAGGAATCTATTAAGACCAGCATTATTTTCCGTTTAAGACAGTTTTCTGGCTTATAGAGTAGTAGTGTACTTTATGAAGGTAATATTACGTAGACTTTCGTAGAGTAATTTTTAGCGTTAGTTTGAGGGGGGGTTTCTTAGCTATGAGAATCCCCTACTGCTATTCCTACTGATCAGCCATATGACGCAGTACATAAAAATGTTGAAATCTACAGTGCAAAATAAAAATCTTAATGCAGCATAGCTTATCCAAGTCCACAACACATTTTTAATAGAAAACGCTAAAACTACACTTGTCAACAAAATCTATAAATGAAAGATGCACTTTATTGAAAGCTATACAGTATTTTTAAATTTGTTGATTCCATCTTCACGTGAGCTACTAGTAATCACTAAATACTTTTAAATGTTTTAAACTTGCCTATAGTAGCACTTACTTTGCTTGTTGAGGACGGCCGTTTTGGGAGATGTGTCCCTTTGTCAAGTCAGGCCATAACTGATCCCAAGGTTTTCGTAGGTTAGGTTGGGGGTGGGATATTTTGGTGGTGTGGGTGTATTTTGTGCGTATTAGGAGTTATGCTGTCAAAAAGTGCGTGTGAGTTGTAATGTAATTGTATATTGAGTATGTGTGTAGGGTGTAGTTTAAAGTGCCTGTATATTTCGTATTGTTCGGTTGTGTAGCGTTGGTTATTTCTGTGTTGTTTATGAAGAATTTGTAGGTTAGATGTTATGTCTATCTAGTCATGTTTTGTGGAGTTGAGATGATCGGTGAAGTTTGATTGGTAGTTATTGTTTTTTAGTGCTTAAAATTTTTGTTGACAAATTTTAATTCAACTGAAGGGTACAAAAAATATTGTTGGCAGTTTTTTTTAAAAAATTGTATTTTATACTGTAAAAGTGCAACATTTTCTTGTTCTTCTTGATATTTCTCATGTAATAATTGATCACATTGTAAACTAATTTTTTCTAAATGTATATACACGGGACTTATTCATTTCAAAATATATACAAAATGAATTATAGATAATATATAAATTTGATTTAAGATATCGAATTGCCTCTTGGAATTTGTCATTAATGTAAGGATATTGTTGTTAGGTACATGAACCTTGTTTTCTTAAAATAATTAAAAATATAGTTTTAACATAGGAAAATCATAAATTTTCCATTCAGCTAGATTTCAAGAAAAAATACCAAGTTTCATTTGAAAAGATTTTAACCTTTCTATTAATTCATGAGCACAATCATGAGTACATACTTTGCACCAACCCCATTCCAAAAAACCTGCCTCGGCCTATCAGTGTTGCGCTGTTCTGTCTAACCACGGGACACGACTACCTTCAGGCGCACCTTCATCGCATTGGGCTGGCTGACACGGATCGGTGCCCCTTGTGCCAAACAGGAAGGATGGATGGAGACCACCTTCCTGCCTGCCCACAGCTCGAAGCATGCAATAGCGACCCAAAAACTAGACTCTCCAAGCTCTACTGGTCTGCACGATACCAAATGGTCGAGTTACAAAGGGCAGGCGTTGGATAAAGAAAGAAAAGAAAGAAATGAGCACATACATATTTTCCCCTGTAACCATATGTTAGTTTACAAAGCTGTCCCCTATGTAGGATTAAACAGTTGGTTAGTAAATCCTGAAACAAATTTTACCACATGTGGAAAATATTTTACTAGTGTCTGCAAAGGAAAATGAAGTTGTTTCAGCTTGACTCTTAGCCAGATCCTATACTAAAGAAAGTGATGTTGATGAAAGATACAACGTTTATTTACTAAATTGTGATGCAAATGATTTAGGCTTTGAACATATTACTGAACAATCGTTAGCTAGAACTTGAAGTATTGTTTGTGTATAGAGGGAGGAAGCAAGTTAGCCATGAAGCAGCTATAGCACAGACTGAAGGGCTCTTTCGTTATCTATAGGAAGGAGATGGTGCATCATTCTGACTTGAAAAATCTTCAAATTCATGTAAAGATGAGTTGTTTGCAAAAAAGAAAACAAAATATTAAAAATGCTAATGGAGTTTTTTGTGAAAAAGCCAACTTAAAAAATGTACGACTTTGTTTATAACAAACTTCATAAAAATGTAATAAAATCCTAAACCTTCCATTACAAGTACAGATTTAAAGTATTTTTGTGTTCTATTTTGACTATGAACTTACTTCGAATTGTTAAACAAATCAAGTTCTGTATCTACAAAAAAAAAAAAAAAAATTGATAGAAAACTCAAACATTTGCTTCTGGTGACATTGAGAATTGTTTAGTACAATAACTTATACTCTGTCATAAGTGTAAATTCTTAACAATACTCACACTACTTTGTCAGTTCCATTTGAAAATAAAGATATATGAAAAAGGATAAGATTTAAATCTAATTTATTTGAATTATTAAATTTTTTTTTGTAAAACTCAAAACATTATTTGTATGTTTATAATGTGGAAATTATTTTTATCGACCTATAAAAATAATTGTATAAAAATTGTTTAAATAAACATTATTAAAAAAAATTAAACTTTAATTAAAAATACTTAACTAAGCGAATACATGTGGTTTACTTGCTGACGCGTTTCGAAACAATCGTTCCTTTTATGGATAATTACATCAAACAACTTTAAAAACAATTGTTTGAGTCCTCTCAAAAATAATATAATTTTAATTGTTTTACTTATCAAAACATTGTTTTTAATCTGTGACTCAGGATAGTAAAAGAAGGTTTACATATATTAGCATAAAGTTAAATTCTTCATATTAATTGTAAGTCTCTTTCCAAGGGTCTAAGTGTTATACTTTTAGTATTTAAGTAGAAATATATGTTTCAGCTGTATCACTCCCCAAGCTCTTACATTATAAATCATTCTTGAATTTTATAGTCCATTATGTTCGGTGGATATTATTAATCACTTAAACAATAGTTTATGACTATCCGAACTTTGAATTTAGTAAATTTGTTAAAACTTACTGAGACAGAACGTTTTCGATCTCTATGTGCCGAACTTCATCAGTGTTTTCTGCTTGGAGATGTTGGGTCAAGCAGTGACGGTTTTAAAGGTAGGTTTTCGATAGTATCGAAGAGTATGTGTGATTTGTATTTTGTTTGTTCGTTTAATATGTTTGTACTTTGTGTTTTTGTGTGTCTGTAATTTACAAAAAAGTTTTCAAAAAATAGGATACAAAATAGCATACAAAACTTATAACAAGTTACAATACAAAATACAACACAACACCAACAACAAAGATAAACTACAAGCACCAGGCGTATACAAACTGAACTGCGACAAATGTAACAAATTCTACATTGGACAAACAGGTCGCAGCTTTAAAGAAAGAGCCGAGGAACACAAACAGAATACCAACTCAACATTTTACAATCACATAAAAGAAACAGGACACAAATACACAGACATTTGCCATAACTTAGAAATCCTACACATCAACAAAAAAGGACCAAATCTCAACACACTAGAACAATATGAAATTTGCAGACACACAGAAACACAAAGTACAAACACATTAAAAACAAACACAATACAAATCACACATACTCTTCGATACTATCGAAAACCTACCTTTAAAACCGTCACCGCTTGACCCAACATCTCCAAGCAGAAAACATTGATGAAGATCAACACATAGCGATCGAAAACGTTCTGTCTCAGTAAGTTTTAACAAATTTACTAAATTCAAAATTCGGATAGTCATAAACTATTGTTTAAGTGATTAATAATTATAAAACAGTTTGATTGTAATGTTAGAAATTGTGTAATACAAAATATTTATTATGTACTGAATATTTTCAGGTTTCCTCTACTTTCATGTTTAAACATGAATTTTCGTAGGTGTTTGAGTAGTTCAACTGCAATTGTAACTCGAATACATAGGCTTCAGTATCTTCGTCACTATCCCACAAGAGTTGTTCAGCCAGATGGTTCCAGCTTTGTCATAAGATACCCTGAACCAAGACAAATAATAAAAGTAAATTAAAATTTTAGAATGCTTTAACATTATGAGCTTAGTAATTTAGAGAATATTTTAAATTTATATTAGTTTTGTATCATGTTTTAAGATATATCTCTTTTTATGTTTGATTTTCTTGTCATTCTATGATGAAATGATTTTTTGTTCTTTTAATAATTTATGTCGTTTAGCTATGATTTGGTTATAAAGTATCCACAGTGTATGTTTGTTAAATGGGTATGACTACAATGTTATAGTACAGACCACGTAATTGTGCACTTGGGTATGAGAAATCGGAGTAGGGGAGACGGGAGATAGAGGATCAGTATAAATACTTTCCTGCAAACATGTTAAGGAGTTTTAAAACACTGATTTGCCTGAGACGGTCGATATTAGATAAATTCGATGATAAATTAGCTTCGATATGAAATAACAAACAATCTTGAAATATGTATATACATATCGGACGCAAGAGGCGTTGATGTATAGAACGTTCTGAATATGTAACACGTGTTCAGAAATCTCGCACAATCTCTCAGGGCCAAGTGCACGATCTCAAACACTAAGACAATGATTTGTTCTTATAAAAGTTCGATATCCATCTTACAATGAGCTCATAGCATCCAAAACAATGATGTTTTTTGTCAATTCCTGTACTGATGAGCATGAATTTATGTTTGAAATAAGAGATTGTAAAACATGTTTTCTGTAGTGTACTTTAAGATTGTTAATAACACTATGATCCATCGGTTGAGTAATGCTGGGCGGATAAACACTAATTTTATGTGAGAGTAATCTTCACGAGGATGACATGTTGCATTATCCATAAATAACAAAAAATGCCTGTTATCACGCTTCATTGTATCATTCAAATTTTTAAGCCAATTTTCCTTAATAGCTGACGTTATCCATGCCTTCTTGTTGCCATGCCATTGAACTGGTAACTGGCTTACATTTTTGAAACATCTGGGCTTTCATGATTTCCCAATTACCAAAGCTTTTTCTAATTTTCCATCTGCAAAACCCCAAACTAAAACTGTAAGTCTTATTTGAGACAGCTCTAAAAAAAAACAAACCCAGGGATTTTTTGGGAAAACTGTAATTATGGTTTATTTGAAGCAGTTGTCCAAGCATCGTCATGGCGGTTATGTTTTTCCTAACATCAGTAAAAAGTTGATTAATGAAGTATATGAAAATTTTTTATATCATTAATAGTGTTAACAAAATATTTGGTATTTTCAAATAAATTTAAGACTTAATAGTTTGTGATGTGAAACTTCTCAATATTAAAAACTAATATTACAAACAACAAACAAAAAATGAGTGATGTACAGGGTGCGGCAGTGAAACGGGAAGATTTGAAAAATGGTTGGCAGGCCTGGTAGGGAGTTTAGAGAGGGAGAGATGCGACCTTGGCCGTCTAGACAGTTGGAAATTTTAGTAACCATGTATTATTGGACGAACGAACAACGTGCTTTCGCTGTAAAGGCGTTTTATAAAAACAATGATAGTGCTGTTGGTGCGCAACGGGCTTTCCGTCGGGAATTTCATCTGTCTCCACGCGATCCCGTACCTTCCGTAAATGCTATCAGTCTTTGGGTTAGAAATTTTGAAGCGACAGCTAGTGCTACAGGAAAACGAGGTGGCAGTGTTAAAACGGTCGTAACCCCTGAGAACGTTGATCGTGTGCGGGAAGCGTTAGTGAGAAGCCCGCGAAAATCGGCAAGACGACACAGCTTAGAACTTGTGCTTAGTGATCGATCAGTAAGAAGAATTTTGAAAAACGAACTTCATTACCATCCGTACAAAATGCAGGTAGTCCAAGCTCTCAAACCTCAAGATTTCAACAGCCGGCTACGCTTTTGTCAACAAATGTTAAATGTTATCGAGCAAGATGAAGAGCGAGTTCATAACATGTGGATGAGTGACGAGGCGCACTTCCACCTTAGTGGATTCGTTAATAAACAAAATTTCCGGTATTGGTGCGCAGATAACCCACACAATCTTCATGAACAACCTCTCCACTCAGAAAAAGTTACTGTGTGGTGCGCTATGTCATCTCGAGGAATAATTGGACCTTTCTTTTTCGAAAGTGAAAACGGTAACAGCGTGACAGTAAACTCTCAACGTTATGCGGACATATTAGTAACTTTTGCACTACCCGCACTTGATGAATACGTGGATGAAGACACTTTGTTTCAGCAAGACGGTGCTACTAGTCATACCGCTAAAATTGCTTTAGATTTGTTGAGCCTTGCATTTCCCGGTCGTGTGATTAGCAGAAATGGTGATATCCCTTGGCCTGCTCGTTCACCAGACTTAACAGCACCTGACTTTTTTCTTTGGGGGTACTTAAAATCAAAAGTTTATTTGGGTAACCAACCGAGAACTAAGAACGAGTTGAAGGAGCGTATTCAGCAAGAGATAGACAGAATTCCGTTGGATATGCTACGCACAGTTATGGCCAGCTTTTGCGCCAGACTTCGAGAATGCATAGGAAACCGAGGGAGACATCTTGCTAACACCATTTTCAAAAAATAATACGTAAGTGAAATATTTTAATTGTAACACTAATTTCCACTAGTATGCTATGAATTTCGGTTAATAAATGAAATGAATACCCATAACTTATTTTTTTGCAAGTTATTCAAATCTTCCCGTTTCACTGCCGCACCCTGTATAATTTTTTTCTGAAACATAGAAAAAATAAATCCTAATAACCACACCCTATTTTAAAAAAATTTTAAGCATCTTAAAAAAGTATCTTATTAACAGTCCTTAATTTTGTTTTAAACAATATTGGAAATCATGTATGATATTTTCTTTGCATTATTATTTTATAAATTGTGAATCTTCAGATGCTCCTATTAGCAGCAGCTTTGGTATTCACTTTGATCATATTGGCACATATTAGAGCAGTCAATAAGTTTTTATCAACCACTAACAAGTGCAGCTCCTTTAAATTTAATAGCTCTGCCTATTGGTGTCATGAAAAATACCAGTTACATCTCCATTTTAAATATTTGTATCTGAATATCCACATGTTATATCTGGTCACATGCTTTTCAATCAGTCATCTACTACTACTTATAGGGGTGTAGATAACTCCTCCGCCCACTCTGCAACATAATAAGATATGCTCCTATCGGTCACCTCCATTATGGCCACCCCTCATCTACCCATATTTATTGTACACATTCTACATAAATGAATTTGTAGGGGAAGAAAGTAGGAGAGTTTTTCCCTGGTAATGGCGCTAAAACTGTTGTTGAAATTCCTGTTAGGGGTTATTTTCTTTTCATCTTAGCTTTCATACTAGAAGTCAGTTTCTAGGAATGTAGGCTGAAAGCTGACAATATTGTCTTAAGCAAGAAAAAAACCTCATCCCTCTTTTTTGGAAAGTTTAAATGTTTTTTTAAATATAATTATGCATTAAAACTAAAGTTCACATTTAGTAATTATTTTTGTACTCGTAAATCATAAAAGTATGTTTTTGTAATTGCTTAAAACATAAATTAATTTATTATACCTTTTCTCAATTATGTTTGTTTATCCAAAAAGTAACCAAACAAACAAAAAGAACCAGGTGCATATCTACGTATAAAAATTGAAGTCCTGACTGACTGATGATCAACGCAGAGCCAAAACTAATAGTGATACAGACTTGAAATTTAGAGGGAATCTTTGTTATAGTACTTAGGGGGGGGGCAAGAAAGGTTTAGCAAATTTTAATTTTAAGGGGTAGAAATAAAAAAAGCCGGGTAGAAATTTACCATAAGAAATCACATCTGGCTGGGCTGTATAATGTAAACAGTTTATCCGATCGACATGAAACTTTGAACAGTTATTGAACCAAGTTTGTTTGTGAAAACAAGAAAAAAAATAAGGCACTTATATATTGAAATTAACAATTATTAATATAGTTGCAACTAATAATCAATAGATGGTGTTGATCACGCGTACAGCTGATACTTAAATTAAATGAAAATAAGATTTTACATAACAATTTCTAGATCTGTTTAGGTTAGTTTGTATAACAGCTGTTTTAATGCATATGTTATATTACTTTATTTACTGTACAATATTAAGTAAAATGCTATTGAATTGAAAACGTCTTCAATTTATAAGTTAGTAAATATATTAATTTATAAAACAAATCTTACTAAATTATTATAAAATAATAAATATGAATTCTATGTTTTGTGTGTATATATATTATTTGAATGTAATAAATTTAGAATTAGATTAAATTGTTTTGTTTTGATAATCATACAAATCAGGCTATTATTTAGGCTCAAGTTCTAGAAATGCTTATTTAAATTTATTTAGTAACTATGTTTCACATATATTGGGAGGTGGCTATAGTTGTTTTTCAGTAGTTATAAGTACATGATTAGATATGATTTGAAACAAATTAAATAATGTACATTACAAAAAAACATTATACTTTGGCAGATTTTTTTTACTTTTAATTTCTGTTTGAATTGAATATTTATACGTATAATAGAATGTCAGCATTTATGTTCAAAAATAATAAACTAAGTCTAGCTGAAGTGAACATGACATTTATTGACTGTTAGCAAAACTTATAGAGCTGGAATTGATTTGAGAGATGATTGTTTATCACATGGACAATTTTATGTTGCGTGTTCGAGAGCAGAGTTGTCGAACTTACAAAGGTTGGGGGGGGGCCAAACTCAATCTCTGGTCAAATTCACAGACCACACCTATGTGTGGTGTAGGGGGGCCGAGAAATCTATTTACCGGGGGTATGGAATTAAAAATACTGCCTGGTGGGAAACTTTTAATATTAGATGCAAGATGGTGCATTTTGAGGCTGTTAGATGGCCTTAACTGATTGATTCACTGATCCAACTTTGAATAACTTTACTATTTCTTTTTAAGTTTGAAAAATTATTGGCAGGCCGCACAGAATAGCCTGGTGTACCACATGCTCCCTCCAGGCCGCCAGTTGGACAACCCTGTTCTAGAGTAAGCTCTTCCAGTAATTTAGTGATTTTTGCCCCAGGTGGAAAAACCACCAATGTTTTGGAAGAACATAAAGAGGTTTTGGGTTCACAGTGTCAGCGGAAATTAAATATTGTATTGTGGTAATACAAGAAGACAATTAAACGTTTTAGAAAATTTAGAAAAAGTCAATCTAAAGAGATAAAATATAATAAATGAACAAGTACTCAAGATTATTTTTATACCACTAATTCCATCAAATTATAATTTCAAATTCAAAATAATGGAATTTCCAATTAAAGATTCCTTTGCGATGACAATTAACGAATCAAAATGACAATCTTTAAAAGTAGCTGGAATTGATTTGAGAGATAACTGTTTCTCACATGAACAACTTTATGTTGCATGTTTTAGAGTAAGCTCTTCCAGTAGTTTAGTGATTCTTGGTCCAGATGTAAGAACCATCATGTTGTACATAAAGAGGTTTTGAGATAATCAAAGTATCAAATGAAAATTAAAAATAAAATATCCAACTCGCTTAGTAGATCTTTTTATCTATTTTTAAATGAAAGCGATAAGTACTTAAATAATTATTTTTATATTCTTACATTAATTTAAAACTCATATCATTTTCAGATGGATCAATTTGCATTTCAAATATTTTTAATAAATTATTAAATTTCAAAGGAAAAGGTATTATTAGTAAAATAATATTTTAGTTATAGATTTTTTTCAACAGATTTCATAAATAAATTTTTAAAATACACTACTTTTTTCTTATTACAATGATTTAATTAATAATAAATACTCTTTATAATCAAAACAAATAAAAACATACACAAAACTCACAAATTAATCATTCATTTACTCATACCCGTTTCAATGACAAAGTCATCATCATCATCAGTGAGTGTTACTACTACAAATTCTAACTTACAACTATAATGAAAGTCAGTCAGTCAGTCAGAGAAGGAGGGGGTTTGGTGGCCCCCGAGGTTATGCAGCGTCTGTTACGCGACAATGGCTGTGGGTAGGAATATGGGTCAGGGCTTTTTGGTTCGGGCTGGATCTGAGGAGAGGATTCTGCAATGGCAGGACGTTTTATTGGGTGGGACGGATCAGGTTTTTATGCTGGGGGACTACGTTTATTTATTCATGTGGGACTGACTGACTGACTTTCTTTTCTTCTTTTTTTTTTTACATGACATAATTACATTTTTTCACATGTAATAAACATGTGTGTAGTCTAGGTGTTGTGACATACAAGTGTAGTAATGTGTACATAGCTTAAAATAATGGGGTGAAGGAGAAGAGGGGGTGAGGTGTTAATAATTAATGTTATGGGGGGTCCAGAAGGATTCTGGGACGGGGGGCGGAAGATGGGAGGGGGTCCAGACATATCGCTGATGTTCCGAATATGTAGGTAGTTGGAGCTTTCGGCATTACCGAAGAGTTTTGCGGAGAGGGAACGAATGAATTCTGACAGGGTAGGAGCATGAAAGGAATGACGAATGTTTTGATTTGTGAGAAAGAGGGGGGAGTTAGAGATGAACCTCAGCGATCGTGCCTGGAAGGCTTCGAGACGTTTCTTGGATCTTTTGGTGCAACGTGGCCACCAGACTGGTGCGGAGTAGGTGATGACAGGATGGATAAGCATTAGGTAGATGAGGTATTTCACTTTTAAAGGTAGAGGACTCTGGAGGAGGGGAATAGCTTAGAGCAGATAGCTATCCCTTTGGGTAGGACGGAGTTGACATGACGGGAGAAGGAAAGGTGCTTGTCGAGGATGACGCCAAGGTACTTGAGTGAGGACCTCCATGCAATAGACTCCCCATCAAGAGTGATGGCTCCGGTCTGCGGTCGATATTTTCTGGTGAAGCATATCGCTTCTGACTTTCCAGCGATAGGATGCATATTTTTGAATTGCCCTTTAAATGCACAGAGCTAGTCAGGGCTGCACTTATAGCCAAAAGCTTAGTATCTATGCTGGAATTGAAATTGGCTGGGATGTAAAAACAGTCTCCGTTTGATTCATTATAGTATCCTCTCTTCTCCTGGTCGAGCGAGCCATCTGTGAATATTTTTATTTGGCTTTTGTATTGAATTGAATTGAGATTGAATCATGTTTAATGTTATTGTTTTTAATAATTGTACATGATCTTTCTGGCTCACCTCATGTGGCAGGTTAAGTGCAATGTTTATCTCAGGCCATCTACTTGGGGGCTCTATATAGTAAGTCGGAATTTTCACAGGGACAAAACAAGGCATTTTGGTGGAGAGTTGATTAATTTTATAGCTGAATGACTGCTTTATGTTGGAATCATATGACACCATGTTACTTAATGGGTGGATTGGCGTAAGAGCCTTTATTGACAAGAATTTGGTCCATATTTTTTTATCGATATAGAGTGCAATACGTTCAACTCTCAATTCAATCTCCATGGCTGCTATAGAGGTGGTTTTAGTGCACCCCACCAAAAAAACATCTAAAAATGGTAAACATGCCTCTTTTTCTATTTCAACCGTAAATTTTATACTTGGAAAAACCCCATTTATTGTGTTACAAAACTTGTCCACACAAGCCATCTACACACCATTGGAATTTTTTTAAATTTAATAATACATTCTTTATTATTCATGGTAAATTCTCAATAGCATCTTGTAAGTAACTTATTTTAGTTTAATAATATTTATATTAATATAAAAAGTGTTTCAAATATGTTTTTAATTTTTAAATATGGAGAGAAAATTTCACCATTAATCATGTAATACAACTTATTGCAGTTTAAGAATCTCTGGTGAACAATTTTCAAGGTACAGAAATTAGATCTGTAACTCATCAAATTAAATGCAAGTAATTAAAAACAAAAAATGCCTAAAATAATTAAAATAGACCCACTACCATCTTATATTAGCTTGTAAATCTAATTAGCAAAACATCCTAATCAATATAAATCATTTTAACGTATTATGAAGTAAGGTTGACCAGATAAATTATTATATATATATATATATATATATATATATATATATATATATATATATATATATATATGTATATGAATCTTTCTAAAATCCTTTCATTAGGTATGAGGAAGTGTCCACCTAGAAATATTAGGAGATCATTATCAAACTCAACCCAGGTACCAACCCCCAAAAGTGGATCAATATGTTCTCATTTTTCATGCATTATAATTATTTTGTGCCCTTTGAGGGAAAATGATTCATTAGTTACAAATTTGTTTGCTGCAAGTAAATAGTCTAGACAGAAAAAAAAACATAAACCTAACCTAAATCTAAAGTAGTTGTCTTATTTCTCCGTTTTGAACTTGAGGAATAAACTTTCACACTTTCATGTGAAAAGCTATAATTAACTTCCATAACTAGCACTTACAATGCAATATGATAACAACAGTTTTAGAACATTGTCCCCTATTTACTTAGACTATTCACATCTATCACATAATATAGTTTATTTTGTTTATTATGGATGAGCTGACTGTTTAAACAACAATATACGAGGTCTATTAAAAAAATATGCGGACTGTTTGAATTTCGCGGCTCTAGTTAGTTTCAGGAGAATCCGCTTGGTGTCGCTAGGTTCGTATAAATCAGCTGATTAAAACGCGGTATTTCAGTCGCAGATGTGTGGGTCGTCAGTTGACGTTGAAGGACGTCCAGGACGCCCATTGTCATCAATCGACTTTTGGCCACCCTTGAAACGTTCATTCCACTTGAAACATGCAGTACACTTCATGGCAACATCGCCGTAGGCCATGTTAAGCATGGCAAATGTTTCTGTTGCAGATTTCCCTAGTTTTACACAAAATTTCACAGCAATTCGTTGCTCCTTCAGGCTGTCCATTTTAAAATCCGACAAACAAAAAAACACTCTTTACTAAACTGCATGTAACTCATCAACAAATGAAGATACAGCTGATTCATACGAACCTAGCAACACCAAGCGGATTCTCCTGAAACTAACTAGAGCCACGAAATTCAAACAGTCCGCGTATTTTTTGAACAGTCCTTGTATGTCAAATGAATATTATTAACTTCCTCATAAGCTTAAAACGTGTTGCTTGCTCATAGCTCATGAACACCACCAACCTGTATCTTGGTTGGTTTCTGGTTTATTTTAATGCCTTAACTGCTATGATACACTCTAAATAAATCAATTTCAAAGGTCTTATAGTTTGCTATTTATGTAATTAAACTTTAAGATTTTTTTTTGTTGCAATTAAAATGCCCGCTCCTTAGATAGCTTTTTATATGCCATCTCATTCCTTAACCATTTTATGTCTGTTTTATAGCCTGTTATTTACAGTTTAATCAATTTTAATTAAAACCTTTAAATAATATTTCAGTAGACATTTTTTGTGTATATTTGCAACAGTATCAATCAGTTCCTCTTTATGTGAACTGTTAAATTAGAACAGTAGCAAATGATTTTAAAAACTATCTTTAACAACATAGAAAAGAACTTTGTATAGAATTTCATTGAAATAATTTATTTTTACAGTTTCTATTGTACATCATTTATTTGTATAATTTTAATTGCAGCTTCCCTTAGATGTCTCCACATTGACTCCAGCAGAAGCCAAAGCACGTATAGATAAACGAAAACCAAAACAGAAAGTTAAAATTGTAGATGAAGAGGCAGATTCATTTAATAGAAGAAAGTACACTCATTTAATAAAAAAGAAGAAATGAATTAAAATTTTGTATAAAACTATGAATGTAGATACTAGTAAGTTGGCTTAGATATTAATTTATTTTGCATAAGTATTTGAATCCAGCAGATTTTGTAACAAAATAAAAATAAAAAAAAATTACATGGGCTTTATTTTATTAGTGCTATTTGTATAACTTTTACATAACAGATTAGTGTTATTTTAAACAAAATATTTTTTGTATTGTTATCCAGTAAGATCTAAATTAATATAATACAGCAGATGATTCCTTTTTTCATGTAAGTGGCCACTTCCAATACACGTAAATTTGCACATCTTAATGTTCAAGACATATCATTAGAAATTATTCATCCTCAAGCATTTGGACAATTTGCTGGAATAGGATTCTTCAGTGTAAACAGAACTGGTTATCATGAGCAGCACTGTGGTCAGACATGACCATTAAAAATACACTAATGCACTCCGTGAGATCTCTGGTGGATTAACTAGAGGGAAACGAATTACCAAATCCGTACTAGAAAAATGGATAGAAGGATCACTTGCAACAATTTTGAAGAATAAATGAACGTGACCATTCAACAACAAAATTTTCTTTCTTGTAAAATAAATAAAATTAGATTTATTGACTTACTGGTGAAGAAAATAGCAGCTACAAGCCTTAAGCAAAAGTGGCTACTGCCGATGCTGACTCTAGTATTGTGAGGTGTGGGCGGGAAAAGCAAATATTCTATAGTTGTGGTGATACAAGAAGATATAGATTTGCTTGTAGTCATGGTAGCTTTAGCTCTGCCAAGTAAAAATACTTACTTCATGAAGCCGCAGAGGGGTAAAGTAGAAGCTAAATTTTTTAATCGCAAAATCTATAACAGCTTTCATTTTCTCGAGATATCCTTTTCCTTCATGGATTTAGTGGATGTGACACCACTTCTTCTATATATAACAGAGGTAAAATGGAAATGGTAGAAATATTCAAAAAGCTATGGGGGAAGAACTAAGAAAATTTGTGAAGTATTTTATAACATCTATCAACTCCACAAAAAATTTTTATTCAGTGAAGAAATGTTCCTCCTTCTTTATGGAGCAAAAATGACCAATGGACTTCAATTGAATTACCTCCAGTACTTGGGATTTCTGCAATTGTCACAGAAGTTCAAGAAAAAATCTTCTTTCTTTTCCAGCAACAAGCACTCTTTTTAGAATAATTTTACAAATACAAGAGTGGTGATCACTTACCACCAGAACATTGGGGTTAGACAGGAAGAGAGGACAGCTCACCCCTCTCAGAGTGATTCGACAATGGTCAAGTGACCGAAAGGTGCCTTATGACAACAAGGTAAAATTATTGCACTTAGTGGTGGATAAAAGTATTTACAATAGTAATTTATCAACTTCATATATATATATATATATATATATATATATATATATATATATATATATATATATATATATATATATATATATATGAAGTTAATATATTACTATGTAAGTAATTTTATCCACCATTAAGTGCAATAATTTTACCTTGAGTAAAACATCAGTGATTCGACAATGGTCAATTGACCGAAAGGTGCCTCATCACTCAAGGTAAAATTATTGCACTTAATGGTGGATAAAATTACTTACATAGTAATATATTAACTTCATAAAGTCAGTGCAACGGAAAAACAATGGATAACGTCAAATATCAAGAATATATATATATATATTTTATTCAATTTTATAAAAGATAATAAATACATATTTTGTAATACCTTTATCTTGTGAAACATCTATTCTTACAGAAAAGACAATTAGGCCAATCTTGTAGCAAATTTTATGTACTTTAATTTAGTACATAACAAATTTTTTGATACAACTAATATTTTCCCAAGATATTTGACAAAAACTGAAAAAATACACTTGAATACCACACCCTTCTGCACAAGTAACTCCGTGCTGTGAGTAACTGACAAGATTATTGCTCACATGTGATTCTGTGGTGTATTATTTTTCATAGAATAGTTGTTAATTATGTGTTCAAATATAGTATTCAATTGTGAGTGTGTTTTGTTGTTTAGAATGTGTTGTGGATAGTTTTTGTGGTGATCGTACATCTTGTAGTTTTCTGTTGTATTTAGTTTGCTCTTGTGTGTGTAATGTGTTTTGTATGTGTGTGGGGAAGTTTGATTTTGGGTTGTGTGTCTTTTAAGTCTTTTATGTGGTGTTTGTATCAAGTAGTAAAGTTTCTCCCTGTTTGACCTATTTAAAAGCTGGGGCAGTTGTTGCATCTAATCGTGTATACTCCTGCCCTGTTGGGTTTGTTCTGGTGTGTTTTTGTAATGTGTAGGTGTTTTTTTTAGTTCTGTTGGATGTTTAAAATGCTACTTTGTATTTTTGTTTGCAGAACGAGGAAGCTATTTTTTTGTGATGTGTGGTTATGATGTGATGTGATATATTAATGTTATGTGTTTGTGTGGTATTGTTATTTTTTGTTATGTGTGTGTGGCTTTTTTGCGCATTATGTTGTCTATCAAGGTGTGTTTGTATCCATTTTTATAGGCTATGTATTTTATTGTGTTGAATTAATTTAGTTTGTCTTCATTTTTCATGGGTATGTTGATTAGTCTGTGTATCATGGAGTGGAAGGCAGCTTGTTTGTGTTGTGTGGGGTTATTGGAAGAGTTATGTATAACTCTGTCAGTGGTGGTAAGCTTCCTGTATATTTTGAATGTGTGTTTGTTGTTTTGTTTTATCATGAGGTCAAGGTAGTTGATTTTGTTGTGTTTCTAGTGTAAAGTTTATGTTATTGTGCAATTGCTTATGTATTTGTGGATGGTATTTATCTGTCTAAAGTTGCCGTTGTATAGGATTAGGATGTCATCTACATATCTATACCAATATATTATTTTGTGGGCGTTTTTTTTTTTTGTTGTTTATGATATATTTATGTATAAAAATTGATAAATCACTTCTTTTATTTAAAGATTAAGTTATTTATATGTCCACTTGACCTACCAAATATGACATTAAAGTACGTAGAGGTCATAACATTTCCATTGGTCTATCTGTTAACTTAAATATATGAAAAAAACTATTTTTACTTACCAATATAGTTATATATGAATGTAATAATCAAAGAAAATGTTTTGAAGTTGTTAAAAACTGATATAAAGAGTCATAGAATAATTAAATATATTAAAAAGATAATCTAGAACCAGAATAATAAACAAGGGTGAGGTTAAGCAGGTATTGTTAAAATTAGTTAGATTATTGAAGCTGCTGGGGTAGTGAAGTGACGGATTAGAGTGGGACTGCTGTATATGGAAAATGGTCAGATGGACATAGTCTCACATCGCAAGGAAGCTATTGATTTCCACACAGCCCTTGCATCATCAAAAAAATATTCGCACATAACATCTAACAATTTTTCATTTTATTGGATTTTATATAGGAACTGAGAACAAAAATCTTAACATATGCATGAACCATGAGGAAGAATTTGCACACAGATTTCACCATTTCAAAAGCGAAAATCCTCAAGTATGCATTTTGACATTTTTCTTCAGATCGTAAAAGTACCTTATTCTAACAAAATCATATCTGCAATGCACTATTCAGTGAAACCTAATTATATAAATAAATTTGCTGATATTTATAGTTTTTACAATACTAATGTAACAAGGGCCATTGCACTATTCTATGCACTAATATAGAAGGGGGTACCATTGCCTGCAAAGAGTTGGACCTCTGCCTGTTTGGACCGCGGTAGGTATTTTATTCCCCTCCTACCACTCACAGGGTGAATCTGTGTAGAGGCATTACCCTATCTGCCACCTGGGGATTTGCTCAGTGTGGGTTACAGACTCTGTATTGTCATTAGGAGTACAAGTCAAGATCTCAAAACTTCTACAAAATTTCTGAATCTCCGTTTGAAAGGCATTGCAATATAGGCTGCAGATCTCAAATTTATTATAAACCCCAATAAGTCTAACTACTGTGTTTTTTCAACTTATAGGAGAAATTGTGGAACCTTCCAGCCGGTCTTAAAAATTCTAAACTCCATAATTGAATGCGTTGAAAATCCTAAATATCTAGATTTGGTTTTAGATCCAGAACTGAGATTTGCTAAACACATGCAAACAACTGCAAATAAGAGTCTAAAGAAATTGAACATCCTCCGCAAACTTTGTGGCACAAACTGGGGCTCAAGATCATCAACGCTGAGAAGTATTTACAGCACTGTTATTAGGCCAGTACTTAAATATTATTCCTCCATTTGGGCACTTGCGTCTGAATCTGCTAAAGGCACGGTAGATTCAGTTCAATATAGAGCATCAAAAATTATCATTGGTGCAATGTCTACTACTAACTTGGGACTGTAAAGTTAACTAACAAAATCAGAAGCCACAATAAAGAACACAGACCTTGTGATACTTGGGCAGGTACGTCAAGGCTTCAGAGATCATCAAAGCTGCAATTTGACAGAGACATCAGAGAAGCCATCCTTCTTGACCACTCCTCCCTCGACTTTACTCAGGAACCACTTTTTCCTTTCAAGCCCCCTATGAATACTAAAATCAATACTAACTTATTGGAACCATGCTCTAGGAAAAAACCAACTCAAGTTTTATTACAGAAGGGTAGAGACTGTTTGGTTGCTTGCTAAAGAAAACAGTGCTTTAGTCTGCACAGATGGTTCCTCTGACATTGACTGTAATAGAGGTGGTGCAGGCATCTCCATCATTTACCCCTCAGGAAATAACATCAGGCTCAAAATGCCCACTGGTCAAATTGCTTCAAACTTTACTAGTGAACTAAATGGTATTAAAGAGGCACTTACCCACTGTCGCTCCTTTCCTCCTCCTAACGACTCAATAGAAGAAATTGTACTTTTCTCAGACTCAAAATCAGCACCCAAAGCCATACATAATGATGAGACAACACTGACACAAGAAATTAATACTCTTCTTCATTTGTTAAATATACCTTTCATATTCTAATGGATCCCTGGTCATGTCGGAATTGAGGGTAATGAGTATGCAGATGGTCTTGCAAAGGAAGCACCTGACAATGATCAACCTCTAACAGTCACTTTTACAGATACGAATGTTGTTGCCAAGCAAAAAATCAACATCAATCAGCATTTTAGCAAGGCAACCATCCCCGATCTAAACTGCTTGAGAAACCTCTCTACAATAGCTAGGCAATATACTGGACATTTCAAGGGCATGAAGATATCACCAACTAATATAAAGTCTTATCTCATTTCCGAGTACTGTCCTCAATCAAAACTAACCCCAGATCATGTTTTTGACTGCCAAGCCATTGTCTGTTCCCTCCATCTTGGAGCACCACCAATTGAAATATTTCATAGTCATCGGGCTCCAGAACTGGTAAATCTTGTCATCGAGACTTTTGGAAAAATCTGAACTTTTTGCACTTTGCACCTCAATAGACACAACAACAACAAATGCTAAGGAACTTTACTACAAATGAAGCCATTGTTCCACTCACAACTAGATTCGAAATGGAGAATCTGCAAGATGGGTTTGCTTAACACATTTAAATTGTGTAATAGCGTTATTGTAAAGTCCATTAAACAACATTTTATTTGTATTACAAAATTATGTCTGTAGTTGGCTAAACTACATTTATGAATCACAGAACAAAATTCTTTTATAAAACGTGAAAAATATCTTTTAGAAAGTTATTGCAATTTTACTACAATCTTCTTAAACAACTTCTATATTGAAATTTGATGGTGAGATAGAGAAGTGAAAACACCATCTATTTTTTGAATTTAAACATTAAACAAGTAATATATATAAACAATTAAAGTAAATTTCGACAGAGGTCAGCAAACAATTTTTTATTTTAGTTATATTTTATTTTATAATTACAACTATTATTTATTATACATCTTTAAGTAATAGTCTATAGTGTTGGGAAAGTTGGCTCAGTGCCAAAGTGCTCGATTTCAAACATGTAGTCATTCAGTTTGAATCCAATTGAGACATCAACATTTTTACATTTAATTAATGAATAAATCTTGGAGTTTTTGTGTTGTAGGTCTTAACGTTTTTCCTATAAATTACACTTTTGGTATCACTTGGCGAAATAACCAGTACTTACTGATATTTTTTTAGCAGATGCGATTCTCACTAGGTCAGTGCATTGTTCAATGCTTTGAGTCATGGAGGCTCGTCACAAATGAATAAATATTTAAAAATCTCTAATATATATTTAAATATGCGAAAGACGAGTTATCAGAGCTATAACGCAAAAAAAATTTTAGGTCAAGTGTAGGGGTTTTCATGTTTTGCCTCTCACATTAACCATTTGAACTCTAAATGTAAGGCCTCGTTTCTTTTAGCACTACAGTCTTGATAAGGGCAACAAATCAGTTACTGAATCATCGAAATAAATAAATAAAATAATTTTGACTAGATATTCAACGGGCTTATCATTTATTCATTTGAAAATCTATATTAACATCAATAGTTGTTCATCCACTATAACAATTTTATCTTGATTGGATGTACAAAAACGTATTCTATCAACTATACATATATAAATATAAAATACGTTTTCTTGTTTAATAATTTAAAACAACATAGGTTATTCAAATATAAATTAATAAATATTCTTGTATTTGAATAACCTATGTTGTTTAATATATATATATATATTTTTTTAAACAAGAATATTTTATATCCAAAGCTTTTCGTTGGCAAACAGTACCAACATCATCAGGAATGAAAATTACATTAATGTAAGCTATAGGCCTAAAACATATGTTTAATTAGAAATAGAATTGTTGCTAAATTTATACAAATTGCCAAATTTATTTTGTTGCTGTAACATTATAGACATTGAATATAGTATAAAATTTAGAATGTATTTGTATTTCTTCTTTTATTAATTTGTTATTATTATTATTATTAAATAATAATTAATAATAATTAATTTTGTTAGTTGTTTTAAATTATTAAACAAGAAAGTGGTATATATATATATATATATATATATATATATATATATATATATATATATATATATATATATATATATATATATATATATATAGGAGAGTGGGGGCTAATAGAAGGCATTGAATGAAGATAGTTTCTATTAACTTCTAGTACAAAAATATGTTTTGAACCAATTGACAAATTTATTCAATAATTTGATTATTAATTATAAATTCAATGCTTTTACCTTTTCACAATATATTACTGCGACAAATTTTTTTTCGTTCATTTTAAAAGTAATAAAAAATCAAAATACATAAAATCACGTGCCAAATGATAGCATTCAATCCGAATAATTTATAAATATACAATTTTCATTTTGATATTTATTAAGTAAATTTAAAGACAATTGCTGTATTTATTACAGTAATTTTTAAATGTTTTTTTTTACAATTAAAAATGTTTATAGTGTGAGCTTTAAATAATCTAATGAATCTGTGGTTTAATGCTATTCTGTTAGAAAAATCGATTCTCTGTGCTCTTATTTTCTCATGTTTTAGTGTTGCTTCAGTTTTGTTTTGTTTTTTTGTATACAAAAGTCTCAATATTAAGTTGTGATTTGCAAAACTATGAATTATCAAGTTAGTTTTGTCAAACTCATGTTTTATCATCTACTTGTTTAAGCCGGTGTAGGAATTGCAATATTTTCCGATCTCAGAGGTTAGTTTAGAGCCTAAGATATATTTAGCAATATAAATATGTTTACATTTTGTTAAAACATTATTTGAAAAATTTATATTAACAAAAAAACTTCTACGTTTATGAATTAATGATGTTTTGTTAGCTATTTTTATTTAGCAAAAATAGACATCCATAAAACACTTTTTAGTTAGTTTTTATAGGTTAGCTATTTTTGTATTTGAAACTGAAGTTGAAAGAATTAAATTGCTTCAATTTATCCTTCGGTTATTACTCTTTAATAATAAAATTACAGCTTCTACTCTAGTAGGAATGTATCTACTTTTCTGAAAGGAAAGTCTAACCTTTACATGCCATTGAAAAATTAAATTATTAAGATGTTTGATAAATATCAGTTATCTAGTTGTCATCGATTTTTGAAACAAAAATTGTACCTGTTCAAATAGAAAGTCCAGAGAAACTGAGACAAAGTTATAAAATATTCTGCTGATGTCTTAAAAATAAAAGTTTTGAAAAAATAACCTCTCTTAACACATAATACATTCACAAATTCAAAATTTCTTGCAAAACGACACTATATTTTACAAATTACATTTTTGCTATTACTTGCGACCAGACATTTGTTAACTAAAAGTTGTTGGTTGTTAACTTACACTTGGAGGAAACGTTTTTGTCTTACGACTTCGTTGTGCAACTATATTTTACACTACACTACATTACATTATATAGCTTAATAGATTTGGTGAAAAAGTGAAATAACATTTACTAGTGTAGGTCTGCCAATTGACATGTCAAATACCTTTTCTTTTGTATATGTTATTGCCTCACCGCAAACAACTTGAATTCATTGTTTCATTCAGTGCATTAAACCATGTTTAACATTACATTAGTAAACTTTAATAATTTTTAAAACCAAAACCAGCCTAACTGGGTATACTTGTATGAGTTATGTATATTCCAATACAGTTATATTGTAAAGTAGTAAACACATAGTGGTCTGTCGTATTAAGTATTATGAATGTTGTAAATTGAGTATAAAAGTAACTTTTTTCAAGAATTATATGGAAACAGCATCAGATTTAAGTTTGTTTTTATATTTCTGAGAACTTTCCACATCACCTTGTATATTTTTTTCCAAATCAATGATGTCTGACTAACCAATTATGTATTGCTATTATTTGCGATCAGACTCTTTGTTAACTAAAGGTTGTTAAATTGTTAACTTACACTTGGACGGAACGTTTTCGTCTTACGACTTCTTCAGCCTCGTATTTTTGCCGCTAGGAATACTGTAGTTGTGCTTCCTTGGTACCATTTTTTGAAAGTTAGAAGTGATGTGATCGAAGAGTATGTGTGATCTGTGCCGTGTTTGTTCTTTTAGGATGTCATTTTTATGTATGTTGCTATGTCTATATACTTCATACTGTTCTAGTGTGTTTAATTTATGGCCTTTGTTGCATGTATGGAGGATGCTCATGTTATTTTCCATACTTTTGCATGAGTGTTTAGTGTCCATTAGGTGATTTGCGAAGGTGGATTCAATAGTGGTGTGCAGTGCGCTTTTGTGTTCTTTATATATCTCGGCAAAAGATCTGCCTGTTTCTCCAATATAGAAGTTATTGCAGTTGTTGCATCTATTTTGTATTCTCCTGGGTTATTGTATGTGTTGGAATTATTATTAATGCTGTGTTTGATAGCAATTTGGCTTTTATTTGTTGTTCTGTAAGCTACATTGTATCCTGCTTTTTTGAATTGGTGTGATATTTTATTTGTGAGTTTGTTTATGTATGTGAGGGTGATGAATTTGTTTGTGTTCGTGTTTTTGTTGTTTGTGTTGTTGTTACTGTTCTTTTTGAGTATTTTTCTGTGTAGTTTGTCTATTAACGAATATCACAATTATTTAATAGACAAACTACACAGAAAAATACTCAACAAGAACAGTAACAACAACAAAAACACGAACACAAACAAATTCATCACCCTCACATACATAAACAAACTCACAAATAAAATAGCCACTCATATACAATAACCCAGGAAGGTACCGAGGAAGCACAATTGCAGCATTCCTAGCGGCAAAAATATGAGGCTGAACAAGTCGTAAGATGAAAACATTTCCTCCAAGTGTAAGTTAACAATTTAACAACCTTTACTTAACAAAGAGTCTGGTCGCAAGTATTAGCAAAAGTTTAATATGTAACTAACAACCAGCTCGTCATGAACAGCAACAAGATTTCGATATATAATTTATTTATATAAATTTTAAATCTGTGATTATGAAGTGAGATAGAAACATTATGGCCTGTGTGTCTACTAAATAGGAAGCAATCTTCATACACCTAACACTTAATCTAGCATTATTGTAGGCAAGGCCAAACATTAAATATTCTTGAATTTTGTAGTCAATTACATTCAGTGAATCTTAATTAATCACTTTAACATTAGTTTATGACCATCCGAACTTTAAATTTTGTATATTTGTGATAACTTACTGAGACAGAACGTTTTTGATCGCTATGTGGCGATCTTCATCAGTGTCTAATCAGGCAGAAGACACCGATGAAGATCGCCACATAGCGATCAAAAACATTCTGTCTCAGTAAGTTTTCACAAATTTACAAAATTTAAAGTTTGGATAGTCATAAACTAATGTTAAAGTGATTAATTAAATATTCATCAGAAAACTCATTCTTTGAAAAGCTCTCCATCTCAGATATAATGTAAAAAAGAAGTAAAATTAACAAGGTGAGAAAATCTATGGTATTGGGGTGGCTAATACGGGTCTTAATACAAATATTAATCTGCTTCAATATAAAACTCTAATCAGCACATTGTGGAACAACAGTATGCAATTTTAAGTGAGGTAAGGTGCTCAGAAAAATCTTTATTACTCAGTTGCTATTTGCCATTGGACAATAAACTTGGTCTCAAAATATTTATGTAGAAATTAGCCAATTTTAGCTATTGTTATATGTTTTTCCTAAAGTGATCCCATTAAAGTTATTAAATTTGAAAAATTTTTTGTACTTGTGATTTTGAAACTGGAAGTGATGTTTTTATGAAGATCTTTCTAAGAAACAGGTTTTGGCTATGAGGTTTATTGGTTATTGCTTATGAAATTGCTTTAATTACAAAACAGTTCAGCAAACTTAGATGAGGTGTGGGTAGTCACTTCTGTGTGACTCATTGAAGAATAGAACTCAATGACTTGACCTAAGCTATGGGATAATGACTTTTCCTCATCTTAATACTGTATTTAATATTTTCCAGCAGTTATCCTATTTATAATTCTTATTATATCTTCTTATTGTTTATTCCACATCCTGATTTGTAATTCAGAAGTCTAATAATAGAACAGTTTGGAGAAATTTCCTTAAAGTATTTCATAATTTAATTAATTGTATCTCTTCCTTCCAATTACATATTTAGTAACATTTGGTGTGGTGCTGTTTGGATATATATGATGAATAGTTATTATCTGGAGTATATCCGTTCATTCTGCAGTGCATAAAATCGCAGTTCCGACGTTTCGCTAGAATCTCATCTACCATTGACGAGGTGAACCCAACAACAACTGAAGAGCGAGAATTGCGAGTTTTTGATTTGCTCTTCAACTGTTGTTGGGTTCACCTCATCAATGCTAGATGAGATTCTAGCGAAATATTGGAACTGCGATTTTATGCACTGCATAATGAACGGATGTACTCCAGATAATAACTATTCATGATATTTTTTCATCCTTGAAGGAATACGTATCAGCATATATACACACATATATATATATATACATACACACACACACACACACACACACACACACATATATATCTATTGTCAAAGTTTTTTTTGTATAGATTTGATGCTGATACAACTTCTGGAAGAGGTTTCTCATTAGCCTTATGTTTTCCTTTGGCGGTACTGATAATTTAATTGTGTTTTCATCTTATAACACACCCTTAAAAATAAAAGTCTATATAATTCTGTAGAATTATTAAATTTAATTCTCATTTATTAGGTATTGTAGTAAAAGTTTTGGGTATTTATTTCCCATTCCCACGTAATCGGTTGTAGTAAAAGAATTTATACCGGGTAATGCAGTAAGTCATTACAATACAAACAAAACTATAAAAGCTTTCGCTCACGCCCCAAAAAGTAAAATTTTTGGAAAGTAGCTATCCCTCACCCTCTCCTAGGCACCCCTAAAATGTTACAAATTCAACGTTTTGATTTTATTTTTTGATGTAGTAGGTTGAAAAATGTCTCAAAACGTCATTAAACTTTGTGTTGATTCACATAAAATTTGAAACAATCAATTGAACACGCTTTATCTATCGTATTTTGATGATAGAAATAAATGTGTGTAAATGTTCAATGCAATATTTTCTGTTTTGTGTGTGGAATAGGTTCTGTTTTTGTTTAAGTTTTTGTTTCGTCCTTTTGAGTAATTTTGCGACTTATTATTGTAAAGAAATAAGATACGTGTGTGAGTTTTATAATTCCATAAGGTTTGTGTGCTGGGTTAAATGTGGGGCTATGGTGCTAATAGTGCTGTGTTAAAGTTGATTTTTTTTAAAAAATTGTAATATTTGGGAGTCAAACAGAAAAATACATTTTGCGATTATTACGTCAAAAAAATTAAGCCAAAAGGTTAAATTAGTAACGTTTTACTTGTGGTGTAGATTTCTTTTTTTCAAAACTATTAATTTTTGAAACGTGAGCATAAGTTTTCATAATTTTGTTTGTATTCTTGATTACTTATTGCATGGCAATAATGTTTTTTTTTTTGCTAAAATTGATTACACTGGAGCGTGAAATAAATACCAATTTTTACGATTGGACTTAGAATTCATTGATTCAAAATATTTGATGAAAGTCTAATTTTTGCTAAAAAATTTAATGAGGTTAAAATGTTTTGTAAGTATAGTATGTTAAAAAATATTTTTAGGGGTATTGAAATTTATCTATTTTTTTCTGTCCAATATATATGTTTTAAAAGTTTTGGAAAATTCTGATTTTATTTATCAAGCCTTTCTATCTCGTTCATTTACTAAAAATGTAATACATTAAAAATGTCCAGATTTAATTATTTTTGGTTTTTAAATTAGGAAGTTTTGCAGAAAGTCCTTGTCCAATATGTTTTAAAAGTTTTGGAAAATTCTGATTTTATTTATCAACCCTTTCTATCTCGTTCATTTACTAAAAATGTAATACATTAAAAATGTCCAGATTTAATTATTTTTGGTTTTTAAATTAGGAAGTTTTGCAGAAAGTCCTTGTCCAATATGTTTTAAAAGTTTTGGAAAATTCTGATTTTATTTATCAACCCTTTCTATCTCGTTCATTTACTAAAAATGTAATACATTAAAAATGTCCAGATTTAATTATTTTTGGTTTTTAAATTAGGAAGTTTTGCAGAAAGTCCTTGTCCAATATGTTTTAAAAGTTTTGGAAAATTCTGATTTTATTTATCAACCCTTTCTATCTCGTTCATTTACTAAAAATGTAATACATTAAAAATGTCCAGATTTAATTATTTTTGGTTCTTTAAATTAGGAAGTTTTGCAGAAAGTCCTTGTCCAATATGTTTTAAAAGTTTTGGAAAATTCTGATTTTATTTATCAACCCTTTCTATCTCGTTCATTTACTAAAAATGTAATACATTAAAAATGTCCAGATTTAATTATTTTTGGTTTTTAAATTAGGAAGTTTTGCAGAAAGTCCTTGTCCAATATGTTTTAAAAGTTTTGGAAAATTCTGATTTTATTTATCAACCCTTTCTATCTCGTTCATTTACTAAAAATGTAATACATTAAAAATGTCCAGATTTAATTATTTTTGGTTTTTAAATTAGGAAGTTTTGCAGAAAGTCCTTGTCCAATATGTTTTAAAAGTTTTGGAAAATTCTGATTTTATTTATCAACCCTTTCTATCTCGTTCATTTACTAAAAATGTAATACATTAAAAATGTCCAGATTTAATTATTTTTGGTTTTTAAATTAGGAAGTTTTGCAGAAAGTCCTTGTCCAATATGTTTTAAAAGTTTTGGAAAATTCTGATTTTATTTATCAACCCTTTCTATCTCGTTCATTTACTAAAAATGTAATACATTAAAAATGTCCAGATTTAATTATTTTTGGTTCTTTAAATTAGGAAGTTTTGCAGAAAGTCCTTGTCCAATATGTTTTAAAAGTTTTGGAAAATTCTGATTTTATTTATCAACCCTTTCTATCTCGTTCATTTACTAAAAATGTAATACATTAAAAATGTCCAGATTTAATTATTTTTGGTTCTTTAAATTAGGAAGTTTTGCAGAAAGTCCTTGTCCAATATGTTTTAAAAGTTTTGGAAAATTCTGATTTTATTTATCAACCCTTTCTATCTTTTTCATTTACTAAAAATGTAATACATTAAAAATGTCCGGATTTAATTATTTTTGGTTCTTTGAATTAGGAAGGGTTTGCAGAAAGTCAATGCGTCTATCTTGCCCGTTTATCCAAGGATGTAATTCATTAAATACATCTCATCATTTTGGTATCTCTGAATCAAAAAGGCTATGTAAGAAGTCAAATTGTGTAGACGCGATTAGGCTCTTGCACATTAATATTAATAAATAACTATTTCTAAGATAAACCAAAGAAAATATTTTTTTTTTCGGCATTAAAGAAAATTAGTCTTGACATGATAGTTTTCGTTAAGGGAACAATAAATTAATATTAAGTTATCTTCGTTTAACTATAGACCTAACGCATTTTAAAAGTAAAACAAGAAATAATTTTCTTAGAAATGAGTACAAATCTTATGCGATGATATAGATTTAGCAAATTGTTTATCAGCGTTACTAATTACTGGAACGTAGCTATTTGTGATTAGATCATGGAACGATAATGCTTGAGACAGATTTATTTATTTACGCATAGTTCAGTGTCGGAAATGGAAGAAGAAGAAGATTTGATTGAAAAGATTTGGGCAAAACCACCTCAGATAATACCAAGACGTAATCGATGGTGAGCAGTGTAGCAATATACACTATATTTGCATATTTATTACTTCAAACCTTAAGGATAAGACCTAAACTGTTATAATTTGATTTAAACAAAAACGTTTAGGCCTATTTTATTATCTTTTCTTTTTTGTAAAAAAATATGTATGACAATTTTAAGTATTGTAGCTTTAGGAGAATTTTGATATTTGGTTAATATTAAAATTTTAATAAATAATTGTATTATAACTAAGTGAAAACTATTGAAACTTACTGGACTGACGCGTTTCGAAACAGTTGTTTCATTGACGTAGGCGAACTTACCTCAATTCGCCAATTAGATTTTTAACATGTAGGCCTACACTAAATCTGGCGGATGGAGATGGAAATTGCTGGTAATTTTTTATATTATTACTTATACGTTTTTGTAAAAGGGATTAAGCAAATACCAAGTGCGTAAATATTGTCTTAAAACCGTGGGTTTTCCTTTTTAAAAGTTCTTGCAAACTTTTACAAGTCGTTTCGATTTGCCTTTTGTTAATCACGAAATGTTTATTAATCTTTTGAAATCTTGGCTGGAGTTCTATCCGTATAGTCTATTATTACGTAGGACTATTCAAATATTTAAAATGAGCAACAGAAACAGAGTTTATGAAATGGCTCATGTTTTAGAAAGCGCCTCTTATTTGAGAGTAAGCGTTTTCGACGGCCAAATAATTATAGAGGTTTGATTCCCTTATCACAGAAAAAAACGTACTATTTTAGCGGAAAAGCGACTTTTACGGTGTATTTACGTCACCCTCTTTAAAACGAGTATGCTCGCCCAAAAACTGTTGGTTCGATTATAATGTCTGGAGTTATCATTAGTGTTGTAATAAGCGAAGTAAAAATTATCTACATTGTATATTTTTATATTCAAATAATTTTAAGATCTTACACAGCTCAATCTGCAATATAGGCTACTTGTAAATGTGTGTAAAAAAGCATATAGGCTACGACTGTTTTGCGACCGACGCATTAAAAACATTACGTCATTTGTAGTTATTTTCAGTTAATAAAGAAATGAAGAAAAATTGTTCTATTTTATTTGAAAATACAGTAAACTCCGGATTATCCGTGGAATAGGGTGGCCCGGCAACGACGGATAACCGAATTCCCCGGATAATCCGCTATGAACAAAGAATACGCAAAACGATCGATAATCGATTATTACACCATAAGTGACACAAATAATGACCCTGGTTAATGCAATTCACAAATAATTTTCAGAGGACAAAATAAATACAGAAAATAATTTAAAATGTTGATGTATTTGACGGATTAAAACATGTACATTTAATGTCTAACTATTTACAATACGTACATAAGTATATGTCAAAAGTTAGTATGTATGTACATATGTAATTTCCTTTACACATAATACAAAAAAAATCTGTCACTTTCGTCTATTTTTTTGTGAACATTGATTTAGCTTTAATGTGCGATCTAAGTTTCTTGAGAACCATTTTGTAGCACAGTGTCTACTTGTGTCACAAAGCCATAAAGATCGATAATGTATATGACAGACATGGATAATGTATATGTCACGTCCTAGACTATTTTTAGCCGAGATTAGCTGACATTTGTTTACAATCTTATGATACTCATTAGGTTTTCGGGCGTCCAAGCATTTTGTCATTGTCTCTTATATACAGTAGTCTGCTCGCCCCTTTTATTTCGTTGGCCCGCGTCGGGATGCTTCCCTTTCAATGTAAAAATTAGTACGTACATATTTACATATCTATTCCCTTCATCTTAACTTCTATTAAGCCTTATATGTATTTACGTCGCAATTCACTGTTTGGAAATTTAAACACATTAATCTGATTGGAATAAAAATGGGATATTTGTAAAACAATGACCGACCCCGGATAATCCGCAAACCGGTTAAACCGCCCACGGACAATCGGGAGTTTACTGTAACAAGAGTGAAAAAAAATGTGCTCAAATTGACAATCAAAATGTTCTAAATATATTTTAAAAGTTTTGCCAAAATAATAAAATTTTTGGAGATATTCATAAATTTATAACACTCAATTATACTTGTAATAATAAAATGAATCTGACTTCTTGAATATAATAAATACTCAGGCCTCTGAGGAATAACGCAATATATGACGAGCTATTCAATTGAATTCAATGTTTCTGCCAAGGTTTCAGATATTTACAGTTTTCCTTATGGCCATTCTCAAGAATAAAACTTACTGTAATAATAAAAAATAAATATTAACAAAATATAAATATTTGGCTGTTGATATTTATTTTGTTACTGTGGTATATTTTCGTCTTGATAGTAGGTATAAGGAAAATGTGAATGGCTGAAAGGTGGTGGGAATTATTGATTTAAATTAAGCAACTAGTTACATATTGTGCTATTTGTCAGAGGCTTGATTATTTATTAATGATATTAAAATTTCAAGATCAGTTTTTAAATACGGAATTACTTCAATTGGGCGAAAAAGTAATTGCCACTGAGCAATGGCAGCTTTGCCCAACATTGCGACAAAAAATCATTATACAAAGTATTTGTCCGTACGTCGCTACTTAGGAAAACCATATATTCTCTAAACTTTGCAAATCTTTATTGTTGAGTTATCAAAAACAGATTTGAAGTTTTAAATCGCTTTTAAAACCCGTTTAAGAATCTTTGAACGTCCCATGCGTGTTACGATGTAAATTAAGCGGTTATCAACTGATAGTCTGGGATATTTACGCATGGAAATATTGGCCCATATGTATATATCTTTAAATTTAAATTATCTGTCATATAAAAATTTTCTTAGAAAAAAGTTGAGGGCATAATTGAAATCAGCATAAAAGATACATTTAAAACCATATCTGTAGTTAACTTTTTAAAATTTTGTTTCCCAGTGTAATTTTACTTCATAACACACTAAAATTAATTTTCATTCACGCACAGAACTTGGAAGAGTTTTGTAAACATTTTTTTTTAACTTTAACAACATTTTTTTATTAAATTGAAAATTCTATTTTTGTTTGTTAAATTTTAGAAGTTACCCAGTTTTAAATAATTCTTAAAAACTAATAATCTATCTCTCACTCTCACTCTTAGACCTTCACCTGTTAAAACTAGTTCTTGATTTTTTTGTCCAAACCTATAACAATTTTCAACCAATTAAAATTAAAATTTTTGTATCTTCTAGTATACACTCAACGTGGTATTTTATTATGAATGTATATGTATAAACTATTCACTAAATCTTGAATAGTATGGGTTTTACGCTTTGCTAATACATTTCCGTAGCTTAAGATTGTATCCGATAAATGGAGAGATCGATTTATTCTTTTGTGCAGTAAAAATCTAGCGATGGTTTATTTTAGCAAAAGCTATTGAATTAATTCGCACTTAATTAATTTAGCAATATAATGTACTAAGGGGTTTCAGTTACATTCGTCAAAATTTAGCTTTACTAGAATACCCAGGGTGTTCCCTAGCGATTGGGAAAGTTTCTTATTTAGAATTCTGCTTCAAATTTGTAATTTTGTGCAACACTTGATTCACGCTTCCTAGAAAGCTGCATTGTTTACATTGGAATCGAGCCAAGAAAAACTAATCTGAGAATGTTGACCGTGTATGGAGTAAGTAGTGTTTTGTTTTTAATAGTGATGTTTGGATTATTAGGATTTTCGATGGTTTCAGTTGGTCCGTATAAACGAGGTTGGTACTGTACTGCAGAACTGCAATAATTTGTAATGATTTAACGAACGAAAATATTTATAAAAATGAATTTAAACAGGTGGCTAAATGGTCTAGAGGGTAGAGAACCTTTTTTTGGCTTTTAAGGTTTTGGTTTTGAACAGTGATAACGCTAAAGAATTGATGTGCTTTTTCATCCCCAGGTTGGCTTATAATAATGAATACACGTTGGCTATTATACTTTGATTTAAAGTAGAATAGGAATGGGTTTGTGGCAGGGTAGGGATGCGATGTTGTCAGTTCGAACACATTGGCAGTCAACCCGCCACTGCCAGCGACTGAAATTGCAGAACGAAGCAAGCTACACCACTAGTAATTTACTCCACCACAGTTACGATGTCACTGAGCGACGAACCGAAGTTTACCTGTAACGTCGAATTTGCAACAAGTCTCACCCACGCAGCAAGATGTGAATTTCCTATTCGCTCAGACGGCTGTACCCCCCCCCCCTCCCTCTGGTCGATTTCACCTAAGCAGAATCCTATTCTGTTTTAAATCAAACTATAATGGGTTGTTAAAACCCTGTTACGGCCACTTTGAACACGTTATGGTCCAGTTAGGTTCTTTACCTTGTCTCATAAACCTTGTTGATGTCATAAAAGGAGTCATTATTTTTATTTAGTTTAATAAAAACGTTAAAACTGAAATAATACTTCAGATACATCATGCGTGAAGAAAAATGGTTGTTAGGAATTATGCAGGGAAGTGAGGCATTGAAGTCAGAGAACATCCTGGTTAAAACGTCTGACAGACTGTTATACGTGCTTTACTATTAAAGCTGTGCAGCAACCAAGATTGTCAACTTCTATCGAAGAAATATGTACCTAAAGTAACAAATACATCTTGAAACGCGAGTATTTCCAAAAGACTCAGAACTAGGCCTGGTTTTCAGAAAAGAACTTGAGAAACAAAGATGTAAAATGAACTGTAAAAAGGAAAAACATTCGTCTGACGCGAATGAAGCTAATTCTTGTAACAATACCTAAAATGTACTAAAATCCTGACGTAATGTCTTTATTGATGGTAGGCCCTACTTACGGTTTTTACTAAAAAATAGTTGCATATGTTCTGTTGCAGAAATATAAAGCGAATTGGGTTCTAAAAGAGACACGATTGGTAGGCTTACAGGAAAAACTTTTCAATAACCTACCATTCCAGTTTCAAAGCACACGGTAATTGTCATAAAATTAAAATTAAAAAAGTATTTCGTCAGTTAAGGTTAAAGAGAATGTATCCACTCAGTTAGTATAGAGCACTTTACATAAGGGAGAGGCTCGTTGGAGCAAGCTCATCACGCTCATCGATACACGATTCAGTCTGGGCTAGATTGCAGTACAGTAACTCCAATCCAGTCAGTCATCATTACTGTGTACAACGACCTTCAAGCTGACTTGACCGTATAGCTTGTGAGGCGAGTGCTGAAACTCTTGTGAACGACAGGGGTAAAGAGAAAGTTGACGCATGCGCGGAATAACTGCTCCGAGTAAGAAAACTCTTAGTTTTGTCTAACTCAGTGCGTGTCGTTTGTATTGCGGCCTTTCCAAAAACATTTTAGTGTTGTAAAGTTGTTGTCTTCAGGATGTCTGAACCACCATTGTTACAAGACATGTCCGCAAGTAAGTCTGTCGATAGAAAAGTGATTCACAACCAGAGCAGGAAAGTTAAACTCTATAGCAAGACTGATGTTTATGTGATGGGTAGTACAGCAATAGCTCCCCCACCCACATCGGTTGCATAAGCTTTCTCTCAAACAGCTACCTCCCCTCCAATGCGCAGGGAGAGTTTCATCACTCGCATCTCTATCTATACAAGTGAACGTAGAGAGACCGTACTGGAAGGATTACCCACCAAGAGTACTTACTTTACTTTAGCCAATGCCAGATCTTGGCATTTCTGCCATTCTCCTCCTAGCCTCCCAGTACAGGCAATGCTGGCTTCGGTCTTCCACAACGCTGTGCAATTCCGAAGATGTGAGGCAACCATCTTTTGACAGTTGCACAGAGGGCAAATATCTGAAGCTGCTAATCCTATTTTATATAGGTGGGCTTACAGATAGTCATGGCCCGTAAGCATTCTGAATCTGGCAACAGCTTCTACTCTAGGTAGGCTATGTGGTATTAGCACTGTGTGCGTCAGGCCCCTCCACATCTTTCCAGCGTTCATTTCATTTTGGGTTTCCGTTGTTTTTTTCATTGATTGTAGATTCAATCCGACTTCTTGCTGTCAATAGAGATATAGGGTTGTCAGGCTGTGGCAAGGTGTTACCTTTCTTCGCTATCTGGTCTCTGCGTTCATTTCCTTCAATACCGACAGCACAATGTACCACCCTTCTTCAAGGCCTTTCGTCCATTCAGTGTTTGCACATAGAGGGCGGAGGTATTACTAGTTGTACCCGCCAAGAGTTACTTTGTAGTTTCGACGCTAAGTGTGATTAGCTTAGTTTTGTTTTCTCTGTCAGTACCTTCGTCTAACACTATTCATTTCATATGAGACATTTTAGTAACTCCAAGCTTAGATTTTCCAATACCTTTATAATTTTAATTTGAAAGTAAGAGATTTATGTGGAAAAATGATGTAATCCCAATATAAGGCAGTAGGAAGTTTCATAAAATCGTCTTTCGTTTATAATTGAAATATAAAAATAATATTTAGGAAACTAAATTAATTGGAAATATTATTTCCCTTACATGGTCTTGTAATTAGTTGGAATATATCTAATCTCTAAGGTAATTAAATTGCCAACCGTGTTTACATTATTATGTAGGAAAAACTTCGTACATTTTGTGTAAGTGTACTTGTACATGTACTGTTAGTTTCATGTAATATATATGATGTTTAAAGAGAAAATCGCACGTCGACATGAAATGAATGCTTTACCATCCATGACGGTCGGCGAACCATTTATGTTGAAACTTGGTTATTTTACGACGTTGCTCAGCTCATGTGCAAACGTTTTCGAGGCCTCACAATTTGCCACCCATGTGGCACCCCTCCCACCCACTATAAACTTGGTTATTTTACGACGTGGCTCAGCTCATATGCTAACGTTTGCGAAGCCTCACAATTTGCCACCCATGTGGCACACCTCCCACCCACTACAAACTTGGTTATTTTACGAAGTGGTTCAGCTCATGTGCAAACGTTTGCGAGGCCTCACAATTTGCCACCCATGTGGCACCTCTCCCACCCACTATAAACTTGGTTATTTTACGAAGTGGCTCAGCTTATGTGCAAATGTTTGCGAGGCCTCACAATTTGCCACCCATGTGGCACCCCTCCCACCCACTATAAACTTTATTTTACGACGTTGCTCAGCTCATGTGCTAACGTTTGCGAGGCCTCACAATTTGCCACCCATGTGGCACCCCTCCCACCCACTATAAACTTTATTTTACGACGTTGCTCAGCTCATGTGCTAACGTTTTCGAGGCCTCACAATTTGTCACCCATGTGGCACACCTCCCACCCACTACAAATTTGGTTATTTTACGAAGTGGCTCAGCTTATGTGCAAACGTTTTCGAGGCCTCACAATTTGCCACCCATGTGGCGCCCCTCCCACCCACTATAAACTTGGTTATTTTACGAAGTGGTTCAGCTCATGTGCAAACGTTTGCGAGGCCTCACAATTTGCCACCCATGTGGCACCTCTCTCACCCACTATAAACTTGGTTATTTTACGAAGTGGCTCAGCTTATGTGCAAATGTTTGCGAGGCCTCACAATTTGCCACCCATGTGGCACCCCTCCCACCCACTATAAACTTTATTTTACGACGTTGCTCAGCTCATGTGCTAACGTTTGCGAGGCCTCACAATTTGCCACCCATGTGGCACCCCTCCCACCCACTATAAACTTTATTTTACGACGTGGCTCAACTTATGTGCTAACGTTTGCGAGGCCTCACAATTTGCCAATATAGGTTTACATTGCTACAGAGAGCTGATGTACTTATAATGATTTGCAAGTCCTTATTGAATTATTTCTAATAACATTTTCATAAAACTGTCACAATTGTTATAGCTCATTTTTGGGAACCTTCAGACCCAGGTATCACAATTGTGACACTAGATCCCCACCATTACCAAAAACAAACAAAAAAAAAATTGGAAAAACTATTTCTGCTAAATTTAGACCATACAAATGCTATTTTTTGAAAAAAATTCAAATTTACCTGGCATTAGGTCTGAAAGGGTTAAGGGTAAATACGTCGCAACAGTTGCACACCTGCTTAAAGCCGGCCTTAAATCAGCATTTAAATAAATGTTAGACAATTTTAAAAACGTACAGTAAGTTTTAAAAACTTCACTTAAATATATGATCGTGCAAATAATACGAATCTTCGACATAAAAGTTGTTCCGAACGTCTTTATCAAGAAAATCTAATATTCTTATTTAATATCTGTTAATAACTATTAATTTTTTTTACTATATTCTAATGACAGATCACAGATAATTTTGCTTTTTTAAACATAATAGTAGATGTGTTAGTGTATGCATCTGTGATTTGTGTGTTTGGGGGAAAATGTTGACTTGTAAATGGATATTTATTAAGAGTTTTGTAATTTGTTGATTTTTATTATGTTTTATATAATGTTATGTATTTTATAAATCGTAAGTTATTTTGTATAATTCTTTAATTCAAACTGAACTCTTTAAAAAGGAATTTCGGAAAGAAATTCGAAACGTTGGGTGTTTAAAAAAACAAAATTGTTTGTGGTCTATCATTAGCCTATATAAAAAAATTATATCAAGTTAAATTGTTGTATATTTTAATAAGTTTATTGTTAAAAACCTTCGTATTAATTATCTTTCAATAGATTTCCCCTGATTTTTGTGAAACACAATATAAAGAAACTGTTTATTTTTTTTATTTAAGAAAATTGTATCATAGTTTTTCGAAATATTTTTACATTTTATTGAGAGAAAAGATAATTGATATAGGACTATGCGTCAATTAACATTTATTTCAATTAAACAGGGACGTTTTGACAGCTAACTTGGTACCTTTTCAGGTTCATTTACATCATTATTATGCTCCGACAGACAGTTTCCTATTTTATTTGGTTATGATTGGCCGTTGCATTGATAGCGGGACTTTGAGTCAGTTTATAAGGTTGAAGGTTTCTTAAGCATTGTGTCTCATCCTTCACCAGTACTTGGTTGAAAGAAATCGTGTCCTTTATGTCGTTTGTATTGACAATCAAGAGGGATACTCATATGGTGTTTTTATGCTCAATAGTGTTTTTATAGTAGAGTTGTGAATGTACCTAAAGATGACACATAAGCTGCTGAAATGACATTTTTTAATTTAAATAAAATTGAATTGACTTGTACAGTACACCGTCTTTTATCTTAATAACAAGGCTTGTGAATAAACACACAAATATTTTTTATTTGATTTTATGCTTACTTGTCCATTAAGGATGGTTTAAATGCGTTACTTTATCCATCAAAGTACCGGGATTGACAACGCATCTCAATATCAAATGCGTTACTTTATCCATCAAAGTACCGGGATTGACAACGCATCTCAATATCAAATGCGTTACTTTATCCATCAAAGTACCGGGATTGACAACGCACCTCAATATCAAATGCGTTACTTTAGCCATCAAAGTACTGGGATTGACAACGCATCTCAATATCAAATGCGTTACTTTATCCATCAAAGTACCGGGATTGACAACGCACCTCAATATCAAATGCGTTACTTTATCCATCAAAGTACCAGGATTGACAACGCACCTCAATATCAAATGCGTTACTTTATCCATCAAAGTACCGGGATTGACAACGCACCTCAATATCAAATGCGTTACTTTATCCATCAAAGTACCGGGATTGACAACGCACCTCAATATCAAATGCGTTACTTTATCCATCAAAGTACCGGGATTGACAACGCATCTCAATATCAAATGCGTTACTTTATCCATCAAAGTACCGGGATTGACAACGCACCTCAATATCAAATGCGTTACTTTATCCATCAAAGTACCGGGATTGACAACGCACCTCAATATCAAATGCGTTACTTTATCCATCAAAGTACCGGGATTAACAACGCATCTCAATATCAAATGCGTTACTTTATCCATCAAAGTACCGGGATTGACACGCATCTCAATATCAAATGCGTTACTTTATCCATCATAGTACCGGGATTGACAACGCACCTCAATATCAAATGCGTTACTTTATCCATCAAAGTACCGGGATTGACAACGCACCTCAATATCAAATGCGTTACTTTATCCATCAAAGTACCGGGATTGACAACGCACATCAATATCAAATGCGTTACTTTATCCATCGAAGAACCGGGATTGACAACGCACCTCAATATCAAATGCGTTACTTTATCCATCAAAGTACCGGGATTGACAACGCACCTCAATATCATATGCGTTACTTTATCCATCAAAGTACCGGGATTGACAACGCATCTCAATATCAAATGCGTTACTTTATCCATCAAAGTACCGGGATTGACAACGCACTTCAATATCAAATGCGTTACTTTATCCATCGAAGAACCGGGATTGACAACGCACCTCAATATCAAATGCGTTACTTTATCCATCAAAGTACCGGGATTGACAACGCACCTCAATATCAAATGCGTTACTTTATCCATCAAAGTACCGGGATTGACAACGCACCTCAATATCAAATGCGTTACTTTATCCATCAAAGTACCGGGATTGACAACGCACCTCAATATCAAATGCGTTACTTTATCCATCAAAGTACCGGGATTGACAACGCATCTCAATATCAAATGCGTTACTTTATCCATCAAAGTACCGGGATTGACAACGCACCTCAATATCAAATGCGTTACTTTATCCATCAATGTACCGGGATTGACAACGCACCTCAATATCAAATGCGTTACTTTATCCATCAAAGTACCGGGATTGACAACGCACCTCAATATCAAATGCGTTACTTTATCCATCAAAGTACCGGGATTGACAACGCACCTCAATATCAAATGCGTTACTTTATCCATCAAAGTACCGGGATTGACAACGCATCTCAATATCAAATGCGTTACTTTATCCATCAAAGTACCGGGATTGACAACGCACCTCAATATCAAATGCGTTACTTTATCCATCAAAGTACCGGGATTGACAACGCATCTCAATATCAAATGCGTTACTTTATCCATCAAAGTACCAGGATTGACAACGCACCTCAATATCAAATGCGTTACTTTATCCATCAAAGTACCGGGATTGACAACGCACCTCAATATCAAATGCGTTACTTTATCCATCAAAGTACCGGGATTGACAACGCACCTCAATATCAAATGCGTTACTTTATCCATCAAAGTACCAGGATTGACAACGCACCTCAATATCAAATGCGTTACTTTATCCATCAAAGTACCGGGATTGACAACGCATCTCAATATCAAATGCGTTACTTTATCCATCAAAGTACCGGGATTGACAACGCACCTCAATATCAAATGCGTTACTTTATCCATCAAAGTACCAGGATTGACAACGCACCTCAATATCAAATGCGTTACTTTATCCATCAAAGTACCGGGATTGACAACGCACCTCAATATCAAATGCGTTACTTTATCCATCAATGTACCGGGATTGACAACGCATCTCAATATCAAATGCGTTACTTTATCCATCAATGTACCGGGATTGACAACGCACCTCAATATCAAATGCGTTACTTTATCCATCAAAGTACCAGGATTGACAACGCACCTCAATATCAAATGCGTTACTTTATCCATCAATGTACCGGGATTGATAACGCATCTCAATATCAAATGCGTTACTTTATCCATCGAAGTACCGGGATTGACAACGCATCTTAATATCAAATGCGTTACTTTATCCATCAATGTACCGGGATTAACAACGCATCTCAATATCAAATGCGTTACTTTATCCATCAAAGTACCGGGATTGACAACGCATCTCAATATCAAATGCGTTACTTTATCCATCAAAGTACCGGGATTGACAACGCATCTCAATATCAAATGCGTTACTTTATCCATCAAAGTACCGGGATTGACAACGCACCTCAATATCAAATGCGTTACTTTATCCATCAAAGTACCAGGATTGACAACGCACCTCAATATCAAATGCGTTACTTTATCCATCAAAGTACCGGGATTGACAACGCATCTCAATATCAAATGCGTTACTTTATCCATCAAAGTACCGGGATTGACAACGCACCTCAATATCAAATGCGTTACTTTATCCATCAAAGTACCAGGATTGACAACGCACCTCAATATCAAATGCGTTACTTTATCCATCAAAGTACCGGGATTGACAACGCATCTCAATATCAAATGCGTTACTTTATCCATCAAAGTACCGGGATTGACAACGCACCTCAATATCAAATGCGTTACTTTATCCATCAAAGTACCGGGATTGACAACGCACCTCAATATCAAATGCGTTACTTTATCCATCAAAGTACCGGGATTGACAACGCACCTCAATATCAAATGCGTTACTTTATCCATCAAAGTACCAGGATTGACAACGCACCTCAATATCAAATGCGTTACTTTATCCATCAAAGTACCGGGATTGACAACGCACCTCAATATCAAATGCGTTACTTTATCCATCAAAGTACCAGGATTGACAACGCACCTCAATATCAAATGCGTTACTTTATCCATCAAAGTACCGGGATTGACAACGCATCTCAATATCAAATGCGTTACTTTATCCATCAAAGTACCGGGATTGACAACGCACCTCAATATCAAATGCGTTACTTTATCCATCAAAGTACCGGGATTGACAACGCATCTCAATATCAAATGCGTTACTTTATCCATCAAAGTACCGGGATTGACAACGCACCTCAATATCAAATGCGTTACTTTATCCATCAAAGTACCAGGATTGACAACGCACCTCAATATCAAATGCGTTACTTTATCCATCAAAGTACCGGGATTGACAACGCATCTCAATATCAAATGCGTTACTTTATCCATCAAAGTACCAGGATTGACAACGCACCTCAATATCAAATGCGTTACTTTATCCATCAAAGTACCGGGATTGACAACGCACCTCAATATCAAATGCGTTACTTTATCCATCAAAGTACCAGGATTGACAACGCACCTCAATATCAAATGCGTTACTTTATCCATCAAAGTACCGGGATTGACAACGCACATCAATATCAAATGCGTTACTTTATCCATCAAAGTACCGGGATTGACAACGCATCTCAATATCAAATGCGTTACTTTATCCATCGAAGTACCGGGATTGACAACGCATCTTAATATCAAATGCGTTACTTTATCCATCAAAGTACCAGGATTGACAACGCACCTCAATATCAAATGCGTTACTTTATCCATCAAAGTACCGGGATTGACAACGCATCTCAATATCAAATGCGTTACTTTATCCATCAAAGTACCGGGATTGACAACGCACCTCAATATCAAATGCGTTACTTTATCCATCAAAGTACCAGGATTGACAACGCACCTCAATATCAAATGCGTTACTTTATCCATCAAAGTACCGGGATTGACAACGCATCTCAATATCAAATGCGTTACTTTATCCATCAAAGTACCGGGATTGACAACGCATCTCAATATCAAATGCGTTACTTTATCCATCAAAGTACCGGGATTGACAATGCATCTCAATATCAAATGCGTTACTTTATCCATCAGAGTACCGGGATTGACAACGCACCTCAATATCAAATGCGTTACTTTATCCATCAGAGTACCGGGATTGACACGCATCTCAATATCAAATGCGTTACTTTATCCATCATAGTACCGGGATTGACAACGCACCTCAATATCAAATGCGTTACTTTATCCATCAAAGTACCAGGATTGACAACGCACCTCAATATCAAATGCGTTACTTTATCCATCAAAGTACCAGGATTGACAACGCACCTCAATATCAAATGCGTTACTTTATCCATCAAAGTACCGGGATTGACAACGCACCTCAATATCAAATGCGTTACTTTATCCATCAATGTACCGGGATTGACAACGCATCTCAATATCAAATGCGTTACTTTATCCATCAATGTACCGGGATTGACAACGCACCTCAATATCAAATGCGTTACTTTATCCATCAAAGTACCAGGATTGACAACGCACCTCAATATCAAATGCGTTACTTTATCCATCAATGTACCGGGATTGATAACGCATCTCAATATCAAATGCGTTACTTTATCCATCGAAGTACCGGGATTGACAACGCATCTTAATATCAAATGCGTTACTTTATCCATCAAAGTACCGGGATTAACAACGCATCTCAATATCAAATGCGTTACTTTATCCATCAAAGTACCGGGATTGACAACGCACCTCAATATCAAATGCGTTACTTTATCCATCAAAGTACCGGGATTGACAACGCATCTCAATATCAAATGCGTTACTTTATCCATCAAAGTACCGGGATTGACAACGCACCTCAATATCAAATGCGTTACTTTATCCATCAAAGTACCAGGATTGACAACGCACCTCAATATCAAATGCGTTACTTTATCCATCAAAGTACCGGGATTGACAACGCACCTCAATATCAAATGCGTTACTTTATCCATCAAAGTACCGGGATTGACAACGCACCTCAATATCAAATGCGTTACTTTATCCATCAAAGTACCGGGATTGACAACGCACATCAATATCAAATGCGTTACTTTATCCATCGAAGAACCGGGATTGACAACGCACCTCAATATCAAATGCGTTACTTTATCCATCAAAGTACCGGGATTGACAACGCACCTCAATATCAAATGCGTTACTTTATCCATCAAAGTACCGGGATTGACAACGCATCTCAATATCAAATGCGTTACTTTATCCATCAAAGTACCGGGATTGACAACGCACATCAATATCAAATGCGTTACTTTATCCATCGAAGAACCGGGATTGACAACGCACCTCAATATCAAATGCGTTACTTTATCCATCAAAGTACCGGGATTGACAACGCACCTCAATATCAAATGCGTTACTTTATCCATCAAAGTACCAGGATTGACAACGCACCTCAATATCAAATGCGTTACTTTATCCATCAAAGTACCGGGATTGACAACGCATCTCAATATCAAATGCGTTACTTTATCCATCAAAGTACCGGGATTGACAACGCACCTCAATATCAAATGCGTTACTTTATCCATCAAAGTACCAGGATTGACAACGCACCTCAATATCAAATGCGTTACTTTATCCATCAAAGTACCAGGATTGACAACGCACCTCAATATCAAATGCGTTACTTTATCCATCAAAGTACCGGGATTGACAACGCATCTCAATATCAAATGCGTTACTTTATCCATCAAAGTACCGGGATTGACAACGCACCTCAATATCAAATGCGTTACTTTATCCATCAAAGTACCAGGATTGACAACGCACCTCAATATCAAATGCGTTACTTTATCCATCAAAGTACCGGGATTGACAACGCATCTCAATATCAAATGCGTTACTTTATCCATCAAAGTACCGGGATTGACAACGCACCTCAATATCAAATGCGTTACTTTATCCATCAAAGTACCAGGATTGACAACGCACCTCAATATCAAATGCGTTACTTTATCCATCAAAGTACCGGGATTGACAACGCACCTCAATATCAAATGCGTTACTTTATCCATCAATGTACCGGGATTGACAACGCATCTCAATATCAAATGCGTTACTTTATCCATCAATGTACCGGGATTGACAACGCACCTCAATATCAAATGCGTTACTTTATCCATCAAAGTACCGGGATTGACAACGCATCTCAATATCAAATGCGTTACTTTATCCATCAAAGTACCAGGATTGACAACGCACCTCAATATCAAATGCGTTACTTTATCCATCAAAGTACCAGGATTGACAACGCATCTCAATATCAAATGCGTTACTTTATCCATCAAAGTACCAGGATTGACAACGCACCTCAATATCAAATGCGTTACTTTATCCATCAAAGTACCAGGATTGACAACGCACCTCAATATCAAATGCGTTACTTTATCCATCAAAGTACCAGGATTGACAACGCACCTCAATATCAAATGCGTTACTTTATCCATCAAAGTACCGGGATTGACAACGCATCTCAATATCAAATGCGTTACTTTATCCATCAATGTACCGGGATTGACAACGCATCTCAATATCAAATGCGTTACTTTATCCATCAAAGTACCGGGATTGACAACGCATCTCAATATCAAATGCGTTACTTTATCCATCAAAGTACCGGGATTGACAACGCATCTCAATATCAAATGCGTTACTTTATCCATCAAAGTACCATAATTGACAACGCATCTTAATATCAAATGCGTTACTTTATCCATCAAAGTACCGGGATTGACAACGCATCTCAATGCGTTACTTTGTTGCAACAAGAGAATTTTCAGATACTTATGTTTCTCCACCACAGCCCATGTACTTTAATACGTGCTGATTTTAACATAAGCTTTAGGCCTACTGCTTTATCATAATATGCGAGTTATTAGTACGGAACGATTATTTCTTCCATCTGTTAATGAACATAAACACTTCAGCGGAGGAAGCTTTCTCAGTCCGCGGCTGCATTAACCTAAACTGCATAGTTTAGCATAATGCTTCAAAGTACGAGGAAAATCCGTAGATATTTAAGTTCCGAGGTTGTTGAACTGTGTTCATTTTCATATAATATTTATTTTGCATGTGTAAGTGTCAGGAAAATTATTACATTCATATCCATCACTTTACCCTAGTCTCGGTTAGACATATCTATATGTCTTCAGGAAAGCTATCTCGCTATTATTTTGTGTTTCTCGTCAAACTTTGTGAGCTTTCTGTTTACAAGAATAAAATTTCTTTCTTTCAACGCTTCTCTATTTTTTGCATCTAATGTATGAGCCGGCACTGGGGATGTGATCCGCCCAGTAGCGACTCGTGGGTAGGTTGCATGGTTGCGCAACTCCCAAACCAGAAATCAATAGCAAAAAGAAAATAAATTTATTCATTATGTAAGATTTATGTACATTGCTACGAGCGATTATTCATCATATAACATGATCCGTCATTATATATAATAATAAAATTGTTAGTGCCGCAGCCACAGTGTGATCGTTCGCACAGTCTCGTTCAGCCTGGTTACAGGGAAATCTGCAACGCCCTCTTAATGGAGAAAAAACAATGGAAGGTTTAGACAGACTGAAACAACTATAGGCCTTGCGGATCGTCGTGAAGCTTGGCGATGAGAAGTGGAGACGGCAATGGCTGAAGAGTTAACGGTTGAGACTAGTAATCTACAAACTTTCATTGGCTCGATAGCACAACACCCGAATACAGACACAGCGACGGCCTGAGACAGATTGGCTCTTTGCACCCCCACCACTACAAAACCGGTTCAGATGGCTTTCACTCATGAAGGCCAGGCTTCACCAAGAAACACAAGACCTATAGGCGCTATGAGGCTCCTTTGATTGCACACGACCTGCAACCTCGGGAGTGTTCGGTTAAGATCGGCTGTGTCCGAAAAGACGTATCTCCGAGTTTGTTGACATTCACAGTTAAGAATGAATTGAGATTGGTTTGCTAATAAATACGCCCATGACTTGAATCTGGTGAATTATTTTTACTTCAATAAGTAAAAATAAAATAAACATGCCAATATATTTCTTTTAATAGAATATCTCACAAAGTCTTATGTAGTATCTGTCTATTTCCCCTATAACAGCTCTTTAAATGTTTATGTTTACGAATCCTTTGGCTTAAAAACACTTTTATGACCTGCAACCCCCATAGGTTTTAGGCACCAGTCGCCAATGGATCTGCCTATATATTCCGAACCAGGGATTTTATTTTTAATTCTATTTTCATTTTGAGCCTTAGTTTGCTATAAGAGGTAACATTTTTCGCCCAAAACGATTTCATGTCCCTAACTAATCCCACCTATTATTTTCTATTCACAGTGCTTTAATATCCTTCAACCTTGATAAGGCGATAGTAGACAAACTGACATCGCATTAAAGCAACGCAAGAAATTCCCGTCTGTTGCGTTACTCGCTACAATAAATTCTCTCTTCCTTCCAGATCACAATATCCATTAAAGCCTTTAAGGGAGTTTCTTCATACAAATTCACTTTGATATTTAATCTTTGAAAGCTGTTGTATTAAAGTTGAAGTTCCTGGTAAATTTTTCCTGGTAAATTTGTCTGCCCACGTTAAAGTAGACAGCATTAGGGACATTTTTTAAGGAACCAAACACTCAAGAATTTTTCACGTTTGTTTATTAATAATGGTACATCTGTACCAAGGTTTTATTCGCATCTAGCATAATAACAAAGTTACGATTTATTTTTGAAAAAGTAGATTTTTTCTCACGTTTTTGAATGTTTCAACTTTTTTAATATTAGAAATTTTTGTAATAATCTTAATTCATCATAACAACCCCACATAAATTCAGTAAACATGTAAGTGCAAATCTTTACTACCTGAGAAAGAAATGAAGAAAAAATTCACCAAAAAAAAAACGTAAATATTTATCTGGTGGACCCTATAACTCCTTTTAGCCGGACTCTATAACACCTCGCCAAAATCTTCAGATACTCACCATAAGTGTAGTGGGCACTTTTAGCAAAATATTTATCCATGACGATTGGCACTAATTAAACAAAATAACGTTTTGCCTAACTTATAATTTAATTAAATCTATAAAAAAACGTGCCGACTAAAACGTTTTCCATCGCACTGAGCGATTCCAGTGGATTGTTTGGCGAAGATGGCTTGTTAAATAGTGTTACGTAGATACAAGACAAATCGAAAGCGTTTTTTCAGTACGTTTTTGATAAATTTATTTAAATTACAAGTCTAGCAAGTCGTCAGTTTGTTTTATAAAAAAGCATTATAGTTTCAACCTTTTTATAATTAATTTAGGCCAAATCGTTATGATATTCAACTCGGGCCAACATAAATCCGTTGAGTCCTATACGTTTCTGATGTTATTGTAGAGTTTATTTTTGTTGGCGTGTTTTCAAGAATCTTTATCAGTGATAACGATTTGATTTCTTCCCGTGTAGATTTTCCGAAACGCATCGACATTAAGAAATTTCGCAATACTACGAGTAGGAAATATAGGAACCTATCTATGTTACTCAATAGATAATATAATGTTTCTTTGTTTTAATCGTAGTTTATTGAAATCAATAACGAAAACAATTTTTGCCTTGTAGAATATTTTTTAAATAATTTAAAATAGGTTATTTTAATACTTTTTCATAGTTTAAAATTTCATAGCTTTTCTTCATTCCTTCTATTAGCTCACACTCTCCTGATATGCGAACGAGTATGTCATGTACAAAGTTTCAATCGTTAATAAAATACGTTTTTATTCATCTAATCAAGTTCAAATACATTTTTTTAAACCTGTAGTGAATGACAATTGATGTTAATACATCTTTTTCAAATATTTATTTAGTAATTAAATTATAAACATTGGGGAGGGGATCAGGTCAAATGAACGAGAATCTTCATGTTCAAAGGCACTTTGGCACTGAGCCAACTTTCCCCTTAGCTAAAAATGTATTTCTCAAAGATTTATATGAATTTTGTTTTGCCCCCATTTGGTTGTATTCGAAACCTCCATTGTACAACCTTAAATTGTTGTCATGGTTTCTACAAAATATCGTAAATAATGCTCTAGGATTAAAATAAACAAATAAACTGGATTAACTGTATCAATCCTTGCTTTACGACAATGCGAAAGGAAAGCGAAAAATAACTACAACAAAATGCAATCGATGAAAAAAGAAAGCGTAAATAGCAACAAATAAAAATAATAGTCTAACATTTTAGCCTAACCCATAGAATTACAAGGGAATTTGCTTTCTATTTTGCTACTTAATATTGTTATTCTGACATATGCATATAAATATTTATATTAATTATAATTACAAAATAAACAAAACTAAAATACAATTTTTCTTATGTTACTGAGAAGGATTTGACTTAAAAATTATATTACTTGTTTATTTACTTATACAAAAATCCCCAGACAAATTGTTCAAAATATTCTCAGGTTATTAATTTCCCCACGATATGTATTTTTTCAAATAACTTATATATATATATATATATATATATATATATATATATATATATATATATATATATATATATATATATGTGCATACAAAGAAATAAATCATGGAAAAAATATTGTGGCATCAGGAAAAGGCATTTGAATGCGGTGATAGCCCTGTAAGTTCGTGGGAAACGCTGCGAATTGCTTTTGTCATGACGTAAGTTTAACCACAAAAAAAACCGGAATTCTTATGCGGAAAGAGTAATTATTCACGAGGAAAAATAATTACGCAAAATGCTTTTAAGGAAATTGCAAGTTACGTGATATATTTTAATCAAGCATTTGAAATAACTCTGATAATTATTTAAATTAAAATCAATTGTATTTTTACTTTTATCATGAAACTATTCCGTCTTATCCGATCTCCTAGTCTATCATCTCCTATCTCTTATTCTTCTTTCCCCTAAAACACGTTTTTACTCCAAAAAGCTTTCTATTCATTCCAGCTGTCTTTTTTAAATTTTAGGTTTTCTATTTCGATACCCTCAACAACTATAATTATTCGGTTCTGCTTAGTTTTTCACGATGCTCTCACAACGTTTTGCATAATCAGAAATGAAAAAACTGATTTTGACTTTCCTTATTCAGTTAGAAATTCCCAACCCTACAACTATTTTATACAGATTTGCTACTATTTAAGTATGGCCTACTTTCTTTAGAATTAGTTTGTTTTAATGTTGATATATTTTTCTTTATCTGGAGTATTTGGATTTATTTTAACTATTCTATAATATTTTAAGTTCAACATTTTGTTTCTTCCCATTACCATATGTTTTTACATTGGAATATAATTTTATTTCTTTTTACAATATATTTCCTGTATAAGTCATACGGTCACGTGATCAGGTTTAGTCTCACAGCTGTTTGCATATTTCGTCCAGACTTCGTTTTTCTACATGTCCTGGTAAGAATTCCTATTAAAGTTCTTATCATATTCATTTAGAAATCATTTTTTTCACTTTTTATTTTCGTTTTTTTGTTATTTTTTTATTAGGCCAGTGTTTTGCGCATATTTTACACTTTTAATGACCTACTTTGTTCACCTATTCTTACTCCTTTGATGTTATGTTCTTTATTTTTCGCATTTTTAGCTATTCACTTTTATTTTACGATTCACTCTACTTTAGGCGTCACCCAGTCTCTTTATAATAATATTGTTGCACAGAAAAACGGCTCGAAATATAAATTAAAGAAGAAATGCAAAATTATAGAACATTCGTGAGTATTGTTCAGTCAAAACCTCTTCAGATGTCTGAACAAGAACTAAACCTTTTGTAAGTTGCTAGTGTATAATTTATTAGAAATACTTTTAACGTAATAGGCTATATGAAAAAATGTAAAAAAAGAAAGCAAAGCAGTTAGAAAAGATCTTGAAACATAACCTAAAACAATGACTTCTCAAACGTGTTGTCCTGAGGTTCATCCTTAACCAAACGATGGGATAGTTTTCAGCGAAAACTGTAGTTTTGAATTTTTAAAGAATTGATTATTTCGTTTCGATAAATTTGCTAACCTGCTGTTCAGCTCCAGATGGTCCATAACGTCCGTATTGGGTGTTTTTATTTCGAAGAGAATTTTTGAAAATATCCATTTGCAACAGATTTGAGACCAGATGTTTTTGACTGCAGATGGAACGGCCACCTGCCGCTGCTCACCTGTCTCTAGGTCACCGGAAGTTGTGTAGGTAGTCTAAGATCGAGCCGGGCCCGTCGTATATCTATATTCAAGTCTCAACTAAAATACAGATTTGCCTAACCACCTGTAGGTCTCGGTGGTTAGTATTTCATTACATTATATAATTATCATCTAATAATAATAATTACATAAAATTATTTGTAATTCAGATGTGATTTCATATTTCTGTGTTACGCAAGCTATTAATTTATTCAAATTTTCAAATCAATAGTCCTCATATAATGACATTTACATTAGACGTATATACTGCAAATATGATCTTAGAATAAATTGTACTGTATTTAAAAGTTATTATGTTTAAACAAGTTTGAATGTTACGGAAAACGGGTTTGCTATGGAAATCCTCAGTTTGGTGAAAGCGATGAAAAATTACACGGCTCTTTTAGATATGAACTGGCAAAATACCTTTCTAATTTTAATTACCACCGTACGTGAATCAATAACGCTTTGGTTTTAACTATTGCTCTTGGAAAATGGTATAGCGTTTTTAATATAGCCAGCGTGTTTCAGTTAATTGTGAAAAATTTGTTTTTCGATGTAGTTTAATGGTAAATGGTTAATTTGATTAAAATTTGTCTCAAATATTGTGCGAACCATGTAACCGTGCACTTGGCCCTGAGAGATCGCACGAGATTTCTCGTGTACTACTACTTCTTAAAATATGTTACGTATTCAGAATATTCACAATTCTATACATCAACAGCTTCTGCATCTGATATGCCTAAAATATTTCGAGCTTGCTAATACTTCATCTTGAAGCTAATTCATCATAGAATTTATGTAATATCGACCGTCTCTTGCAACTCAGTGTTTTGACAGTTCTTATCGTGTTTGTAGGAATGTATTTATACTGTACTAACCCTCTACCTTTCGTCTCGCCTACTGCGATCTCTCAAGGCCAAGTGCACAGTTAGCGTGATCTGCAACTATACAGTGGTAAATCAGACATAGTGGTTGTGGCGGACCTATACTTATAAGAGCGAGGTTTAACAAACACTGAGTAATCTGGTCCACACTATACCGTACTATACTTATTTGAGTTATCTTCACAAACATTTAATAGCAGGCGAAAGTGGACTTGAAGGTCACTGACGTAGATTTATATGGCTTAATGCTTGCTATTTTCAATGAGGAATTCAATGGACAGTATAGGCCGTTTAATAACAATAATTATTTCTTTCGCTTCCTTTTACAAAATAAATACCACTGCAAGTATTGAGTACTGCCGAAGCCAATGACCTGTTTAAAAAGTGTTGTGCTGTACGCAGTTCGTGCTGCGAGGTTTTTTTTTTATTTCTTCGATTTACATCGCTTGTCGATCACGAAACTATAGCGCATAGATTGTGCTGACGCACTGTCTTCACGCTAGAAGCAACAGCATGGGATAGTTTCGTCTGTCACTACATTTTCAATTCCTTCTGTTATCTCACACTCACTTGAAATATGTCAATTTTCACTTTCAATTTAAATAAAATACGTTTTTATTCATCCAATCATGTTCAAATAAATTTTTAAAAATCTGTAGTGGATGGCACTTGATGCTAATACAGTTTTTTCAGATATTTATATAATAATTAAATTATAAAAAAATGGGTCTAGATCGGATTCGAACTGAGTAGGCTATGTTCATGTTTGAAGTCTAGCGCTTTTGTACTAAACCAACTTTCCCCGTAGCTAGAAATGAACTTCTTAGAGATTTATATGAATGTTTTTGGCCCCATCTGGTTGTCATCGAAACCTCCATTGTACAACCTTAAATTGTTGCCATGGTTACTAAACAATATCATAAATAATGCTCTAGGATTAAAATTGAATGAAAAGAATAAAATAAACAAATAAACTAGATTAACGGCATCGAACCTTTTATCACAAACGGACAAGGCGAAAGGAAAGCGAAAAGAAATTACAACACGTTGCAAGCGACGTAAAAGAGTGTATAAATAGTAACAAACAAAAATAATAGTCCAATATCATGCATAGAAAGGAAAATGGAAAATTGCAAGTACATTATCTTTCTATTTTGCAACTTAATATTGTTATTCTGACATATGCATATACATATTTGTAATTATAAAATTATATATATATATATATATATATATATATATATATATAATAAATTAAAATTTTCTTTGTTGACTTATGTAGGAACTGACCTAACTTTTTTTATATTATAAATCATGATGTACATTTTGCTTGCAGAGCAATCACTTTCATAGGAAATTACTAAGCAATTCTTGAGTTAGTCTTATAGTAATTTTTTCTAAAGATTACTCCTTTAAAAAAGAAATGTACTTTAGGGTTTAAATACAAATTTCATGTAGTTAAAAGTTTTTATTCATTTATAGTAGAAATCCCAATAAAATTAATTTATTTGTTATAACACTTGCTGTATATTTCAGTTACAAAATTACTATCTTCATCAGTACTTATGAAGATTTTTAACTTCGAGTGCTGAACGTGTGTATAGCAAATCTATAAACAAGTGCTTCAAGTGTATAGATGTATAATGTATAAACAAGTTCTTCCAGTATAGATGTATAATGTATAAACAAGTGCTTCCAGTGTATAGATGTATAAAGTATAAACAAGTGCTTCAAGTGTATAGATGTATAATGTATAAACAAGTGCTTCCAGTGTATAGATGTATAAAGTATAAACAAGTGCTTCCAGTGTATAGATGTATAAAGTATAAACAAGTGCTTCCAGTGTAGATGTATAATGTATAAACAAGTGCTTCAAGTGTATAGATGTATAATGTATAAACAAGAGCTTCCAGTGTATAGATGTATAAAGTATAAACAAGTGCTTCCAGTGTAGATGTATAATGTATAAACAAGTGCTTCAAGTGTATAGATGTATAATGTATAAACAAGAGCTTCCAGTGTATAGATGTATAATGTATAAACAAGTTCTTCCAGTGTATAGATGTATAAAGTATAAACAAGTGCTTCCAGTGTATAGATGTATAATGTATAAACAAGTGCTTCAAGTGTATAGATGTATAATGTATAAAGAAGTGCTTCCAGTGTATAGATGTATAATGTATATTCAAGTGTATAGATGTATTATATATAAACAAGTGCTTCTAGTGTATAGATGTATAATGTATAAACAAAGGCTTCAAGTGTATAGATGTATAATGTATAAACAAATGCTTTAAGTGAGATAGTAAACAAATAACTTTTAATGGGCATTATTTGTTGTGTCTAGTTAATTCATGTTCAACGTTTGCTTTCAAGATTATTATAATTAAGTGTTTTCAAGAAATGAACAATTTGGCACATAGGGGTAAATGCCCATATCTACCCGACCGAGTAAACATTGCTGCCTAAGAGGAGAATACTACCAGCACAGTAACAATAATTAAAGAATAAAAATATGGTACAACTCACAAATATAAAATTTTTTATTTCATACGCGTTTCAACGACTAATTTGTCGTCATCCTCAGTGAATATACACAAATGAAATTAACTAAAAAAATATATATATATAAAACTATAAACTATAAAAATATATATATTTTTTTAGTTAATTTGATTTGTGTATATTCACTGAGGATGACGACAAATTAGTCGTTGAAACGCGTATGAAATAAAAAATTTTATATTTGTGAGTTGTACCATATTTTTATTCTTTATTTATAACTTTCACTCACAAGCCAGCTCGAATATTATTTATAACAGTAACAATAGTTCAGATATTTTCCGCAAGCAATGTTTACTCGGTCTGGTATTAGTGGCGCTAGTATTACCCTATTCGGCCGCAATGTTTACTCGGTCTAGTAAAATATTTATGGTTTGAAGCCTTTTCGGTATTCTGGAGCAATAACAAAACATAATTAGTTTAATAATATATTCAAACAACCAACGTAGGTGGTCTACCCTGTGGGGTCTACTGTATAAAATGTTCTTTTATAGATGTGTAATAAATTTATAAAATAAATCAAAAAGAATAGCCCTCGTAGATATCAAAATAACAATAAGAAAATAAAACGAACTGTAACAAGTGAAAAAAGTCAATTCTGCACTGGGAAAACTTGAGTAATAATAAAAAACAATGAATGAATATGAATTTATTTTAAAGATGGAAAATGTAAGAATGAAAACTTTTTAATATTTGTTTTAACATATTTGATGGGAATTAATAAATAATACCCTATATATTATAAACAAGTAATATAACAATTTCTTTTTAAAGTCAATTCCTACTTGAATTAACAAAGACAATTTTAATTTTGGTTCCTTTGTTATTTTATAATTACAATTAATATAAATATGTATATACATATGTTAGAATAACAATATTAAATGGCAAAGTAGAAAGCGAATTTCTTTGCAATTTTCTATTTTCCTTTCTATGTATGGTGTTGGACTATTTTTTTGATTGTTTCTATGTAAACACTTCTTTTTTTCGTCGGTTGCATTGTGTTGTAGTTTCTTTTCGCTTTGATTTAGCATTGTACGTTTGTGAAGCAAAGTTAGATACAGTTTATCCAGTTTGTTTGTTTATTTTATTCTTTTCATTTATTTTTAATCTTAGAGCATTATTTATGATATTCAAAGCTCTAGACTTCGAACATGAAGATCTCAGTGTAATTTGATCTAAAAAAATTTTATAATTTAAAAATTGAATAAATATTTTTAAAAAAACTGTAATAACATCAATGTAGTGTCATCCACTATAGGTCAAAAAAATGTATGAACTTGACTGGATGAATAAAAACGTATTTTATTAACGATTGAACATTTTTACAAGATATGTATCAGGAGACTGTAAGCTAATAGAAGGAATTTAAAACGAAACTACAATAAATATTTTAATAATAAAATATTCTAGGTTTGCGTTGAACATCAATGTGTTTGTATGTTTAATACGAGAATACGAAGAACACGTGTTATTTATTGTTGTGTTAACCTAAATACAGTAGTAACTGAAAAATTCCATAAAACTGCGTCTTGGCGCATTAGAAGAATTATTGGCTCCGTAGTGTTTTCACCAAACGTTTATTTTATTATTTTTGGCCAAGTTCAAAACAAAATACCGTCGTATATTTTAACAAATACGTGTAATATCATTTAAATGGTACAATATTATCTTTTAAAATGATTACTGCAGATTCTTATTCTTTTAAATTCATCTATCCTGTTTTTTAAATAACTTTTAATAGGCGTATAAAAATTAAAACAGTTAACTCTAAATCTCACTACACATTAGTTTATAAAACAAACAGACTAGTTTATATTCATCTATCCTGTTTTTTAAATAATAGGCGTATAAAAATTAAAACAGTTTACTCTAAATCTCACTACCCATTAGTTTATAAAACAGATATGTTTCGACGACGATGTCGCCTTCATCAGTGTTTGGCTATTATTCACAAGACGGATATAAGCACTGATGAGAGTAGTAGCCAAGCACTGAAGAAGGTGACATCGTCGTCGAAACTAGTCTGTTTGTTTTAATAAACTAGTCGGTTTCAATAAACTAGTCTGTTTGTGTTAATAAACTATTCTGTTTTAATAAACTATTCTGTTTGTTTTAATAAACTAGTCTTGTCTGTTTCAATAAACTAGTATGTTTGTTTTAATAAACTAGTCTGATTATTTTAATAAACTAGTCTGTTTGTTTTATAAACTAGTCTGTCTGTTTTAATAAACTAGTCTGTCTGTTTCAATAAACTAGTCTGTTTGTTTTAATAAACTAGTCTCATTGTTTTAATAAACTAGTCTGATTGTTTTAATAAAGTAGTCTGTTTTAATAAACTAATCTGTTTATTTTAATAAACTAGCCTGTTTGTTTTAATAAACTAGTCTGTTTTAATAAGCTAGTCTGTCTGTTTTAATAAACCAGTCTGTTTTAATAAACTAATCTGTTTATTTTAATAAACTAGTCTGTTTGTTTTAATAAAGTAGTCTGTTTTAATAAACTAATCTGTTTATTTTAATAAACTAGCCTGTTTGTTTTAATAAACTAGTCTGTTTTAATAAACTAGTCTGTCTGTTTTAATAAACCAGTCTGTTTTAATAAACTAATCTGTTTATTTTAATAAACTAGTCTGTTTGTTTTAATAAACTAGTCTGTTTGTTTCAATAAACTAGTCTGTTTGTTTTAATAAACTAGTCTGTCTGTTTCAATAAACTAGTCTGTCTGTTTCAATAAACTAGTCTGTTTGTTTCAATAAACTAGTCTGTTTGTTTTAATAAACTAGTCTGTTTGTTTTAATAAACTAGTCTGTTTCAATAAACTAGTCTGTTTGTTTTAATAAACTAGTCTGTCTGTTTCAATAAACTAGTCTGTTTGTTTTAATAAACTAGTCTGTTTCAATAAACTAGTCTGTTTGTTTTAATAAACTAGTCTGTTTGTTTCAATAAACTAGTCTGTTTGTTTTAATAAACTAGTCTGTCTGTTTCAATAAACTAGTCTGTTTGTTTTAATAAACTAGTTAGTTTGTTTTAATAAACTAGTCTGATTGTTTAAATAAACTAGTCGGATTGTTTAAATAAACTAGTCGGATTGTTTTATTAAAGTAGTCTGTTTTAATAAACTAATCTGTTTATTTTATTAAACTAGTCTGTTTTAATAAACTAGTCTGTTTGTTTTAATAAACTAGTCTGATTGTTTTAATAAACTAGTCGGTTTCAATAAACTAGTCTGTTTGTTTTAATAAATTAGTCTGTTTTAATAAACTAGTCTGATTGTTTTAATAAACTAGTCTGTTTGTTTTAATAAACTAGTCGGATTGTTTAAATAAACTAGTCGGATTGTTTTAATAAATTAGTCTGTTTTAATAAACTAGTTAGTTTGTTTTAATAAACTAGTCTGATTGTTTAAATAAACTAGTCGGATTGTTTTAATAAATTAGTCTGTTTTAATAAACTAGTTAGTTTGTTTTAATAAACTAGTCTGATTGTTTAAATAAACTAGTCGGATTGTTTTAATAAAGTAGTCTGTTTTAATAAACTAATCTGTTTATTTTATTAAACTAGTCTGTTTTAATAAACTAGTCTGTTTGTTTTAATAAACTAGTCTGATTGTTTTAATAAACTAGTCGGTTTCAATAAACTAGTCTGTTTGTTTTAATAAATTAGTCTGTTTTAATAAACTAGTCTGTTTGTTTTAATAAACTAGTCTGTTTGTTTTAATAAACTAGTCTGTTTCAATAAACTAGTCAGTTTGTTTTAATAAACTAGTCTGTTTTAATAAACTAGTCTGATTGTTTTAATAAACTAGTCTGTTTGTTTTAATAAACTAGTCTGATTGTTTTAATAAACTAGTCGGTTTCAATAAACTAGTCTGTTTGTTTTAATAAATTAGTCTGTTTTAATAAACTAGTTAGTTTGTTTTAATAAACTAGTCTGATTGTTTAAATAAACTAGTCTGTTTGTTTTAATAAATTAGTCTGTTTTAATAAACTAGTTAGTTTGTTTTAATAAACTAGTCTGATTGTTTAAATAAACTAGTCGGATTGTTTTAATAAAGTAGTCTGTTTTAATAAACTAATCTGTTTATTTTATTAAACTAGTCTGTTTTAATAAACTAGTCTGTTTGTTTTAATAAACTAGTCTGATTGTTTTAATAAACTAGTCGGTTTCAATAAACTAGTCTGTTTGTTTTAATAAATTAGTCTGTTTTAATAAACTAGTCTGTTTGTTTTAATAAACTAGTCTGTTTGTTTTAATAAACTAGTCTGTTTCAATAAACTAGTCAGTTTGTTTTAATAAACTAGTCTGTTTTAATAAACTAGTCTGATTGTTTTAATAAACTAGTCTGTTTGTTTTAATAAACTAGTCTGATTGTTTTAATAAACTAGTCGGTTTCAATAAACTAGTCTGTTTGTTTTAATAAATTAGTCTGTTTTAATAAACTAGTTAGTTTGTTTTAATAAACTAGTCTGATTGTTTAAATAAACTAGTCTGTTTGTTTTAATAAATTAGTCTGTTTTAATAAACTAGTTAGTTTGTTTTAATAAACTAGTCTGATTGTTTAAATAAACTAGTCGGATTGTTTTAATAAAGTAGTCTGTTTTAATAAACTAATCTGTTTATTTTATTAAACTAGTCTGTTTTAATAAACTAGTCTGATTGTTTTAATAAACTAGTCGGTTTCAATAAACTAGTCTGTTTGTTTTAATAAATTAGTCTGTTTTAATAAACTAGTCTGTTTGTTTTAATAAACTAGTCTGTTTGTTTTAATAAACTAGTCTGTTTCAATAAACTAGTCAGTTTGTTTTAATAAACTAGTCTGATTGTTTTAATAAACTAGTCTGTTTGTTTTAATAAACTAGTATGTTTGTTTCAATAAACTAGTCTGTTTGTTTCAATAAACTAGTCTGTTTGTTTTAATAAATTAATGTGCAGTGAGATTTAGAATAAACTGTTCTAATTTGTACAGTTTGTGAATAGTTCTCACTAGCTAAGGTCTAATTAACTTAACAATTAATTAGGCGTGTTTTATTACTTATGAAGATGTGTTTGTTTTTAAATAATCACTAAAATATTAATTAAAAAACACTTGTCCACTTAAATATAAGTAAGTAAAAATTTTATGTTAGGAAACGATTATGTTGCTGGTACCAACGATTGAAGTTTGGTCCCAGCAATTTTCGTCTTAAGGCAGGGGCTATCTGATGGTTATGCTTAAATAATTTTCAGTTGCAATATCTTATATATTTAGAAATATGCTAGATTTGATTGAATTGTGTAATAACTTCTGATTTCATACAACAGCTGTTTGTAAATTCCTTCTATTAGCTCACTCTCTCCTGATATAGTATATGTTTTGCACAAATTTTCTTAAAATACTTTTTTATTCATCCAATAAAGTTCAAATTAATTTTTTTTTTAAACTTATAGTGAATAACAATTGATCTTAGTACTGTTTTTCAAATATTTATTCAATAATTAAATTATAAAATTTGGGGGATTCAGCTGGATTCTAACTGAGAATCTTCATGTTCGAAGTCTAGCATGTCTTGGCACTCTGCCAACTTTCCAATACCTAGAAATATATTTCTCAAAGACGTATATGAATTTCTTCCCCATCTGGTTATCATCGAAATCTTCATAGTACAATCTTAAACTGTTGCCATGGTTACCACAAAATGTTATAAATAGTGTTTTAGGGTAACTAAAATAACATTTTCTTGTTAATATCAGTAGGAATTTACTTAAAATATTATTTGTAGTTTATGTTTCTTTTTGTACAGTGTGTAAGTTAAAAGGCAGCTTAGGTTATTTACCAGTTCACACTAATTTTTAACATAGAATTATTATGTTACTTTAAAAAAATAATAATTTTAAAATTTGGTGAAAGTAAAGAAAGTTTTTAGTCAAATTTATAAGTATGATAACTTGTAAAATGTAGCTTAGGTATAAATAACACATCTAAATGACGTGCTTTTTAAGCAATTCATTTTAAAAGTTAGATAAGTTGTAGAATAACATATGTTGTTAACAATAACTCAGAAGGAAGGGTTATAGCTTAATGACTTATTTAAATATTTTTGTAACTTTAATTTAATATGATTTTAAATTAGGAAAAATTTACTTAATTATTCTATAGTTTCTTTCAAACGAAGGTAAAGTGTAACAGGAGTTGAAAAGATCATTAAATGTTACGTATTTTTAATCGATTAAAAAAAGTGGAGGTTCTGTATTCTATTCTTAGGCCTATGTTTTCTTTCTGTTTGTTCCACGATAACTTTGCAAGTATTTAACCGATCAAAGTGATTTTTTTGTAAATAAAAGAGTAAACCCTCCCGGTGGTCCCTTTATTGTTACATCCCAATCCGTCTGGATTTTATTATTTTTTTAAAAAAAAGGATTATGAATTATAAGATAATAAGCAAAATAAACAATCACAGCATTTATTCTATGCAATATTTTACTACACATAAAAATAACACAGACAAAATAAGTAAAAAACAAGCTTATTATCAACAAGGTTTTGAAGTCGGCGCCGAATTTCATTCTTGGATTAATATTTAATTTACTGAACGTAACAAATAAACGGATTTTACATGATGTTGGAGCTCCTTGGCATGTAGATTAACAAATTATGATATACACACAGGCTATTCAATCATTTCTTCCATACACTTATTTAATAGATACAGTATAAGAAATTTATTAAATTGGTGATACAAAAAAATTAAGGAGATATGATCTCTTACTTCTATAAGCATCTACAGTAGTCACATTCCATGTAAGGCATACATAGAAGGTTGAATTGTCCGCAATCTGTATATCTGAACGAAAAATATGCAATCACAAATTGTATTATCTTTGTCGAGAACAAAGATCAATTATCGTAACGCATACTTCATTATATGGAATACATGAAATTTTTGTTTCATGAGAAGACTCTATGCCTCGCTAATTAGTCATGGGAAATCAAGCAATCAAAAAGTTCATTGTTAAGGAAATGTTTGGAACAGATTTGATGGATTAGAAAAATACCAGGCATGATTGCGGCGCCCACTTCAAAATTTTGTGGGTAGTAAGCTTATGAAAAATTATGTTTTCGTTATCAGAAAATTATTTTTTACTCTTTAATAAGTGAAAATTATATTTCGGGTTCTTTTTTTTAAGTCGGTTCTGTTTTCTTAAAAAAAAAAATTGTGTATTAAATATAGTGTATATCATACCTTTACAGATAGTACGCAATTTACCAGAGAAAAATTCTAAACGTTGGAAATTTCAAGTAGATTTTTAATAGAATTTTTGCTGCCCTCAAGCGAGGCGCGTGCACAGAGCTTTTTACGGGGAAAGTGCCCGAAGTTTGTGAGAATAAATAATACCGTCAATATTGTGCTTAAAGCCACAGTTTTACTGTATTTTAAAAATATTTCACTCAGTGTAGTAACTACGAGACAATTATCTCCAACGTTATACTTTGATTTAAAGTAGAATAGGAATGGGTCTGTGGCAAGGTAGGGCTGCGGTGTTGTCAGTTCGAACGCCGTGACTCTCAACCCGTCTTCGCCAGCGGGAGAACGAAGCAAGCTACAGCACTAGTAAATCACTCCATCACAGCTACATTGAGACTGAGCGATGAGCGGAAGTTTAACATCGAATTGGCAACAAGGCTCACCCACGCAGCAAGATGTGGACTTCCTATTCGCTCAGATGGCGGTATCCCCCACTCCCTCTGGCCTATTTCCCCTACGTAGAATCCTATTCTGTTTTAAATCAAACTATAACGCCACAGATAACAATTTAATAAAACGACCATTCTGTCGAATTATGGGGCAATTAGGATCTGTGACATTTGCTATTAAAGTAATACCAGGGTAGTGGAAATGTTCTCATTGTACACCACTGTGAGAATGGTTCGAACAGCATCCGAAACCGTACACTAAGCCTTATGCAGAACATTCGAGGTTACTTGACGATGCTAAGGTATGCAATATAAACGTTTTGCAATAATTAGACAGTAATCCGGCGACTCGGTTGCAAAAACAATTTGTATATACTGCAATGCTATTTTTAGAGGGTTTTGTTTTGCTGTTGCAACGTACGTGCAGAGCACCGCATTAAACATTTCACGTTTATGTCACCATAAAGGCTAAAAGCATTGTGTCGAGAGTATCGAGACAATAATTAGGGCGGACATGTTAACGTCGTTTCCAGGTCCTTTGCTCGGAGATAAAACATTGTTGCATGAGGATCATTATTTCATTAATTTTTAACAGAGTTTTTCTTTCACATTGTGCGTTCTGTAGCAAATAACAGCACATTTCTGTCGGGTATTTATAACCTCCTTATTACCCCGGTAGAGAATTAGAGAACTTACCATGCGAGCCGTAGTTTTTCCCTATACCATTTTAGAAAACAAATAGGATATTTAAAAAAAAATTAAGTCAATTACTACTGAGGTCAAGAATTAAAAAAAAAATGTTATTACTTTTTCTTTTATAGTTGCAATTCATGTAAATATGTATATACGTATGGCAGAATCACATAGTAAAGTAGTGTAACCCCCCGGATTATTGTAAATCCGTGAATTGACTTATTTAAAAAAACTTCAATTACCTTAATTCACTTGTACTTACAGAGACTCGCTGGGTCAATTGTTTGTCTAAACAATCGTATCTAACTATTAACTAAGGCAGACTGGCTGTCTGTTTTACTGCTCTAATATATACAGGTTACATTAAATTCTCGTTTATGTTTATAAAAGAGATTTAATTTTCAAAACTATTTTATAATTTCAATAATATTATTTAAACAATAATAATGTAAATTTAACAAATATTTTGGATAAAATAAATAAAAGGATTTAATAATAAAATCAAATTTACTTATGAAATTGAAACAAAGAATAAAATAAATTTTCTAGATTAAATATAATATAATTCTAATTATTCTATAATTTCTTTAGAAATAAATAATTATTAATTCTATATATACATATATACTGTATATATATATATATATATATATATATATATATATATATATATATATATATATATATATATATAAAGAACAAAAGTCAAAATACAAATACAAGAATTATATTTGAATATACAATTCAAAGCTTTTCGTTGGCTAACAGTACCAACATCATCAGGAATATTAAACAATTAAAATTAACATATGTGCAAATTAGATCAAATAAATAGTTATGCCAAATCAATTACAATGTTGTTAAAATTTTTTTTTATTTTGCTGCCCTAACATTACAAACACTGAATATATTATCGAATTTAGATTTTACTTGTATTTGTTCATTTATCAACTCATTATTAGTATTATATTTATGTATTTCTAAAGCTTCATAAATATTCATTCTCAGCCCTTTGTTAATTTCTTTTATAAGTATCATATTATCTATATTAGGAAATAAGATATATTTTAATGCATATAAAAAGCCAGAAATTTATAAATCAAATTTTGCTAGTCATTGTATTAATAATAATCACTTATTTCCTAATATAGATAATATGATACTTATAAAAGAAATTAACAAAGGCCTGAGAATGAATATTTATGAAGCTTTAGAAATACATAAATATAATACTAATAATGAGTTGATAAATGAACAAATACAAGTAAAATCTAAATTCGATAATATATTCAGTGTTTGTAATGTTAGGGCAGCAAAATAAAAAAAATTTTTAACAACATTGTAATTGATTTGGCATAACTATTTATTTGATCTAATTTGCACATATGTTAATTTTAATTGAGGGCGGTTTGTAACAGACTTCCCTATAACCTCAAAAGAGAGTAGGTCTACTTAAGGTACGAGACCTTGTTCTCATGATCTCTCTTCATTGCTTGCTAAATGCGTTAATCATACCCTAACATTACTATTTCGTTATCTTCGTGGGCGAAATAGTCTCTCACACAAAAATCTTTATTATGAATGAAATAAATAGACGTTAATAAATGGCGATGGATGAAAAAGACTATGTCAACCCCGATATAATCAAAAAGGTCATGATGAATGACGCAAATATAGGTACGTAAAGAGGGAGGGAGGGAGAGGATGAGAGAGAGACCTAATTGCATCGTCTAATTCCATACAATGGACAACAATGTTATTGATAAGAAACCATCAGATAGGGAACATAATGTTATCTTACGATGAGAGAGTTTAAGGTTAATCCTATTTGCAATGGCCAGAAGTTTCGTACACTCTGTTCAGTTACAGTAAGGGAACAACATTGACACAATGATAAGGCGCGTCTTCACTAAAGCCTAGATAAGTGCAAGTAGATGACCAGTCATGTTACTGGTGCAGGCGAATAACAGTGCCATGAAGTATGATGTCACTGATACGGGTTTTGTTCATGTTGTTGAGGTTAGGTTCCTTTTATTTATCATTTTAATAATTTTTGTTTTATTAAACATAAAATTACAAATGTTAATTGTGTGTTTCGGATTAACTAAACCTATCTTTACAAAACTAATGCGATTTTTGTCCTAATAATTATCGTTGCTTAGCATATTCAGATTTGGTTTTTGTGCCAAGAATTCCAGAGTGGAAACCGTGCGATACCTTAAACACATCAGAGAAACAATTCTAAACAAACGGACACGATAATTAGGCCTACGTAATACCTAAGTCAATGGCGTATTGAACGCAGGAAAGTAAATGTCGAACTAACAATAGCCTACTGGTTCCGGTAAGACTGAACATACACACACACACACACACACACACACACACACACACACACACACACACACACACACACACACACACACACACACACACACACACACATCCACACACACCTAGACACACACACACACACACACACACCCACACACACACACACACACACACACACACACACACACACACACACACACACACACACACACACACACACACACACACACACACACACACACACACACACACACACACACACACACACACACACACACACACACACACACACACACACACACACACACACACACACACACACACACACACACACACACACACACACACACACACACACACACACACACACACACACACACACACACACACACACACACACACACACACACACACACACACACACACACACACACACACACACACACACACACACACACACACACACACACACACACACACACACACACACACACACACACACACACACACACACACACACACACACACACACACACACACACACACACACACACACACACACACACACACACACACACACACACACACACACACACACACACACACACACACACACACACACACACACACACACACACACACACACACACACACACACACACACACACACACACACACACACACACACACACACACACACACACACACACACACACACACACACACACACACACACACACACACACACACACACACACACACACACACACACACACACACACACACACACACACACACACACACACACACACACACACACACACACACACACACACACACACACACACACACACACACACACACACACACACACACACACACACACACACACACACACACACACACACACACACACACACACACACACACACACACACACACACACACACACACACACACACACACACACACACACACACACACACACACACACACACACACACACACACACACACACACACACACACACACACACACACACACACACACACACACACACACACACACACACACACACACACACACACACACACACACACACACACACACACACACACACACACACACACACACACACACACACACACACACACACACACACACACACACACACACACACACACACACACACACACACACACACACACACACACACACACACACACACACACACACACACACACACACACACACACACACACACACACACACACACACACACACACACACACACACACACACACACACACACACACACACACACACACACACACACACACACACACACACACACACACACACACACACACACACACACACACACACACACACACACACACACACACACACACACACACACACACACACACACACACACACACACACACACACACACACACACACACACACACACACACACACACACACACACACACACACACACACACACACACACACACACACACACACACACACACACACACACACACACACACACACACACACACACACACACACACACACACACACACACACACACACACACACACACACACACACACACACACACACACACACACACACACACACACACACACACACACACACACACACACACACACACACACACACACACACACACACACACACACACACACACACACACACACACACACACACACACACACACACACACACACACACACACACACACACACACACACACACACACACACACACACACACACACACACACACACACACACACACACACACACACACACACACACACACACACACACACACACACACACACACACACACACACACACACACACACACACACACACACACACACACACACACACACACACACACACACACACACACACACACACACACACACACACACACACACACACACACACACACACACACACACACACACACACACACACACACACACACACACACACACACACACACACACACACACACACACACACACACACACACACACACACACACACACACACACACACACACACACACACACACACACACACACACACACACACACACACACACACACACACACACACACACACACACACACACACACACACACACACACACACACACACACACACACACACACACACACACACACACACACACACACACACACACACACACACACACACACACACACACACACACACACACACACACACACACACACACACACACACACACACACACACACACACACACACACACACACACACACACACACACACACACACACACACACACACACACACACACACACACACACACACACACACACACACACACACACACACACACACACACACACACACACACACACACACACACACACACACACACACACACACACACACACACACACACACACACACACACACACACACACACACACACACACACACACACACACACACACACACACACACACACACACACACACACACACACACACACACACACACACACACACACACACACACACACACACACACACACACACACACACACACACACACACACACACACACACACACACACACACACACACACACACACACACACACACACACACACACACACACACACACACACACACACACACACACACACACACACACACACACACACACACACACACACACACACACACACACACACACACACACACACACACACACACACACACACACACACACACACACACACACACACACACACACACACACACACACACACACACACACACACACACACACACACACACACACACACACACACACACACACACACACACACACACACACACACACACACACACACACACACACACACACACACACACACACACACACACACACACACACACACACACACACACACACACACACACACACACACACACACACACACACACACACACACACACACACACACACACACACACACACACACACACACACACACACACACACACACACACACACACACACACACACACACACACACACACACACACACACACACACACACACACACACACACACACACACACACACACACACACACACACACACACACACACACACACACACACACACACACACACACACACACACACACACACACACACACACACACACACACACACACACACACACACACACACACACACACACACACACACACACACACACACACACACACACACACACACACACACACACACACACACACACACACACACACACACACACACACACACACACACACACACACACACACACACACACACACACACACACACACACACACACACACACACACACACACACACACACACACACACACACACACACACACACACACACACACACACACACACACACACACACACACACACACACACACACACACACACACACACACACACACACACACACACACACACACACACACACACACACACACACACACACACACACACACACACACACACACACACACACACACACACACACACACACACACACACACACACACACACACACACACACACACACACACACACACACACACACACACACACACACACACACACACACACACACACACACACACACACACACACACACACACACACACACACACACACACACACACACACACACACACACACACACACACACACACACACACACACACACACACACACACACACACACACACACACACACACACACACACACACACACACACACACACACACACACACACACACACACACACACACACACACACACACACACACACACACACACACACACACACACACACACACACACACACACACACACACACACACACACACACACACACACACACACACACACACACACACACACACACACACACACACACACACACACACACACACACACACACACACACACACACACACACACACACACACACACACACACACACACACACACACACACACACACACACACACACACACACACACACACACACACACACACACACACACACACACACACACACACACACACACACACACACACACACACACACACACACACACACACACACACACACACACACACACACACACACACACTTGGTTTCCTAACGTATGCTAACCATGAACTTACCGTCACTAATGTTGTTGCAACATCGAGGAAAATGGACGCCGCTCGTTCAGTAATCGGTCAGTTTACGTTGGAAATATAATTTTTTCTTAACCAATTAAATCCTAAACGGAATAGAAAGATTGTTTGTTTTTCCAAGCTAAACCAAAAAAGTTTGTTTGTAGCTTTTTGTAATGTAGCTATGTTTTATTAGGCCTATGGAAAGATATAGCGTTCTGCTTTATAACAAAAATTTGAAATTTTTTTAAAATTGAGGATATGTATTTTATGACCGTGATGATCGTCCCTATATCCCCTACCATGGGCTTTTATATCCCTACCTTAATCCCTCCTACCCCTAATTCCTCCCTGCCTATTCACAACACCTCCGTTATTTTTCTTAGGCCATTGTAGTCACAATGGCTGATCTTTTTAAAACTGTAAAACTAAAGAGAAAATGTAAGTTTGAACCATGACTTCTGTTCGCGAGGTTTAGAGAATAATTTTTAAAATGTGTTTTAAGTAACATACGAAGGTACGAAAACATCATGGTCTTTTTGACTTTTTGAATCTTTTGTCTTATCATAGTTTTTTTTTAAATTCCTTCTTTTAGCTTACACGCTCCTGATATGTATCTTGTAGAAAATTTCAATCGTTAATAAAATACGTTTTTATTCAACCAATCAAGTTTAAATACTTTTTTTTAAACTATAGTGGATGGCAATTGAGGTTAATAATTTTTTTTCAAATATTTATTCAATAATTTAATTATAAAAATTTTGGGGTCTATCACGATTCGAACTGAGTTCGAAATCCAGCTCAATTTGGGACTGCGACAACTTTCCCCAATATCTAGAATTGGGTTTCTCAAAGATGTATATAAATTTTGTACCTCCACATTTGGTTTCCGTTGGAACCTCCGTTGTACAACCTTAATTAAACTGTTGCCATGGTTACCACAAAATATCATAAATAGTACTATAGGGTTAAAAATTAATGAAAAGAGTAAAATGAAGAAACAAACTGGAGATAAACAAACAATCCAGTCTGTTTTTCTTTCTTGACCTCAGTATGAATTTACTTTGAAGTTTTTTTTATGTTTCTAGTTTTTGCAGTTAAATTCACACGAATAAATATACAAATTTGTGTACTTTTCCGAAAGTTTTATATACAAAATTAGTTTAGCAGAAAACTAAAAAATGTGTATTTATTGTAATAAATATTGCGCAAGTGGTTACTGTGACTAATGAAAATGAATTTTCTGTAATGTACTTAATCGGTGAACTTAAATACTAACGTAATTAATTCATACCTTAAAGTATAAAGTATTACTTGAAAGCAACTATAATGTCCGTAAAATGTTAACGTATCTGCTATTAATGCCACGCCCTAATAGTCTTCATTGGCCTTCGGTTCACAGAAGGAAATTGCATAGGTCGGTAAATCCATCACAAAATCACGTATGCATTTATCTCGCTCGTATCACATTGCCGATGTAAATAAACACAACAGGAAATTGAAGCAAGGTGGTAACATGATGTAGTTTTTCCGTTTAAAACACTGCTTACTTTTAGTTTTAACTATTTATTGTTGCCAGTTGGTATAAGCTTCTTATTACTTACGAAAAAACATCCTTTTTGTAATAAAACAATTGGATTTAAGCATCTTACTTTCATGTGATCTATAAGAAGATAAACAAAAAATTGTATTAATTATTAATAATATTAAAAAATAAATATATTTGTGAATCAGAAATTAAAACCATTACAACGTCTATAATGAAAAACAAGTAATATAAACATTTTTGTTCAGAAGTAAATTCCTACTGAGGTCAAAAAAGAAAAAATGTATCATTGTTTGCTTATTTCCTGTATGTTTATTTTATTTTCATTCATTTTTAACCTTACAGCAATATTTATGATATTTTGTGGTAACCATGGCAACAGTTTAAGGTTGTAAAAAGGAGGTTTCAACTACAACCAGTTGAGGGAAAAATAGATATACGTCTTTGAGTAATTAATTTCTTGGTATTGGAAGGTTGGCGCAGTGCCAAAGCGCGCTAGACTTTGAACTTAAAGTTTCACAGTTCGAATCTCGATTGACCCCAAATTTTTATAATTTTATTATTGAATAAATATTTGAAAAAAACTTTGTTAAATCAATCGTCATCCAATATAGGTTTAAAAAAAAATTATTTGAACTTGATTGGATAAATAAAAACGTATTTTAACGATTGAAAATTTGTTCAACACACACACACACACACACACATACACACACACACACACACATATATATATATATATATATATATTATGATATAGTATGTATGTATAATATAGTAATACGGTAATATAGTATTATATATATATATATATATATATATATATATATATATATATATATTAGGGATGGGCCGCTTCCTAAAATTTTCGATTCCGATTCCGATTTCGATTCTAAAATTTTCCTTTCGATTCTCGATTCTTTGGTCGATTCTCGATTCTTTCAAATTATATTAGCTTACATGCTAGGTATGTAATAATTAATTTAGTTAACATCTTGGTCATACGGCAAAACCATTTAAAAGTTCTGTTTTAATGTAATAGGCTACACAAAACTTTCAACCTTAATTTATCAATAGGAATTTTTAAAAGCATAAAAACATATCAGACTAAAGTAATGACTTATTATAAAGTTAAAAATGTGAACTTTACACTATTTTATGATGTTTGAAAAAATACCTAAGCCTATTTACATTGTCTCTCAAAACAAAACAAAAATTAAAAACAAACGAACAACATAAAGATTTTAAAAAATAATAGAAATAGGGTAGTTTTTAATATGCCCCTGAATCATTGGCAGCGACACGGGGGGGGGGGGAGAACGAGAGATTGTGTATCGAACCCTCTCTAGTGAGAGAGAGATAGAGAGACGAGTGATGACAAACGACCAGGATTGGTTACGATCTTCTTTGTTGTTGCTTCATAAATAATAATATTTTCGTTATCTGAAATCGGTATTTGCTTTAATCGTTTAATTCATTCAAAGCAACTAATACATAAATAAGACATAGTTGGTAGTTAATTATTTTTCCAATAAATTACTCCATATACATATTTTAATAGTTAATAAAATAGGAATTGGAATCGACACTTTTACAATAAAGAATCGAGTATCGACGATACCTCGATACCACTTAGAATCAACGATTTCTGGAATCGAGAATCGGAATCGGCCCATCGCTAATATATATATATATATATATATATATATATATATATATATATATATATATATATATATATATATATATATATATACTTACATAAGGAGAGAGTAAGCTAATAGAAGGAACTTAATAAGGTTGAATTAAGGTTATACTAAAATATAGTAATTCACTATGAAGTATCTACCACGTTATTGTTTCATTGTTTGCAAAATACATTTATTCTATAACTGTTTTAAATTAGTCTTTAAAAATTAAAAAACCGCAATTTTATATAAATTTATATATTAAAATTTTAGAATTTATCATATTTATACATATTTTTAAATGCATTTGTCTACGTTTACAAAAATATGAAATTACTTGTTGCTTCAAAGTAATAAAATTATTGGAAGTTGAATTTAAGTATAAATATTAGGCCTATACACTTCTAACCTTTAATTCCCTTATTACAGAAAATAGCATAACCTACTGGCAATGTAACACATCTGTTGCATAAAATCACACTTATTGCATAATTTAATGTAGCATACGATATTTCTAAATAGGAAATTGAATTTGAAAATGATTTAAACATAACCTCCACGTAACCTCTAAGTGAAGACTAACAGCTGTTAGTGTTAACTCTGGACCATGTACTGTTCTGGAATTCGTACACCTTCGATGTGACGATAAACTGTTTGATATGTGTTGTTTGTTTCTGTAGTTATACCCTCTCGAAAAACGTTCTAAGGCTGGAGTTTTGTAGTAAATAAAAATTAAAAAAAAAAAAATGAAAAATTTGGTTCTAATAACTTGTTATATTTAAATATCTTTAAATTAATAAAAGGATAATGAAAATTTGTTAAAAGTATAAAAATTAAAGGTTTTTAAACCGATTTATTATTGTAATGTATTGTTTTAACCTGAATATTATTTACTAGTACAGTTGTCCACCTGCCTCAACATCGTCACCTTCATTAGAGGTCGACATTCTCTGAATGTTACTACTCAATAAGAATCATACTTACTCAATATTGTTCTTGAGTAACTGACATTTGTTTATATCTCTTTAAGGTTTAACAACCACTTAGCAAACATAACGAACTGTTGTGTTTGTAATTAGTGTTTGTTTGTCTGTTTATGTAGCTTAGTGTCTGTTCTAGAGCTCGTGTAGTGCTCATACATCGTTGGCCAAAATAAGCTTCCAAACACGAACTTGTATAAGGAATAATACAACAAGAATTGACTTATAAATTTACGATTTTGCATAGAGGCTTATTAACGGAGTGTAAAAGTAATATTAATCGTATAAATAGCGGCGCTACTGTTTGTTTATCAGAAACGCCTCCGGTGCCGGCGCCCGATAGCAGGATCATGAAACCCGTCGCTGTCTTTAGTTACAGTCTGGTGCAGACATTCATTACGTAGGAAGAAACGCTTTATAGTATTTCCTATTCGAGATTTAATTTAAGCAGAATTCCTTGTAAAGGTGTCAAGAAACAGTCAACTGAGCGACAAGCAGTGATCGATCACATCGTCATCATATTTCTCCATCTATAATTTGTTCCATTGATTCTCCTTTGTATTTATAATTACATTTGCTTATAGCGTCCGAGTAGCGGATAGTGACGTCTACACACCCGGGTTGAGAGCATATCTTGTTTATGTAAGCTACTGCTCAAGCGATGCTATAATTCCATCCAGTTCCCAGCACCAGGGTATCATTGTGCTTTCGCTTAGGCCTCTCGTTCTTTACATGCGTAAAGTTTAGACAGCGACTAAGTACGTCATCAAGTACGACGTCATCCGCCCTTTGCTTATAGCGTCCGAGTAGCGGATAGTGACGTCTACAAACCCGTGTTGAGAGCATCTCTTGTTCATGTAAGCTACTACTCAAGCGATGCTATAATTCTATTCTGTTCCCAGCACCAGGGTATCATTGTGCTTTCGCTTAGGCCTCTCGTCATTTAGATGCGTAAAGTTTAGGCAGCGACTAAGTACGCCACCAAGTATGACGTCATCCGTCCTTTACTTGATGTTCTGTCGTACGACAAAGTAAGTTGTATTTATCTCACCATCAAGTCAACAACCATTTGTGTGCTCAAAATGTGTGATCAATAATTAATTTTTATTGTTAGATTCGTCGCAATTTATTTCAAGAATACTGCGCAAAAGAAAAAGTGAGTGGGTTAATGGTGTCTTGCGCAAAAGAGGTTGGTGTGGGGAGTTTCATAGCGTTAAACTATAATAAATACTATATTTGCTTTAATATAGATGGCAGCAACCATCTGGAAGGCTTGAACGTTAATGGCAAAGAACTTGGCATTATAAGCTCTGTACAGACATGATCGGTACTTGAAACAGTTATACTATATTTCTTTTTGGGGCTCCTTCAAATGACCAAAATGCAACTAACCAAAGTGTTCGCATATAATTTACGCAACCTTCAACTAACCAAAATAGGCAACATTCAAATAATCGTAAGTGCAACTAACCAAAGTACACGGACTTCAACTGAAAGAAATGTTGCGGGTTATAGTTTTGCCGTTCCGCAGGCGTTTATCGCACAACTTGAAGTTAATAACTGGGAAGTAATATTTCTGTAAATATCTTAACTTAGTAGGTTTTATTACTACCTTCAAATTGTTTCTCAAAATACTGCGGTTTAACTTTATCGTTATTAAAGTAAATGCAATGCAACAATATTATTCGGTTTGATTAGACAATAGATCGTAAAGTATCTTATTATAATTGTAAATAGTCGGTGCGGCAATAAGATAACTCGCAATATTTCTTTCGGTTGAAGTCTGTGTATTTTGGTTAGTTGAAGTCTGTACACTTTGGTTAGTTGAAGTCCATGCACTTTCGTTAAGTTGAACGTCGCATATTTTAGTTAATTGGAAGTTGCATACGTTTTGGTTAGATGAGTTTTGGTCATTTGAAGGCTAACCTTCTTTTTATTATTGGTCTTTTGGTTTCAAACCTGACAAATTATTGTTGAAATTACTTTAAACTTGTAAACAATTTTAATTTATAAAATAAATAAATAATCTCCTAATTGATTGTGATGCCGATTTTTTGTAATTATAATTCTATAATTTATAATAATTATTATAATTTATTAGGGGCGTGGCTCATGTGGTGTTGAGGATCACGTTGGTCCCACAGGGGTATCCTTTCTTGGACAAGATGAATAAGTTTCTCCCTAGCCATGAATCTCGTCGCACGACAAATGTAAACTGAATAGGGAAAAGTGCGTTGTTGCGCAAATTAAACCTGACAAATTATTGTTGAAATTACTTTAAACTTATAAACAATTTTAATTTATAAATTAAATAAATAATCTACTAATTGATTGTGATGCCAATTTTTTGTAATTATAACTCTATAATTTATAACAATTATTATAATTTATTAGTGGCGTGCCTCGTTTGGTGTTGAGCATTACGTTGGTCCCACAGGGGTATCCTTTCTTGGACAAGTTGAATAAGTTTCTCCCTAGCCATGATGCTCGTCGCACGACAAATCTAAACCGAATAGGGAAAAGTGTGTTATTGCGCGATGTGCTACAACCCTCCTACTAATGACGCGGCTTCACTTACTTCTTCACGTTGCTGCATCTTAAGGACGAGAGGCCTTAGTTGTACACAATACCACGTGCTCTCCCTTACCCTCCTTACAAGAGAGTATGATGGGTATAAGTCTTTATAGCCCCGGTAGAGACTATGCATCCTTCAGGTACCCAGCCCACTACACATACACCATTGCCCATTGTCACTTGGGTTCTGTCCCTTCCTCAATTTGAACCATATTTACATTTACTTTCTCCTCGTCGGCAAAAATACAGTGAACTTGGATTAGTCAGACCTCGTTAACTCGGATATCCGGATAATCCGGAATGATTTTCAAGTATTTTAAATAAGAAGTAACACAATCCAACAAGCACAGTAGATACATAGAACGTCCAACACAACAATAAAAATAATATATACGTTCATATACTGTACATAATACTCTTTGTTTGATAAATTTACTGCAGTTTTTCTGTAAGTACAATGTCTTCTTTTAATATTTCCTTAGTCTCCGACTTAGCCGGATTTTCGATTATCCGGATGGATTGCGGTCCTAGGTGGTCCAAATTATTGAGAGTCTACTTTAGTCATAGTGACTGATCACTAAAACTAGAAAAAAATCTTTAGTTTTATGAATCAAAATTTTCAGAATGCATACTCAGTTGGCTGCTGATTAATTTAATTTGGTCAACAAATTTTGTCATAAATTTCTCCTAATTATTTATCAGCGGAGTAGGAAATCAAACAAACGCCATCTCTTCTCTGCGCACATGAACAAGACACGCCCCTTTTATAATGAAAGAACGTCAACAAGTAGTCTCTGAATAGAGGTAATTCACTGTAGGTTTCCAAATTAGCTGGCTTAATAAAATTAAAATAATATATATTTCAATGTTTGGTATTTACTGTAGTAGCCTATGTTTATATCCATGCTCCTGAAGTCATAGTGTAAGCTCTTGTGTACGTGAATTTGCACAGCTTTGCACACATTCCGAATCTCAGCCTTGAATCACCTACCAGGGAAATTTATATACATTAATCCTACGTGAATTCACAATCTTTTCCTTAGTTGATAATAGTCATTTCGGAAACTAAGGTTAGTTATTTCCTATGATAAAAAACACAATTTTTTTTAGAGATAAATGAATTTTATTTAGATTTATATTTATGTTAAAATAGAAAGGCTAGGCATGGTCACTTGAAACTTTCACTTTTGTACTGGGATGACAACACTTCGAAACGGGTAGCCTTTAAATGACCAAAATTCAACTAACCAAAACGTACGCAATTCTTAACTAACCAAATTATACAACGTTCAATTAAACGAAAGTGCACGGACTTCAACTAACCAAAGTGCACGAACTTCAACTGAACCAAATGTTGCAGTTTATCTTATTGCCGTTCCGCAGGCGTTTATCGCACTACTTGAAGTTGAAATTGATAAGTGTTTTGTAATATTTCTGCCTGCGAAACGGCAATAAGATAACATGCAACATTGCGTTCAGTTGCAGTCCGTGTACTTTGGTTAGTTGAAGTTCGTACTCTTTGGTTAGTTGAAGTCCGTGCACTTTCGATTAGTTGAATGTCGCGCATTTTTGTTAGTTGAAAGCTGCGTACATTGTGTGCGTATATTTTGGTTTGTTGAATTTTGGTAATTTTAAAGAGCCCCATCGAAAACCTTTCTGAAGAAATTTCTGGTAAACTCAAGCAACAGATGTTTGTCTCCATTATTGAGGTTTAGGAAAAGTCTTGTTTTTTTCACGTGCCTAACGCTTTTTCAACATATCTGAAAAACTATCTCTTTGCATTCATTTTTACTTTCTAAGTTTTATGTGGTCGCCACAGTCATAATGGGTGAATGTATTAAAAACTTGAAATTTAAAAAAGAATTGATGGTTCTGTCATTTGTTTATTTATAGTGGAATTATATAAAGCACTTGTAATTCTGTCTTTGCAGCAATTGTTACGCGAATAATATGCATAGACGCAGATTTGTTGTGATATGGGCATGAATGGCGATAACAACAGATTAAAGCCAATGTTCCACGTAGATATAGAAGGCATTTGCGTAATTTAAAAACTCTCTGTGTAATGAGTAAGCTGCATTGACGTTATGATTCAGTCTCCACCCCCTCCACTGCTCACCGCTCCATGTGTTCCGCTCGACTTGGTGTAGTCAGTACTCAGTAGTAACATAGCGTGCGTGTGTATCAGTGTGATGCTCCTGGAGTGATTTCTAATATGGTCTCTCTGGTCGGTCGACATTATACTTTACTGTAAGTTCTTATCATTTTACTTTCTAAACAAATACCAGCTTTGTGTAACTAATTTATAGAAATATCTTATGAACGATTATAATTTATGATTAGCGTCTATAAAAAAACGTAATTATTTACTTGCTACACGTAATCCATATTAGCATAAAAATTGTACCTGTTGATCCAGAAAGTAATCATAAGAGAAAATAGTAAAACAAAATTAAAAAAAAAAAACAAAAAATAATTTCAGTTCACAATAAGCACTAATTATTTAGTTAGGATAGATTTGGTTCTTAAAAATATAATAGTCTACTAAATGTCGACTTGTAATCTGGTTTTAATTTTGTAATTTGATAAGTTTTTGTATAGGCGGACGGAACAAGGAGACTGTGTTTCACTTTTAACGCTGTTTACCTCGCCTGTGTTATAGTGAACATTAATTATTTTACAATCAAATGTATCCGAATTGGATAATTTGTATGTTAGTGTAACAAAGCGCTCTGTTTTGTGAAAAAACTTGATTTTTAAAAGTTTTGTGTTTATTGTGAAGTTATTTATTTTTTTTTTTTTTAATTTTAAGGGCATTGCCACCAAATGTTATTATTTTTCCATGTTCCTGACGAATTTCTAGATCGCAAGGCATAATATTATGCAGAGATCATATAATGTGATGCCAATATCCTTTACGTGCAGAAAGAAAATAATTACCAAAGCTTACAGTATTACATTGGAGGCCTTTAAACTGTTAAACTATTTGAAAAACGAAAACAATTTTTTAAAAAGCTCTTTCAGTCATGCTATTTAGATTTATTTGTAATTGTAAATTGATATTATGTATGAGTTTACAGTTTGAAGACTTTTCGATATGTAATTATCAATTTATACATTTAGTCACTTTCTTTATATTATCTCGTGCTATTTCTATTCATACCTTACGTGTGTAGATATTTGAGAAACAACGTTTTGGCCTAATGTTTATGGTTTTTGCATACGTATATTTAAATATACTTATAAAGTCTCCAGTTAGGTTAGATTTAGTTGTAATTTTATACATTACTATTTACCTATATTATAATATATCTATAAAGTGTCCAGTCAGGATAGATTCGATTGTAATTTTATACATTACGATTTACCTATATCATAATATACCTATAAAGTGCCCAGTCAGGATAGATTCGGTTGTAATTTTATACATTACTATTTACCTATATTATAATATATCTATAAAGTGTCCAGTCAGGATAGATTCGATTGTAATTTTATACATTACTATTTACCTATATTATAATATACCTATAAAGTGCCCAGTCAGGATAGATTCGGTTGTAATTTTATACATTACTATTTACCTATATTATAATATACCTATAAAGTGCCCAGTCAGGATAGATTCGGTTGTAATTTTATACATTACTATTTACCTATATTATAATATACCTATAAAGTGCCCAGTCAGGATAGATTCGGTTGTAATTTTATACATTACTATTTACCTATATTATAATATATCTATAAAGTGTCCAGTCAGGATAGATTCGATTGTAATTTTATACATTACGATTTACCTATATCATAATATACCTATAAAGTGCCCAGTCAGGATAGATTCGGTTGTAATTTTATACATTACTATTTACCTATATTATAATATACCTATAAAGTGTCCAGTCAGGATAGATTCGATTGTAATTTTATACATTACGATTTACCTATATTATAATATATCTATAAAGTGTCCAGTCAGGATAGATTCGGTTGTAATTTTATACATTACGATTTACCTATATCATAATATATCTATAAAGTGTCCAGTCAGGATAGATTCGGTTGTAATTTTATACATTACTATTTACCTATATTATAATATATCTATAAAGTGTCCAGTCAGGATAGATTCGATTGTAATTTTATACATTACGATTTACCTATATCATAATATACCTATAAAGTGCCCAGTCAGGATAGATTCGGTTGTAATTTTATACATTACTATTTACCTATATTATAATATACCTATAAAGTGTCCAGTCAGGATAGATTCGATTGTAATTTTATACATTACGATTTACCTATATTATAATATATCTATAAAGTGTCCAGTCAGGATAGATTCGATTGTAATTTTATACATTACTATTTACCTATATTATAATATATCTATAAAGTGTCCAGTCAGGATAGATTCGATTGTAATTTTATACATTACGATTTACCTATATCATAATATACCTATAAAGTGCCCAGTCAGGATAGATTCGGTTGTAATTTTATACATTACTATTTACCTATATTATAATATACCTATAAAGTGTCCAGTCAGGATAGATTCGATTGTAATTTTATACATTACGATTTACCTATATTATAATATATCTATAAAGTGTCCAGTCAGGATAGATTCGATTGTAATTTTATACATTACGATTTACCTATATCATAATATATCTATAAAGTGTCCAGTCAGGATAGATTCGGTTGTAATTTTATACATTACTATTTACCTATATTATAATATACCTATAAAGTGTCCAGTCAGGATAGATTCGATTGTAATTTTATACATTACGATTTACCTATATTATAATATACCTATAAAGTGCCCAGTCAGGATAGATTCGGTTGTAATTTTATACATTACTATTTACCTATATTATAATATACCTATAAAGTGTCCAGTCAGGATAGATTCGGTCGTAATTTTATACATCACTATATACCTATATTAAAATATTCCTATAAAGTGCCCAGTCAGGATAGATTCGGTCGTAATTTTATACATTACTATTTACCTATATTATAATATACCTATAAAATGTCCAGTCAGGATAGATTCGGTCGTAATTTTATACATCACTATATACCTATATTAAAATATTCCTAAAAAGTGTCCAGTCATGATAGATTAGGTTGTAATTTTATACATTACTGTTTACCTATATTATAATATACCTATAAAGTGTCCAGTCAGGATAGATTCGGTCGTAATTTTATACATTACTATTTACCTATATTATAATATACCTATAAAATGTCCAGTCAGGATAGATTCGGTCGTAATTTTATACATCACTATATACCTATATTAAAATATTCCTAAAAAGTGTCCAGTCATGATAGATTAGGTTGTAATTTTATACATTACTGTTTACCTATATTATAATATACCTATAAAGTGTCCAGTCAGGATAGATTCGGTCGTAATTTTATACATTACTATTTACCTATATTATAATATACCTATAAAATGTCCAGTCAGGATAGATTCGGTCGTAATTTTATACATCACTATATACCTATATTAAAATATTCCTAAAAAGTGTCCAGTCATGATAGATTAGGTTGTAATTTTATACATTACTGTTTACCTATATTATAATATACCTATAAAGTGTCCAGTCAGGATAGATTCGGTCGTAATTTTATACATCACTATATACCTATATTAAAATATTCCTATAAAGTGTCCAGTCAGGATAGATTCGGTCGTAATTTTATTCATCACTATATACCTATATTAAAATATTCCTAAAAAGTGTCCAGTCAGGATAGATTAGGTTGTAATTTTATACATTACTATTTACCTATATTATAATATACCTATAAAGTGTCCAGTCAGGATAGATTCGGTCGTAATTTTATACATCACTATATACCTATATTAAAATATTCCTATAAAGTGTCCAGTCAGGATAGATTCGGTTGTAATTTTATACATTACTATTTACCTATATTATAATATACCTATAAAATGTCCAGTCAGGATAGATTCGGTCGTAATTTTATACATTACCTGGTTAAATGTATAAAATTACAAGCAAATCTGCCCTTACTGAATATTTTATAGGTATGTTTCAATATAGATACACAAAATTCACCTTCCCAGGCAATAACAAAAATAATAGTTATCAATATAGCTTAAAGACTTGTTTTTGATTAATTTTATACACATACCATTGAGGGTGGGCAATTTACCAAAGTGTATTTACCAAAGTTTTTATTCCTATAACACCAACTACAGTTGTGACGTCACTGTATCACTCGGTGGACGATGCACAACTTGCTACTCTGCACTGAATTTTTTACCCAACTTTTATTTGATAAAAAATAATTTTCCGTGTAAAATAAAAAAAAAAATTCTTATGGATACCATCATAGGGCATGTTTTTGAACAATTTTATACTTCAATCTCAGGTGGTGCCCAATGTGCATATTTACCGAATTTTTTTTCAACGTAAGATTTTTAATGTTGTACGTTTTTGAAAAATAGTGTAAATATAATTGTAGTGTATATGAATGAATAATCATGATTATTGATATTATTACTGTACGTAGTAGTATATTTGTATATATATGTATGTATGGTTTTATGCTGTTTATTAATAAAAGTATATTTATTGTAATTTTAAAAATATAAGTAAATACTTACAGAATCACTAAACCATCTTAGATTTTTGGTTTTGACATGCCATTTAAAAATACATTCTAAACAAATAAAAACTGATTTTAATTGTCGTAAACAAGAAGTAATGGTCAAAGCCTTGTATTGTCTTCATACATAACCTATCTGATAAAACACGCTCAATTTATCCAGTAACTCTGGACGCATTGCGGGTTGCGTTACTGCCTGTTGAATTATAGCTACAAAGTGTCGGGTTTGCTTATACAAAATAAGTTTCCTATGTAAACTAACCGATTGATCAATTGGACGAGTGGCCTGCATTGCTTACGCCCGACAACGTACGTGACTACTTTACGTTAATAAAGCTAATTTTTTATAACCAAACCTGACATATATTTTAATATAGCTAATTATATCAATGTTGTAAAGTAGTAGAATATCAGCAATGTAGTAAAGTAGTAGAAAGTAATAGAACAGTGCTCTGTTTTATCAAGAAACTTATATATTTTCGAGTGTCTTGGTATAAGTAGTTTATGTCTGTATTTTCCAATTTTTTTACCACTGTAATAATTTGTGACATTTGAAATTACTTTTCACTTATTTAGAATATATATTAAAGTAGGCTATTAACGTTTAACAATACAGTACTTGGCCCAGTATTACCATGAAAGTTGTGTTGTTTTTTTTTCTTGTTAAAGCTCAAGGTTGGGAGAATGAACAGTAATCATCGCGACTCAAACACGATATTTCCAAAAACAATTCTACAGAAGGTCCTCGGTAACACTGTAAAAATTAAAAGTTCCTGACGCCCCAAAAATTAAAAATCCACGATAAAGACAAAAATTACTTCACTTCGCAACACACGGAAAACTTTATAAAATCAAGGTTTTTAATAATAAAAGCAAAGAATCATTTTACAGTAGAATATAGCTACAAAAAATACGGTCAAGCTAGATCTGGTTATGAAAAGGTATAAAATAGTGTGCTAAGATAAGCAAACTTGTTTACAAGTGATATTGCCTAAATGTTGGTTTACTTTTTTGTATCTCCACTCAGAACAAGGAGGCAGACGTTTCATTTTAACGTTTGAATTGTGCATGAGTGAACTTTTTATTAAACCTAATCTATCTTAGTGGATATTTTGTAGTTGTATTGTAATGCTATCTGTTTTATAAGAAAACCTTGATTTTTTAGAGTTTCGCGAATGTTAAAAGTGTAGGTTAAACGTACCTTTTTTTCAAAATTTGTATTTTTTAAGGGTCACCACTAAGCTTTATTATTTTTCTCTATTCGTAATGACTGTCTGCATTATCTGGTATATGTTTGCAATATCGATGACGTCTAGTATACAGCAATTACATATAGTACGTTCAAATACAATTGTTTGTAATTTTTGGAGTCGATAATAGTCCGGAGTTGTATGATAGTTGTTGATGAAGTAAACTTCGTTGTCGAAACGCCTATGATTGTGATTAAATTTTTTATGGAGAATATGATGTTCTTTAAATAAATAAATATATATATATATATATATATATATATATATATATATATATATATATACACATACATATATCACTTTCACTATATATACTTAAACAAGAATTTTACTTGGTATTTATGCGAGTTAACTTTCAAAGATTGATAGTATCTCCATTATCGAGCATCACTGACCGGGGGTTGCAGTAGACCACCACAAGTAGACCACTACTACAACCCCCGGTCATTGATGCCGGATAATGGAGATACTATCAATCTTTGAAAGTTAACTCGCATAAATACCAAGTAAGATTCTTGTTTAAGTACATATAGTGAAAGTGATAAGGGAATACAAGAAAACAGTGTTGCAAAGTTAAATATGTATATATATATATATATATATATATATATATATATATATATATATATATATATTAATATATTAAATATGGTGATATGTTTTCTTGTAATATAGTTAATAAATTAAAAATATTTCAAAAACAAGAATAATTTTAAAGAATATATCTAATCAGATTAGATAATTATTTTCCTGAAGATGCTGGTACTATTTTATCGCCGAAAAGCTTTGAATAAATATATTCATTAAAATTATTCTTGTTTTTGAAATATTTTTAATTTATTATATATATATATATATATATATATATATATATATATATATATATATATATATATATATGATGAATAGTTATTATCTGGAGTACATCCGTTCATTCTGCAGTCCATAAATTCGCAGTTCCGACGATTCGCTAGAATCTCATCCAGCATTGACGAGGTGAACCCAACAACACTAGAAGAGCGAGTTGAGATTCTAGCGAAACGTCGGAACTGCGAATTTATGGACTGCATAATGAACGGATGTACTCCAGATAGTAACTATTCATCATATTTTTCCATCCGTGAAAGAATACGTATCAGCATATACATATATATATATATATATATATATATATATATATATATATATATATATGTATGTATGTATGTATGTATGTATGTATATACAGTATTTCCATTATAAATTGTATTGAGTACGCCAAGTTGAAAACCACTTTTGAGTAATTCAATTTATGTATCTTCTTTTTTAATTCCTTCTGTTAGTTTACACTGTCTTTGAATATATTATATTTAAGGTTCAAATTTTCAATCGTTAATAAATTACTTTTTATTCATCTACTCAAGTTTACACACTTTTAATACTTATAGTGCATAACTATTGATGTTAATACAGTTTTTTTCAAATACAGTATTAATTAAGTTTAATAATGAATTAATTTAGTTTTATATGGAAGAAAACGTTTCACAAGATATGCAATATATTTATTTCGTCCCATTTGTCTTAAAATAAGTGATAGCATATGATTTCATGAAACAGCTGATTTTATGTTATAGGTTATATGGTAGAACTGCTGTTTTCGCATAAGTTGTGTTATATTTATAGGTTATATAGCTCTATTTATATTAATTTTAATTATTTATTTAAAAGTAAGGGAAATTAATTTTTTTTAACTAAGAAGAAATTGAATCAAACAAAATTTTGCTTATCTTACTTGTTAGTCTTGTGTTCGAGATTTTTAGTTGAAATTGAAAATAAAAACTCTGAAACAGTTCCTAAGCTTTAATGTAGGCTTATACATATTTGGCTCTATTCTTGTACGTATTTAAAAGGGATTTCGTTTCTGTATATGTATATAAGCTGTAGTAAGAAGTTAATTACAGGAGGCTTTGAATCACAGATTAGCAGGCTTTAAAGACATTAATAAATGCTATAAAGGTGTCAAGGCTCAGATACAGAACGACTACGTGGTCTTTATATAAACAATTAGGTTACCATGTTACCACTGTCTTTTGGCAACCAGTATTCAAAACTATATTTTATACAATTTCGGAATATTTTAACCTAGAAATAAATGTCAATGTAATGAAAGTGCTGAGGAAAAGTGCTCCTATATTCTAATAGAGCAGTTTACAACTATACTCCTTTTGCAATACGTGAGCATCATTATGCCTATCTTAGCTTATCCTATCTTTGTCTAACCTTGTTCGTACAAGACAGGGTAATGGGGAGGCGCGTCGCAGTATCAGGTAAGAGAAGATCCGCCCAGGAATGCGACCCTGCACAGGTCACAAGGATACGTTATTACATCCTCACTCAGTAGCCTCAACCATAATGTTATTGAAGTAAGGCTAATAATTCAAACAATGTTTACTATTCACAAGGCTAATAATTAAATCTACCTCAGAGAAGTGTAGGAGACTTCGCACCACATTAGGTTTGCTTCACTTACATAATCCTATATTATGCACAATACGTTTATATCTTTTTCAGGCGATACTGACTGATCATACTGATTGATCGCCTTAAAATTGCGCACACACGCACGCAAAATATTTTTGAAAATTATAATAAAATGTCGCACATATACTCCTACCTACAAAGCCTGAAGCAAAATTTAACTACTTAAAAGAAGTAACAGAGCATTTTGGTAAAAAAACTTCTTTTGATGTGTCTCCATGTTTTTATTGAAAACACATTTACAATAATTGTCTTAGAGTAGATTCAATTTTTTTTCAAAATTTATAATTTAAGGTTTGTAAATTATAAAAAAATTAAAATATGCATACACACACGCTCACAACGCGCGCGTGCGCGCTCTCACACACACACACACACACATACACACACGCACGAACCCTTCCCTCGTATCATTCTGTCGCTCCACTCGCCGGCAGTATTTTCCAAAGTCTCTATTATTCAATCTGCCATTAAATCCTCATATTTTGTGGAGGGACCATGTCACTTACGAAGAAGTAATGCTAAAGTTTGGCAAGGAGTAAGAGAGAGAATGGGAAAGAGAGAGAGGGAGGAACAGGAAGAAATATAGAAAGAATTTGAGCGAGAGAAATAAAGAGAGAGAGAGAGAGAGAGAGAGAAAGTGAGAGAAAGAGAAAGAGTGATAGAGAAAGAAAGAGGTGAAATAAGAGAGAAAGAAAGAGAAACTGTTAGAAAGAAAGAAGGAATGAGAAAGAAAGAATAAAAGAGAAGGGAAAAAGAAAGAAAGGATTAGAGAAAGTTAGAGTGATGGAGAAACAATGAAAGAGAGTCAGAGAGAATGAGCGTTAGCCAGAGGAAAGGAGAGAGTCAGAAAGAAAGAGTGTGAGCCAGATTAAAAGAGAAAAAAATGACAGAGAAATAGAGAGAGTGAGAGAAAAAGAATGAAAGAAAGAAAGAAAGAGAGCCAGAGAGAAAGAGAGAGAGGCGGAGAGAGAGGGGGGGAGAGAGGGAGAGAAAGAGGGAGAGAGAGAGAGAGAGAGGTAACAGGTAAATCAAATAACGATTTACAGGTTTACGAGCGGGAGATCTTTGATTGCTGTATGTTCACTCCAATAATGGTAACTGAAAAGGAAATACTGTACGGTACAAAGAAACAAAGAAGCATTTAATATTCCTATAAAGGATGTATGTTTGAATGGACGCAATTCTGATAAAGCAAAACAATATGCTTCGTGTGCAAGTAAAACGTCTGTATTTCGTAATTTATTTAAAGAGCTCTAATAAAATTGGCACATTTAAAAGTAGTTGTATGACACCTCCTGTGAATCATATTTTGTAGATAATTTTCATGGGAAATAATTATGGTCTTCAATCATCCAAACTTAATAATTTGTTGGAAGTTATTTAATTGCCAACGATCGTATAGACGGTGATCTCAAAAAGTGCAAAAACTCAACTAGTGTACGGGTCAGCACATTTCTCAGCCAGTGAACCGAGAAAAAGTCGTTCAGATAGCTTTATCTCGGTTTGCTCGATATGCAATAGTTTATCTATTACAGTACCTAACAATGGTTATTCTTGTTCTAGTATTGGATGACTGCCATGCAGTATTTTTATGATATAGCGAACTACCGCCACCCAGCTGTATTGATATCTCTTTCCGTACCGGTTTTATGGCGCTACTTGTACTCTCTGCACGTAATAAATACTGCAATAGTTTCTACAAATACATCATCAATTTTGTTACATATGCTGGTTTGTTATAAATGTAAATTTATAATTTTTTACAATTTTTGTGTTTCAATATTACAATACATCACTTATCTTTAAACCGTAGCAAATCTAAATTCATACTTTTTACAATTTTTTTATAATGACATTACAGTAAATTAACAGTAACCATGTGCACATTTTAATTTGATGGTCTTGTACGAAAAGAAGTGTCATCTTTTGCTCTGCTCGAGATTTGAACCCCTCTTTCCTAGCTTTGAATGTAGTAGTAATGACATTCACCCGGACCATCCGGGGACCATTCGGACATGTTCTTGACAAATAAAGATTGGCTTATTACAGTAATACGTTCGTACAGAAGGTATTTGCTTAGATAAACTGAACTACACGTGAATAAGGCACTAAGGAAACTTTTTTGGTTTTTTTTTCAGGAATCAATAACCACTGTGTTTAAGACTAGTTTGTTCTACATATAAAATAATTAGTTTTCCATTTCGGAAAAGATTGAAAAAAAACAAAACACTATTTTATTGTTGATTAATTTTTGTCTATTAGTTAACTCTTTCTCTCTCTCTCTCTCTCTCTCTCTCTTTATATATATATATATATATATATATATACATAATACATAATACATATACGCAGTACGTTGTATTTTTGTAGTCTACTGAAAGGTTGAGAACATAGGCATCGCCATTAAATCCCTTAATAGAAGGTGTAAGGAGGGGGGTCATAGCTCTTTATAGGGGCCATAAACTGTTTTCTACTTATTTAAAAAAAATCTTTAAATCGATAAAACATTTTTGTAATAATGTCCTTTAAAGAAGTTTGCTTTGCAATCGAAATGTACAAAAGGATAAAAAGTGTTTGTGTTAAGAGGGTTTATTTGTTTAAAATAATGAATTAAACCACAGTTGCTCCAAGTTGTTATAGCATTTTATCTGTTACACTTTTTTGTAAGAAAAAGGAACTTTCTTGTAGATGGAATTATGTAGGACTAGGTAAAAGTCATATTGGTCCGCTCATTTTGCCAGTAGGGGAGAATTGTCACCGCGAGGACAGGGCTGCTTCCTTGAGTGGAGGTTTACTGGCTACCCGGGCTAAAAGATGAGCTACTGTTGGACATTCCTGAGATATTAAATAACGTCAAGAGCGACTGAGTGTATTAGGGGTCTAAATGTTCAGAATAAATTCTTTTATCACATAAAGTAGACGCGTAACAAGTTTTGTGAAGATTTTCCTTGAATGTTTAGGCGTCCCTGTTGGACAGCCCACATATTGTGTTGGCGTAATCATAGTTACGCCAATTGGACAATCTGTTGAATAACAATTTGCTAAATAGCTCGGGATAAAACAGATGTTTCCGTTTAACAGGCCATCTGCGTCTTGAAACATCATTGCTATTTCTGCTCAATTCGGATGCTACACAATTTATCCTCTCTTTAATTCCACTGGGTTTCTTAATCGTTACAGTTTAACGAACACAGATCGTTGTAAGTTGCTACGTAGCCAACGGTGGTGTCATGGTATCGTTTCTTAAACGCAGAGAAACAACATTTATAAAGTAGCAATAACTCAATACTCATGACATACAGTCTTTTTTTTATTGAACAAAAATGCGGTTGTTTTGTGAGTCAAGTATTGTTTATTGTAAACTAGCTGTTCCGGCGAACGTCTTACAGTCTAAAAGTAAACGAATGGCGTGTTAACATTAGCTGAACTTAATTTAGTATTTTATTAACATAATAGTAGCTGAAAATATTGTAGTTGATCGACAATGTATTGAAAAGTGTGATAGTAATTGATCGAGAAAAGTGTGACAACAAAACTTATTGATTGAATGTTATTTATTGAAATACACTCGGGTGTAAAATATTTTTGGCTTTTCTCTCTCGTGCGTACACAAATAAATCAGGTTTTCCGACGCGTGAGCAAGCCACATACAGCTGTTAATGTGAGAAGCATGAATTTTCAAAATTAAGTCCAAATAATTTAAATTTTGTTGAGCAACCAAATTTGGAATGAATTCAGTGAAATGTCTTAGGATAAGATAGAAAATCACATTTTATGCCATTTTGGTACTTAAAAAATATTTTATAGGTTAATATTTTTCTGCTAAAGTTAATTGGTAGGGGGGTCACGTGCCCCCTGGCTACGCCCCTGAGACTTACTATGCCAGAAACCTTTCCAAGAATGTACTCGACAATTTCTCAAAGTTTTATGGCGATCGTATCAGTGGTTTAGTAACGCATAAGGATCATACATACAACATACATACATAGATACATACATCGATACAAACATTCATTTATACATATATATATATATATATATATAGGCCTATATAGATTTGGCAACGTTCCAATTACTATATTGTTATCCTCGTTCAAGTATATTGGTCAAAATTAACTATTTATGTCTATAGTTTTAATATGGAATACCTATTTTATATTAAAATATTCATATATAATATTTTTATATTATACATAAATAATTAATTTTGCCCAATGTAATTTAGGCCTGAAAAAAGATAACTGTATAGTTATCGAAAGGTTTCAAAATTTTTAATAAATTATATGTACTTGGCACACGAAACTACCGCATTTTTATTCAACAAAAAGTTTAATAAATCATATGTACTTGGCACACGAAACTACCGCATTTTTATTCAACAAAAAGTTTAATAAATCATATGTACTTGGCACACGAAACTACCGCATTTTTATTCAACAAAAAGTTTAATAAATCATATGTACTTGGCACACGAAACTACCGCATTTTTAATCAACAAAAAGTTTAATAAATCATATGTACTTGGCACAGGAAACTACCGCATTTTTATTCAACAAAAAGTTTTGTGAGTGTACAGATTATTAGTTTTTTCTTTGGTTTTGAAACATGTTTCGAACAGCTTTGTCTTCTTCAGTAGTGACTGTGTAGTTTCAGTGAATGTCAGAGCATTAAACATTTTCAGAATCAGAAAAAAATTTGTTTTAACGAGCCAAGAATAATTATTTAATGGGACAACGTATCTGCAACTAATTTGTTGTCTTTTCGATACTATTAACCTTATGGCCTAAAGAAAGAACATCGACAATGTCTCTATCAATTCATTGTATTGACATGGAGATTGGAGATTGTTAATGTTCTTTCTTTAGCAATAAGTTCAATAATGACTTGAAAAGACAACAAATTGTAAACATCGTCTTGATAAGTAATCATTTTTGCTCGTCTTTTTATTTTAAACAATTTTATACGAGCTACAAATTAGTAAACTTTCAGTTTGTAATAAAAACACTTTTACAAAGGACAGCCATAAAACCTTGTTTTCGTTATAAGTAAATTATGTCATTGAGATATTCTGGATCTCATTGAGTTTAAATGAAGTTATTAGCAACAATGCCATTGTATGTATTTATAACTGTGTTATATGTAATACAGTATTTTTTGTTTGTGCTTTTATCCACTATTCCTAGCTTATACAAGTCTTTTATTACAACTCAACACTCTTCCGGAGGAGGCCGGGAGGGTGCACCTCTTATGTCGAATCTAAGGGAGTTTTAGAGAACACTTCAAGTCGATGAAAGCTCTCCGAAACTCGTCGAGTGGGTTAATACCATAACCGCCAAAATAAACAGTACTGACACTGAATCAGCTATAGTTGCCTTATGATCAGCTGTACCCACTTTTGATTATTGCTGCTTACGTCTGGGGAACGACGAAGGAGAAGATTCACCGTGAGGGCCCACCAACATCTATTGTCCAATTAAAGGAATAAATAGCCATGTGTATAATTAGCATGAAACAACCCCTCCCTCTTCATCAAAATTATGAACGGTACGACTGTTGCCTCAAATTGAACGGAGATCATATAGAACATGTTTATGCCAGACACTAACCGATTTAGCTTCTTTTTACTTGTATGTGTTTGTAAAACTATTTAAATAAAATAAAATCTTACAACTGTTTCAGTACTGTTTATTTTGGCGCATACTGTAAAAGATTTGACAAACAGTGGAATGGTGAACAGTAATACAGATAAAAAATATATAGTAATGACTGTTGGTAATAAAGCTGTTTAACAGCGGTTGAGAGGTTTAATAGTAGCCATTCAGATTATAGATTTCCCCTATCACTTCTTCTACGTTGTCTGGAGAAACGAATTGGAAATTTGTAAAGAACGTCCTGCCTCACTTTTGTAATGCCAAATTATAGCACAGTAAAACATCGATAATTCGGACTAACTGGGAGCGTGGCCCATCCGGATTATCGAAAATCCGGTTTAGCCGAAGACTAAAGAAAGACCAAAACAAGCCATTGTACTTACAGAAAAAACTCCTTTATATTTATCAAAGAGTATTATGTACAGTATAAAAACGTTTATATTGTATGTAGCCTACAGGTAAACTCCATTGCAATTCATTCCTTGACAATCAGATTTATCAATTTTGGCTGTTTAAAGCATGTGAGTCGATTTTGTGTCTTTTCAGCATAAGAAGTACAAAACATTATTTTGCTTATCTGTAGGTCTTAGACGTTTTTATAGTTGTGTTAGAATTGTATGTATAAACTGTTTTTATTTGATTTTTGTTATTTCTTATTCATTGTTTTTTGTTGTACTTCAAAATAATTCCGGGTTATCCGGAGATCCGTGTTAACGGGGTACGGTTTATCGGGGTTCCACTGTATACGAGAAATGAAAGATTGTGCTACGTAGGACTGTGGGATACTGACTGATCTCTTCGTCAGTGCAGTGCATTAGTTTGTACAGGTAGCTAGGCACTCCTTATCAGCTTGGACCTAAAGCTCTATGCCACAGCATATCTCAAGCGTTTACTTTTGGTAATTACTGTACTTGTGTCATAGCCTGGTTAAAATATAATTCCATGGGGGATAAAAAAGTGGCAGCCCATAATGAAAAACGTAATCCATAGGTTTATAAAGATGTTGAAGAATTCACTGATTAAAATAAAATTGAGTTAACTTATAGAATTAAATTAAATTTAGTTCTTCAAAAGTGCCTGCGGGGCCTAAAACGATTTCATTAAAACAATTCGAATAAAAATATATGATTTGTTTTCATTATATTGAATTTGTTATAGTAATATTTACTAAAATATTTTTTCTTCACTGATAAATTATATTGAATAATAACATTTTAACTTTATTTAGTACAGAAAGTAATATAACATATCAATAGGTTATGCTATTAGTAACATAACATATCAATAGGTTATGCTATTAGTAACATAACATATCAATAGGTTATGCTATTAGTATCATAACATATCAATAGGTTATGCTATTAGTAACATAACATATCAATAGATAATGATATTAGTAACATAACATATCAATAGATTATGTTATTAGTAACATAACATATCAATAGATTATGCTATTAATATCATAACATATCAATAGGTTATGTTATTAGTAACATAACATATCAATAGGTTTTGCTATTAGTAACATAACATATCAATGTGTTATGCTATATACTGAAAACAGCTATTGTGTGGAAACATATAACTTAATTTAATGAAATGTACGATGTTCTGAATATAGACTATAGGAAATGTAGTTCCAAAATAATTTAAACATAACCTTCAAATAACCTCTAAATAAGTGAAGACAGAAACAGCTGTTTGGGGAAATTGATTGCAATTATAAGCGATGTGTTTGTTTTTAGGCAAGCTTCAGGACGATTCGTTTCGGAAAATATTCTTACGACGTAAACTGGATAGGTTTTTTCTTCCCATAAATGTGTTGGACGTCTGAAGAAGTTTTTACTTGAAAAACACCCGTTACGTGCTACAGCCTATTCGTGACATTATTCCGACGATTAGTCTTTAGCCTAGGGCCTATCGACACACCTATGTCTTCATCTTCAGTCGCAAATCGGCCAACGTGTTAATGAGCTTCAAATATTTACAGCAGTTCTGAAAACATTTGAATCCTTCTGTCTAACTGATGAGACCTTTTGTTGGCAAACACTCCAGTCAAGCGTGAAGACATGCTGTCTCATTGGTGGGAATTAATTTCACCACACTTCATTGTTACTGTTTCATCGGTCGAGAAAGTTTTATTTTTTATAAAAATAGCAATTATAGGTTTAAATAACTATTACATTCATTATTGGTTTATAATTTTAAAAAAAAATAATGAATGTATTTAAATTTTGTTAGTATTTGTTGATTCCATCTTCATGTGAGCTACTAGTTTTCACTAAACACTTTTAAATGTTTATAAACTTGCCTATTGTAGCACTTACTTATATTTGTTGAGAACGGCCGTTTCGGGAGATGTGTCCCATTGTCAACAAGGCAGTTACGGTCCGAGTTGACAATGGGACACATCTCCCGAAACGGCCGTCCTCAACAAATATAAGTAAGTGCCACTATAGGCAAGTTTATAAACATTTAAAAGTGTTTAGTTAAATTTTGTATTTACCGTAAATAAAAAAAATTGTTCAAACTTAGTATATGTTATAAATAATATTCGAGCTGGCTTGTGAGTGAAAGCTATAATTAAAGAACAAAAATATGGTACAACTCACAAATATACAATTTTTTATTTCATACTCATTTCAACGACTAATTTGTTGTCATCTTCAGTGAAGGTACACAAATCAAATTAACTAGTATATATATATATATATATATATATATATATATATATATATATATTAAACATAACCTATAAATTTATTCGAGCTGGCTCAAATAAAAATAAACCTATAAACATAACATATTTATAGGTTATGTTTAATACATATATATATATATATATTTTAGTTAATTTGATTTGTGTATCTTCACTGAGGATGACGACAAATTAGTCGTTGAAACGCGTATAAAATAAAAAATTGTATATTTGTGAGTTGTACCATATTTTTATTCTTTAATTATTATATATTATAGGATTTCCCCTCTCTTTCTCTCTCTCTTACAACCCCCTCATTCTCTTCATCCGGATATCTTATTATTTTTTTTATTATTACATTAGACATGTTACTTTGGTTTGTATTTTATGGTAAATAAACGGAGATCAAGAGGTTACACGTAATAATAACAATAATATTAATGATGACCTCTTTTATGCTATTAAAATAAATTGAAATAGCGATAGGGCTTTCTAGTATTCTTTAGCCTACGTTCAACCTCCCTTCAAACCGCGAGTTTGATCCTAGGTACATATTTTCACAGACTGAGTCGACCTTAGGTATGAAAAACCATACAGAATTTAAGGTATCATATATATATATTTGTAAATAATTATAACTTTTTCAATTATGAAAATAACGAACATTAAAATTAACAGAAACTTTCAGTATTTTTCTCTGACCTTATTTCTACGAAATATACTTAGTCACTACTTGGAGACTTTTATTTTGTTATCTCTGCCTAATTGTAATATATGAACCTTTGTATACAGTTCCGTAGGATTTCCCCAGTTTTAGACGAACGGACAGTATGACTGCTATAGTTTACTATGGTAGGAAGCGTTTGTGAATAGGCAAGGTTAAGGTAGAAGGTACAGGATGGTCACGGCATCAAGTCTACAGGAAGAGTAGAAGGACTTAAGTAGGTCCTCTGTACATGGGATAGAGGAAAGTTATGGAACATGTGGGCAAAGCCTCGGCAAAATAGGTGTCTATCTATCATTTTCTTGGAGTCTTCTTCAGTTTTATACAGTTAAAGAAATACTTTTCGTTGACATCGTCGGAGATAAATTTCCCTCGGATAAGGAATCGATTGCATGCAAAATCATGTTTCTTTTGTAATCCAGTCTGCTTTTCATTATTCTTATTCCAACCAGAAGTAAATATTCCCACATGACGCAGTAATGTGGGAGAGAAGTGTCTTAGGTAAGAGATAATATAGGTCCAAGTGTACTTGAATCAAGATTCTCTTCACTTATTAGAGTAACTTTATGTTCAATTTCTTTTCAATCTGCCCGTCTCGCGGTTACGGTCTTAAGTCACAGAATCCTCCCCTTAAATCTACAAATCTCCCATTTTATTTAATACAATTACTGTTATTTGAATATGAACCTATTAATTGTCCCTTTATTAAGTATTTATATATAAATAAATATCCTAAAGCAGTATAACCGGTCACTCGTAAGCTGGCGGGCGATCGATCGATAGAAAAATTGTACTAACCGTATTGAAAAACATTTGTTTTTGTAGTGCGTGTTGCATCAAAGGCCATTGCTTAGAAATTGCAGGCGTTGCTGTCGTTTAGAAAACTCATATAGGCCTAATTTAATTTTTCAAACCTTAATGTAAATTATCTGAATAATATGACAAACCAAATGAAATAATATTTATAGCGGTTTTTCGGCCTTGCCAAATCTACATAATTGTAATATGAATAAGCCCTACTATATTACATTGTAGAATGTCTGTGAAACGGTCTTTTGGTTCCGCTACTCTTCCCACTTCGAGGTCACGCGCCAGCTTACGTGCGACCAGATATACATAATTTTGAACCAAAGTTAAGTTTTAACTGCACTTTTGGCTAAAGAGTTCCGGAGCTCCTTTCCTCAGCATATGCGTTGAACAATCATAGATAGGTTGATTGCATAGAACTGCTATGAATGATGAATAAATTAAGGGTTGTGCGAAATTCTTTTCCCCGTTTGTAACTCGAACCATCGGGGTTTAAGTAAAGAACAGAATACATTACGCGATACAGCTTTACCTTACAAGGGAATCGATCGCAAGGCGCTGCAAGCTGGCTTCCTTGTATAAGAAACCTCGCATAGTCCTTGTGTCACATACTCTACAGGTTATAATCGAGTGTAGTGTAAAAGACTCGTGGCCTAGCATCGTTGTTTATGATGTATTTGAAATTACTTCGCTAAAAGTGACAGTATATTTCAGTTCATTAAAAACCTTTAATTATAAATGATCCCATTTCTAAAAAGAAAATTGGTTTGGTCATGAAGTCCTTTTAAAGCCTATTAGAGATATATTTAAAGCCTGATTCATGCACAAGTGCGTAACTTGCCCAAAGAGAGTGAAGTTTGGTTACGGGCTTGGTTACGCCTTGCACTGGAATTTAAAGTAGGAGTCTGTCTTTTTTGTAGGAACTGAATTCCATTTAAAACCACGCACCAAGTCCAGCAGTTCTATGAATTATTAATTCTGCCGGTTTCAAACCGATGTTTTGTCCACCATCGTGATTTCGACTTTTACACGACCTTGCCAGTGATTTACAAAGTTCGAAAGTTGTCGAAGCCATTTCTAGGAAAATGGTGAACCTATGACTTTATGTGTTTAATATTATATTATAGGAGTATTATGCGTCTAGGAGATTTACACACTACCGTGATGTGACAATGCTGTGACATGGTTCCACTGGTTTGACTTGCTATTCAGATTTGTCAGTGTTTAGAGAGAGTATATGGCTAAAATTGAGATACTTTTTGACTATGTAGTGTGTACTGTTGGTTTTGAACGATAACGATAAAGCACAACGCACAAAACGAAACTTATTGAACGAATCAGTGATGATAACGGAAAAAAACATTAGATAAAGGAGTTTTTTTGCTTCTTACAAAGAATTGACGAACGATAAAGTTGAGCTTTATGTAATATTTCAGAATGAAAATTTGTACACGTGACGACTGGAAAAATTGTATTTTGAACTAGCAAAACAGTATTTTGAGAAAACCGTTAGATACGTAGGAACGTCTCGCTGTATATTTGAAGTGTTCTGGTGAGGACATACTAAAGAAAAACATTATTTTATTTGGGCCAACAACAAAGATAAAAACAAATGTACATTAGGTAAAAATTTATGGTTAGAGATGATATATATACATACGTTAAACATGTTAACTTATGTAGCTGGCCACACTGAACGTTTATGTCGCTGCGTTTCGACCCTCACCATAAATAGACCGAGTGTGGCCGTAGCCTTAAACATTGTGACAGTAGGCCTACATTGTGTTCTAGTTGACATTTATTTTTTGTCATGTTGGTAAGTGTCTTATAGTCGGGTCGTTTGGACTATGCGATTCCAGTTTTTTTGCAGATGTTTTAGCCAATTTTGTTGTCCTTCAACGTCGGCGTCGATTTCATTAAGGCTTTTTGAAAACAGTTTTCATCTTTGAGTTTTTCCAGAGTAATTGTAATTATGCCTCACTTATTTCTTGATGACCTACAAAGGACCTTCTCCAACTCAATGGTTCTAAAACACAGGCAAGGTTTCGGTCGGTTAATTTTTATGAGTCAGTTGTGCGATGTAGGGTAACCATAGAGAGCGATCTTGTTTCGAGACCCGTTTCGTAATCTTTTTCAGAAGCAATGTTTGGGTGTAACCACTGTTGCACAATAGTTAGAGTCCTTATATTTAGCTACTAATTGAATTATTTTCATTTGTTCGAAACAAGTGGATTAGAATAGTTTTAAAGATCTCGTTGAACAAGGCTGTTCGCAAATGTAAAAATAAATCTAAGGTTTGTGCTAAAAAAGTAGTAAAATTTTAAAGATAAATGTGAGAATTGAAGTAACAATTAAATTTTAGCGTGATTGACGTATTATTACTATTATTTTTAAAAGTAATAATTTTTCATTAGAAGGAATTGTAACTGTAATGTGCAGACATTAAACGCATGAGTTGTTAAAAAAATTAAAAGTTTTGAGAAAAAAACAAACCTAGGAAGTTACAGCTTATATTTATTTTAAACTATCCTTTCCGAGCTTTAAGGTGCTTTCTACACGTAAAGTTTTGTCTGAAGTAATAACTTTGCTGTATGCATACCACACAAGTAATAATCTGGAAACCAACCGACGCCGACGGCCAGTAATGTTTTTATAGTATATTTTAATGTTGTTGCAAATAGGGTTTTATTACTTCCTATGGCCGACTTGAGGTGAGCGGTATTTTATGGCCGTCTAGTGTTTGAAATACAACGTCTTGTTAAGTTTAATCCAGCCTAAGCCAACAGTTGGGTTTTATAATAGCAGTTTTTAATAGTAATAAATCATAATGGAAAGTGTATTGAAGTAAATAATAATTTTCTTTTTGAACGGGCATTAATTGTGGTTGTTTTAAAAATAACCTCTCAGCTTCAAACGATCTGTTAACAAGTGGACACCTCTCTTCACCTTGAAGTAGTTGTCTCATTTACGTAAGCGACCGTAGCTACACGATGGCAAAATTTTCCCCTGTTCCTGTACCTCGAAATCATTGTGTCCTCTCCTTAGTCATATAACTGTAACTCGTAAACTGGCGCGTGACCTTGAAGGGCGAGCATAGGGAGGTGGAAGGGCAGAGGAAGCAAAAGACCGTCTCGCAGACATTATAATATGAGGTGTAGTATTTATATTATAATAATGTAGATCTGACAAAGTCGAAAGTCCGCTAAAAAAATAGCATTTGTTATATTGACAAGATTATTCACATAACGTTTTAAACAAATTTGCTTGTATCGGGTTTATAAACGACTGCAACGCCTGCAATTTCTTAGCGATGTCCTTTGATGCAACACGCATTACAAAAACCAATATTTTTTAATAGGACTAGCTTTTTGCTTTCTATCGATCGATCGCGCGCCAGCTTACAGTTCCTATAGCTAATTCCTTACAAGAAGGTGTAACGGGTAGACGCAGCTTTATAGCTCCGATAGAAAGTAAGTCCACTCCATGTACGTCTACCTGCTTACGGGGTATCTCCTATTAATATTAATCCTACTTATTTTTACCCAATAAAATAGAATATTTAGATCAATACATTATTGTTTGCAATGGGTGACACCTTATTCAATATGTGCATAGACTACCGATATGTAAACCGAACTAAACAGCGACGCTGGAACCGAGAAATCAAGAAATTCCCGAGATTTCTCTAATTAGTTTATTATTAAAATGGAGTTTGTCTCTTGAAGAGTAGTTGAGAATGTTTTTTTAAAATTTCAATTACTCAGTCTTTTAATCAACCTGTAATCACAGATATTTTTATTTTAACCTGATGCACATTTCAGTGACCATGTATTCTTAAAGGCATCGCACACAATAATTATTCGAAATAATTAGTGACCCAGTCTTTTGTTTTAATGTTTATTCGATAAGAAAAATTGTTATAACCTTTTTTAAAAATCCTGATGATGACTCTAAAGCTTTTTCGGAACCCTCTAAATTATAAAAATTTATAATTACCAATTTTCTAAAATATATAGAGAAAGTATTATTTAAAAATTGTTTAAATAACTTTAATATTTTCACGAACCTTTAACAATATCAGACGCGAACGCAATAAACACATAGAAATTACGAAAGAGGCAAAATAATATTAAAAATAATCAAATTAAAAAAAAAACAATTCAAGACTAAAAACACGTTAACTTTGCCTATGTTATTCTATAGAAAAGATCATCTGCTTTCCAGAAATGGTGCAAGGAGCAGTTAGATATTAATATAATATATATATGTATATATATATATAAATATATATAATATATATTATATATTATAATATAATATATATAATATAATATAATATATATAATATAATATATATAATATAATATTATATATATATATATATATATATATATATATATATATATATATATATAACCAACACTGACTGAGCTGTTCTATGGTGTCTAGGATATAATATCAAGTGATAAACCTTTTGTAACCATTTGGCGCCTTGACTGTTGCTATTGAACTTTTTTCATGTCATTCAACAACATTTAGGCTGTAATCCTTCAACAGATTTGTTAGTGTTTGAGAGGAGTAACCTCTGCATGTGTTTATAATAATTTTCTTAAGATACCTTTTTTTGTGATAATACTAATTTTTGAATTTTGTTGGGCCTACTTTATTATTTTTCGAATCTTTTAAGGCAGTTTTCGTAATTGTTGGTACATGATATTTGTACAAAATAAGTAAGGAAAACTGGTAATTTGCAAAACTAATAAGAACAAATATCTAGAATTTTTTTTTTTTTGCTTAAAATATACAGTTCTGGGAAAATAAAATTCAATGTAAAAATTTATAGTTTTCCTGTGTAAAATGTTTACTAAGGCCGTACCATATTATTTATTAAATCATCCTCTGTACATTGATTATCTCGTGTCTGCTAACGAGTTCCGGCCGTGATACATTTAGCTGGGACAGTTGTAGGCCTCGAAGTAAAGGACAATGCAACGTGTTATTGACCTCAACAATCGATTGGATCCTTAACAGCTGACATTTCATTACGAATTCTCGGGCCTATTAAGTGATGCTGGGGTTTAAAATCACGTTGAACAGATGCCGTATTTTAAATGTATATTCATTGGCATATAAATTAAAAAAGGCGTTATTGTCTGTTAGAGGTATCATGTTATAATGGATGCACCAAGATCAGGTACATAATTCTTTTTTTTTTAAAGTAAATTCCTACTTAAATCAACAAAGAAATATTTTATTCTAGTTCCTTTTTAATAAATTCCTTCTATTAGCGCACACTCTCCATATATATATATATATAATAAATTAAAAATATTTCAAAAAACAAGAATACTTTTAATGAATATATTTATTCAAAGCTTTTCGCCGATAAAATAGTATCAGCATCTTCAGGAAAATAATTATCTAATAAACGATTATTAATAATTATTAGATAATTATTTTCCTGAAGATGCTGATACTATTTTATCGGCGAAAAGCTTTGAATAAATATATTCATTAAACGTATTCTTGTTTTTGAAATATTTTTAATTTATTAACTACATTACAAGAAAACATATCACCATATTTAATATATATATATATATATATATATATATATATATATATATATATATATATATATATATACTCGGTCTTCACTCGCTCTTCTACTGTTGTTGGGTTCACCTCGTCAATGCTGGATGAGATTCTAGCGAAACGTCGGAACTGCGAATTTATGGACTGCAAAATGAACGGATGTACTCCAGATAGTAACTATTCATCATATTTTTCCATCCGTGAAGGAATACGTATCAGCATATATATATATATATATATATATATATATATATATATATATATATATATATATATATATGAAGTTAATATATTACTATTGTAAGTAATTTTATCCACCATTAAGTGCAATAATTTTACCTTGAGTGATGAGGCACCTTTCGGTCAATTGACCATTGTCGAATCACTGATGTTTTTCTCAGTGAAGAGAAAAACATCAGTGATTCGACAATGGTCAATTGACCGAAAGGTGCCTCATCACTGAAGGTAAAATTATTGCACTTAATGGTGGATAAAATTACTTACAATAGTAATATATTAACTTCATAAAGTCAGTGCAACGGAAAAACAATGGATAACGTTAAATATCAAGAATATATATATATATATATATATATATATATATATATATATATATATATATATATATATATATTGTACAAAATTTCAATCGTTAGTAAAAATACATTTTTATTCATCGAATCAAATTTAAATACATATTTTTAAACCTATATTGGATGACAATTGATGTTAATATAATTTTTTCAACAATTTATTCAATAAATAAATAATAAAATTTAGGGGTCTATCGGGATTCGAAATGAGAATCTTCATGTTCAAAGTAAAGCGCGCTTTGACACTGCGCCAACTTTCCAATAACTATGGAATTGTGTTTCTCAAAGACGTATATGAATTTTTTCGCCCCATCTGGTTGTCGTCAAAACCTCCACTGTACAACGTTAAACTGTTGCAATGTTCACCACACAATATCATAAATAGTGCTCTAGGGTTAAAAATAAATGAAAACAATAAAATAGAGAAACAAACTGGAAATGAGCAAACAGTTATAAAATTTTTCTCTGTTGACCTCAGTAGGAATTTGCTTGATTTTTTCCCTATATTACTTGTTTTATAATTACAAGTAATATAAATACATATGTAATATATACATGTCAGAATAGCAATTGTAAGGGGCAAAACAGAAAGCGAATTTCCTTGCATCTTTCCATTTTTCTTTCTATGTATGGAGTTGGACTATTATTTGTATTCGCCGTTTCGTCGCTCGAATTGTGTTGTAGTTTCTTCTCACTTTAATTTCGCACTGTCCGTTTGTGAAGCAAGGGTCGATACCGTTACAATAGTTTGTTAGTTTATTTTATTCTTTTCATTCATTTTTAATCCTAGAGCAATATTTATGATATTGTGTGGTAACCATGGCAACAATTTATTGTTGTACAATGGAGGCTTCGACAACAAACAAATGGTTTCAATAGAAAAATTCATATGTTTGAAACATACTTTTCTAGCTATAAGATAATTTACTCAGTGCCAAAACGCTAGACTTCGAACATGGAGATACTCAGTTCGAATCCGACCTAGATCCCCCAATTTTTTATAATTTTATTATTTAATAAATATTTGAAAAAACTGTGTTAACATCAATTGTCATCCACTACAAGTTAAAAACATATTTGAACTTGATTGGTTGAATAAAAACGTATTTTATTAACGGTTGAAAATTTGTACAACAATTTGTACAATTTGCCTCTCTCTCTCTCTCTCTCTCTCTCTCTCTCTCTCTCTCTCTATATATATATATATATATATATATATATATATATATATATATATATATATATATATATATAAACATAAGTCAAAATACAAATACAAGAATTATAATTGAATTTACAATTATAATTCAATTATAATTGTAAATTCAATTATAATTCTTGTATTTATATTTTGACTTATGTTCTTTATTAATACACAAGAATACATATTGCGATATTTATGTATATATATATATATATATATATATATATATATATATATATATATATCAAGAGAGTGTGTGCTAATAGAAGGAATTAAAAAAAAATTAAGGAAATAGAAGAAACATTGACCTACAAAATCAAAAGAAAGGGGTTATTATCTATTACAGATATCATGCTATAATGAACACATCAAGAAATAATTAAGAAAATAGAAAAAAAACAATAACAGAATACCAACAAATTAATACACGTAGTAGTAAATAGTAAGTGCTCTTGTAGAGTATAGCGCACACAGAATATCGTCTGCTATTTCTTTACGCTGCGTGCTGTTGTATGATAACATAGTTACAAATGAATAACAGATATTTTTCAGTTGTAGTATGACGTGACTTTTGTTCCTCTCAGTGTGACGTCACAGAAGTAAATACTGTACTGTTTAAAGGCATAAAACGTTTGTAATGCAATGTTTTATTACACTTTCGATTACAAAATTAACATCCTATTCTGCATTGATCTGTAACAAAGGATTCTATAAAATCAAGACTAACATATTACTGACTAGGATTATTTTTCACAATATTTTGTTTGATTTTAACTTTTGGCTGGAATTTTAGTAATATTACAACTTCGGAAAAAACAAATTCCATACGAATAATTTTGATGATAGAATGTGTGTATTTTGTTTTCCAATTTGAAAACACTTCACGTTTGTAGCTTGTAGTTACAAAGTAAATCGGTTAACGCACTGATAAATGGGTTATCGATGAGACACCTCTCATAAACCCCTCTCGTAGCAGGTGTAGTCTACTCCAGGTAAGCAAC